>BJBW01001078.1:0-11394 GCA_004320125.1 Scolopax mira | reverse complement strand
TGCCCCAACTTTAGAACATTCCCTCTGGTGCTGTCACTATTCCCTTGGGAGAAGAGGCCAACCCCCACCTCTTTACACCCTCCTTTCAGGTAGTTGTAGAGGGCAATGAGGTCCCCCATCAGCTTCCTCTTCTCTAAACTAAACATACACAGTTCCCTCAGCCTCTCCTCCTAGAACTTGTTCTCCAGACCCCTCATTCACCACCTATAATTTGCTGTGTTGTCACCTCCAGGGCAGCTGCAGGCAGGTGGGACATGTCGTTTGGGGTGGCTGGGTGTGTTCTGGCACCTGTTGCTCGTGAGCCTGAAAGAAATCCCTGGCTCTCCCACAGCTCCTGGTGTCCCAGGGGAACCATCCACCTCTTCTACCTCCCACTCTGCCCAGTGGGGCCGGGACAGCCCTGTGTGTTCATCTCTCCAGAGCGTGGCGGGAGCATGAATGCATCCCTTTGTGCGGGGCTGTGCTGGGGGTCACGCACTCCTTCAGGGATGCAGAGAGCGGGTTGGAAGATGCCCGGGTGGGACCTGGCTGGGAGAGGGGCCGTGAAGGTCCCAGGAGCAGCTCAGCAGCCCCCCGTGCTCATTGACTTAATTGGGGCTGCGCCACAGGGCTGGAGGAACCCAAGATGGCCGGGATTCTCACGGCGTGGGGAGGCTCACCAGCAACGACCGGGAAGCGGCCAAATCATTAACGTCAATTACGTACAGAATGTGTAGATTACTGACATGTTATTGTTTGGGCTCTAAAGGAAATATAATTAATAAAACTCCCCCACCCACACCAAGAGGCGGCCCTTTGTGTTCCCCGTGCGTTCCCCTGCCGGCAATGTCTATCTCCTCCCGCAGCCCCACGCTCCTTTCAGCAGCCTCGGACAGCATTAACATTTGAATTAACATAAAATCACTTTCTGAAATCTGTTAACATTTATAGCCCTGCTGTACGTTGCCTGATCATTGCATTTTTTTCTGTCGGTTTGAGGTCGGTGATTTTTTTATTTTTTTTCCTCAAATGATACCAAACATAGACCTATTATGCTGCAAAAATCGCATATTTGTTTAATGATTTCCCCTTGGTATCTTTGTTGCTATGATCCAAAGCAGTAAATAGAAGCTCGCGCGTTAACACTGTGTTGTTCTACATAATAAATTTGAATATCCCCAGAAGAATATTTTTAACAGGGCTTTTCTGAATAAAATGCATACGTGCCAAGGTATTAGTAATTACTTAAAATTGGTTTTTGACATTTAGTGTTGACATCTAAAATATTTCCTTTAATTTTTGGTTGCCTCTGCACAGAGAAATAATGGCATTTGTCCTAGGGAAGGCCGGGTGGACAAATAACACTTTAACTCATATTGAAATGAAAAGCAATAAAGAAAATGTGTTAAATGTCAACAGTAAAGCATATCTTCTCTTCACGTATCATGAGGAGAATATACCCCAAAATGTGTGCACACACACAAAAAAACCTTTAAGTGACTTAATATATTTGAATATTAATGGTTTGAATGTTAATCCATTGCAATGGCTCAATTTTTTGAAAACTGGCTATTTAAATACATTATTACCTCAATAATTTCTCTGTGGTCACTGTGGTAGCCATAGTATGCAAAATAATCATCATAAATCTGAATTTACAAAATACCTCTAAAATTGCACAGTGTTGCTGAGAGAAACAGAAGATGAAGTACGTATTATTTAACCCAATGCATTTTGTCCTTGCAGGAGTTGCTTGTCTAAAAAAACCAGCAGATGGAGTCTGTTGGAAGACATGAAGGTCTGGCAGCAGCCTAAGAAACCAGCTTGATTGTTTTTTGTAAGGGAGTGATGACTGAAAACCTTCGCCTGTGAGGTCCAGTCTGGAAACTGGTGGAAGCTGGTCAACGAAGCCCTTACAGAAAGCAGCTTTGCTGGGAACCCGGGTGAATTGGGTTGGGATCCTGTGTCCTGAGTAAAAGGGATTTGGCTGGGAATGGTCAAGGATGACCGGATGGTGGAAAACCCAATGGGCTGTGGTTTCAGCACGACCAACCGGTGTTTTTCAGCATTAGAGGCTTTGCATTCAGCTGTGCAGGAGTGTGGGAAGGAGGATGTCCAACAGGGTGCAGCAGGAGAGTTCCCACACCTCAGCTGACCCCAGGTGAGCATCACTGGCCGGGTGGGGTGGAGGTCTGGGGGTGTGGGAGAACCCCAGGAGTCACCCCACAGCACAGCCACTGCAGGGCCAAGCTGCTGGGGTGGTCTGAAAGGAAAAATGAACACCAGACCCTTATCTTTCTGCACAAGGTGCTGCTATAACTACCCTCTGAGGGCAGGCTGTGACATTTTGAGTCAGAGAGCATCTCTATGGAAGCTTGGACACAGGAGAGGCCAGGGAAGAGCCCGTGTGCGAGGCTTGTGCGTGTGCTCAGGTGGGGTGGGAAAGCTCCTTATCCTTTCTCGTAGTTTTCACAACTTTTTGGTTAAAATAATTGTGAGGAAAATCGTAACAGGTGGCCCAGAGAAGTTGTTCATGTCCCATCCCTGGAGGGGTTTAAGACCAGGCTGGATGGGGCTTTGAACAACCTGGTCTGGTGGGAGGTGTCCCTGCCCAGGGCAGGGGGGTTGGAACTTGATGACCTTTAAAGTTCCTTCTAACTCCAACCATTCTATGATTCTATCATGAAGCACCTCCACACTTTTGCACAAAAACACACCTTCATCCCTGAATTTCCTGGAGTTTTTAACAGGAAGAGGATTGTTATCTGCAAGTGTCAGCGGTCACTGGGATGTTCTTTGCACAGAGTTGGCTATTTGGACAGCAGCGTGGCAAAGCAGCGGGAGAGGATGCCTGTGGCTTCTGAGTGCTCCTCTGACACCTGGCCATGGCAGAAGGAAGGCCACGATCAGGTGCTTCATAAAAAGTAGCAGCCACCAGGGTTTTCAGGAGAATCATGGGCATCACTTGTGTCCCAGAAATGCAGGGGGTTACATTGTGATGACAGAAATTATAGGCAGAAGAGGGAAGACTGCTGCATCTCTGACTTCATCTGTTCCTCATCAGCACTTTCAGTTCTTGTCCCCTCAAGGCATCTCTCATACATGCCTGAAGATCCTTGTGTGAGCATCTGGAAATGTTACTCGCTTTTGAATTTTTTTGGCTGCATTGCCACTCAGCTAAGAGTGTTCAACAGCCGTAGGCCTCGGTGAGGCAAGACTTGCTAAGCCTGATAAAGTACTGACCCATGTAAAGCAAGGAGAATTTTTTGCCATCATTCTCTTCTTTCTTTTGAACTCTTATGACCAGAGTAACCTGTGCGTACTGTCTTAGATAAATGATGTATCCACACTGCTCAGCTGCACGTGTTGTACAAGGAGAAGGACTCTCAGGTCCTTACAAGGTGGCAAGCCCAGGGCAGAGTCCTGATCCATGCACACAGGGACCCATCCTGGGGTGCCCTCGCCTAGCTCAGAGTCAGGCATCTCTGTAAATTTAGGAATATAGCAATGGGATTATCTTTGCTGCTAAAACCTCAAAAAGCTGAGCACCCTAATTATGAATTACAGCCTTCCCTTTCATATCTGCAGCTGAGTTTGACATGTGTGGCTGCAGCTGGCCCTACCTCTACAGTTTTATTTGATAAATCTGATTGATGAGGGTTTTTTAATTCCTCTCAATCTCTTTAAATTAAAAAAAAAAAAAGAAAAAAAATAAAGAGAGAGTGAGAAGTTGAAAAGAGCTGTAATTGCAAGTGAGCACTATAGAAACCTACAGCCAGCAGGCGTGCTTCAAAGGAAACCGGGCCAGCCCCGACCCTTTAGTTGCTGGCTAGTGAGGGCTTCAGATGTGCCTGCCTGTGACTGTATTTTAATTTTGATCCATACCAAAAGAGCTTAATTAGAGGATACTGTGTGTTTTGATGCGTACAGCCTCTTCAATTTGGCGTGCCTGTTAGAGGGGACACCAAAGGTGGTGTGATGGGGTGGGTGTCCCGCAGCGGGGAGCTCATTGCCAGACTCCCCCGGCGCAGGCAGGCACAGCTCTGCCTCCTCTCCACGCAGAGCCGGGGTCTGCCTTCCATCAGGACAGAGGAAAAGTTTCCTCCTTGAGGAGCAAGAGACCTGCTCGCTGTGTTTAAAGCCCCAGAGCTTTCAGAGCAGCCTGGTCATGTCATGCTCTGATCTCCCTGGGCAGCAGACAGGGACACGGCTCTCTGTGCACCGTGAGTGACTCCCCTGTGCCCTGGTGTGGGCTAGTGCAGTGCTGCTGTGGTTGCCAGCTGCCTGTGTGCCCTCCTGCTGCTGCCTGTCTGCGTCGTCCCACTGTCCCATCCCTGTGCCCCAAGGAACGGGGCGCAGACAGCTGCAGCCTTCCTCTGCTCTCCCACTACTTTCCCTGGCACGCTCCCCTGTGTGAATTAAGCAACTAATTTTCATTAGTGTCAATGTGCTTTGCGTCTAACTCTAAACTACCAATTAAAGTTATCGATTCTGATCAGCCAAGGAGCTAAATTCCAGTCGGAACTGAAAAAGCAGGTGCTAAACTTACAGAAACAATCTGTTCAATGCAGCCGCGGATTAAAGCAACTGATTTATCATCTTTGTATCTTTACAAACACTAATCCTCAGGACGTGGGTCTGGACCAGCTCCCACGTGTTTGGAGTCTTCTCATTTTGTCTGAACGGGACAGATTTGAGCTGTGAATCTCCAGCCATTGCCCTTGAATACCTATCTCCTCAGAAACAGGTTGATTTTTTGGTTCAGCTGATTAATTCTACGGGGTGATTAATTGTGTAAAGATAACTTTGTGTTTATTGGTTTGGGACATGAGACTTTGTCCCTTTATTTCCTGATTCTGCAGAGAGTTATTGTTTCTCACCAACTTCAGCTGTGGATTCTCATGTGGCTTTTCTCAGCCTGCTGACGGAATTTGGTCTTTAGCTCACTGTGTCTTCACCAGGCACTATTATATCCGTGATATTATATCCATACATCCGTGCTCTGGAGAAGATATGTAACATTTCCCTGTTCTGATTTCGTCTGGCTGAAGGTGGCATACAGACAGTCATTGATTTTTTTAGGATAATTTGTCCTGGAGCATAGAAAAAGGATGCTTCATTCTCTTGTTACTGGGTCTGAGTTGATTCAAGAGGCGTGAACGGCGGCATTCCCCTGCAGCAGGAGCGACCCGTGTCTGCTCCACGCATAGCAGTGGTTTAAAAAGCTAATAGTATGTTTGAACTAAGAGTGAGGGAGAATATGAAAGAATATTATAATTGTGCATAACAGAAATTTCTATAATTAAAAATGGAATTCTCTGGCATTGGAGCAGAAATAGCAATTTTCTACCCAGTGAAGCTCCAAATTATTTTAGAGGGAATTAGATGTATTCTCCTGGACTGTGATCACTCTGAAAGATTTTTTGATGCTAAACTGTATCTGAATATTGGAAAGAGCAAGCTGTGTTGTCCTCTCACCTGCTGCTAGCTTGAAAGTGGAAACATCAGAGACAAAAGTGTAATAGCTTTTGGATTTGTTACACAGTTATGTTCTCTCCTCACATGATTATAACCTGGGAAATACCTTCTATAAGCACTGTGTATTCTCACGCACAGGTTTTATTCGCTGTGTTTAGCCAAGATGGCTATTGGCTCTATATGCAGTGGCATCCTGAGAAGCTGCTTTTATGGGTTAGCGGCTGAAAGGTGCAGGAGGTTCCTGCTGAGGAACAGCCAGCCCTGTGTGAACAGAGACCTGCAGAGCAGGCTGAACCTTCCTGATGTGAGACACTGGTGTGTCCAGGAGCTGCCTGGCCCGGGGAGTCCCAGATGAGCTCCCTCCAATGCAGTGGTAAAACTGAAAAACTCCTTTTTAGTCTCTCCCCTTCCCCCCCCCCCCGCCAAATGTTCAAAATCAGCTTGTGCTGCAACCAGTCATTTCAGCATAACCCCAGTACATTTCTGGCTTTCCCAAACCTGATCTTCCACATGCCAGAAGGCCGCCTAGATGGGCTCTGGAGATAATGGCAATGAAATATTTGGGATATATGTATGTGCTAGCTCTGGCACTAGGTTGCCCTCTGGTTTTATTTTCACTGGAGTTCGCTCAAGGCTGGTGGCATCTAGCCCAGGTTTGTCCAAGCAGTGCTCCCGTGTGTCTCCCAGGCTGGCAGCCTCGTGAGGTCTCACATCAAGCATCAGCCCCAGGGTAAACTACGTTTGTGTGATTCATTTTACTGAATGGGGTAAAAATTCAAATGAGCTCTTGCCCACATGAGAAAATATCCTGGCAGGCTGGGATCTAGACTGGCTCCTCTGGCTGAGCTTGGCCATGGCTCATAAGGAAACGATGGGTGTTTTCCTCCATTAGCTCTGATATAAATATTGCTGCTCTGCCCTGGCTATTGACAGCGAGTGTTTTTCTGCTGGGCAGCCCAGTGCCAGGCGCTGACTGTTCCAGTATGGAGGCTGCCTGACCCGGCCTCTGACCCGCTGTTGGGGAGAAGAAGGTTGAGTTTGTGCTTAATGTACCGGGCAGGCACCCAGGGGAGCTTCTGCAATTCCCACTTCTGCCACAAACTTCTACTGCGACCTGGGATAAATCATTTAATCTTTCTCTTTCTGCAGCAGCTCCCCTTTTGGGGAGAGAGGTGGAAACAGCAATAATAGCCTTCTTCATCTTGTCTGCTTTAGGGCTATAATTTTAATAAAGTGTGGCACCAGTCATCTTCTATTTCATAGAATCATAGAATCATTTGAGTTGGAAGGGACCTTAAAGATCATTGAGTTCCAGACCCCCTGCTCTGGGCAGGGACACCTCCCACTAGACCAGGTTGCTCAAAGCCCCATCCAGCCTGGTCTTGAACCCCTCCAGGGATGCGGCAGCCACAGCTTCTCTGGGCAACCTGTGCCAGTGTCTCACCACCCTCACTGCAAAGGATTTCTTTCTGATGTCTAATCTAAATCTCTCCTCTTCCAATTTAAACCCTTGCCCCTTGTCCTGTCACTACACTTCCTTGTGAACAGTCCCTCTCTGGCTCTCCTGTAGCCTCCTTTCAGATATTGATAGGCTGAAAGAAATGCCTTCCCCAAACAGCTTGCTTTTTACTTGGCACTTAAGACTTAAACTCACACCTGACCGGGGCTTGCACCTGGGTTGGGGTATTAGGGCTTTGCTGTGATGCAGCAGGAGATAAAACCTCAAGAGCCCGTCGATGCTTCTGGTCCCTCTGCCTCTCCCTCCCTGGCTGTGCCCTGCTTTTCCCAAGGAAGCTCTCCAGCTGTCCCCTGATGTCTGTGTTAAAGCAAGAGACAGCTAAATGCTGCCCTACCTAGCACCATGGGGAGGTCAGGCGAGTGGAACATATTTTACTTGCCGGGCTGATATAATTGTTCAAAGCAAACAGACAGCTCAACATTTTTGCTAACTTACGAAATCTGGCATTTCGGGAGAACGTGTTTGGACTCAGCAAGGCCACGTTCACAGGCACAGCATTGTCATCACTCTGCCTGTTTGGTGTCACTGCTGGAGAGCCTCGTTTTTGCTTTGAACACGCTGTATATTCATGGGCTGAAGGTTGCCTGGTTGTGTTTTCCTGCTGGCCGTGTGGTTTTGGTGGGGTGGCATCTCCCTGCGCAGGCACTGGGCTCTCCCAGCTGCACCAGCACAAAGGCTCTGGTCACTGCTGCTGGGCTGTCCAGCTGTGATTGTATCCAGGCCAATGCAATCGTATCACCAGTCTGGGGAAAAACAGGGTCTAAATAAGATGATGACTGTGGTCAGAATTAAAAGGATAAAGAGCATCTTTCCCTTAACGAGCTGTTTAACATGTGAGAAGCCCACACGTGCTTTATCTGTATTCTGACCAGTGAGGAGCCTTACCCAGACTTCATGCAACAATTCATCAAGGCCGATTTGTGCAAGGCATATTTGAGATGTAAGATGTGTGACTCAACCTCTTTTATTCCCTCATTCATTTTCTATTCTGCCTGAAATGAGTTCTTAGAGTGCTCATCAACCAGGGTAGGAGCGCTGGTGAGAATGGGGTGGCAGGATTTCTCCCCTGATTTTTGTCACGGAGGGGTTGGTTGCATAAAGGGGCAGATGTACAAACACCTGGGTGTGATGGGGACTGGGTGTCCTGAGCCACCAGCACCTGCTTCCACCTACTTCCACCTGTGGCTGCCCCCATCCAAGCCTGGCAAGTCTGATAATAAGAGCCGATCATTGCTGTATGACAGTGTTTCTAAGAAAATCGGTGGCCAAACAATTGGAGTTTGAAGGTTTTAGCTCACATCGATACTTTTGAAGGCCTCACCTGAAAGTGCCTGAAGATCTGGTTTATTTGGTCAACTTGCATGCCCATCAGTTGCACTGTGTGTCTTGTGCAGATTTGCTTCTCTGCTCCGGTTCCTCTCTCTCTTCCAGCGCTTCCATACGTGCTTCTCACTGTGCCTGTGTATTGCAAGCTTTATATGTCTTTCTGCTGTGATATGTATTTAACTACTCAGACTCCCAAAGTTCTCAGGAGATGAATGGCTTTATCTATAAGATTCCAGGGATAATCCATTTGTGTATGGAAACGTGCTCCTCAGCATTGGTGCGTGGCAGAGGGTTGGTGTTATCTGATTGCTGGGCAGGAGGCTACGGGCAGCAACTGTGTTCTGAGCTGCACCTCGGGCTCTCCTGAGAACTCCTGACAAGTCACTTAAATCCCTTTCTGTTCCCTGCACGGGGAGGCAGGTGTTTCTCAGCTTGTGGGTGCACGGGGGGGCAGTGATTCCAGGCATCTTCCCAGGAGACACGGTGATGGTGATGATGATGGTGGTGTAAGAGGCCTCGCTGACACCAAGCATGCTACTACGCGGGGGTGTTAGAGAAGAGGTCTCCTCACCCACCCTCCTCCAAATCCCCATCTCTGATGAAATTGGGCTTTTCCAGTCATTTCAGGTGAAGGTACGTAGCAGCATGGCAGCTTGCTCCAGCATGCAGTGGTACCCTCCAAGTACTGCCCACCGCCTTTTGATTTCATTTCAGATGATCTTAGTCCAGGCAAAAAAAAAAAAAACAAAACCAAAGCTGGCTGTGCCAATCAAGAAGTACAGAGCAGGCAGTCAGTACAGTTCAAAAGCTGCATTACCCTTATCTATTAGTAATGATCAATTAGCATGAAGGTCAGTGGGCAGCTTGGAAATGAGTCAGATAAGAAGGGCAGAAGGAGGATTTGAATGGGAAGGAAATTCTTGATTCATATTCGGCGTTTAAAGTCATAACTCTGTAACAGTGGGGGTGGAGGGCAGCGTTAAGTAGTCCTGCTGTCACACTGACTCAACCAGAGTGTAAATCACGATGCAGAGAGTGCTGTGGCTTTTTCCTGCCACATATTGTACCACAGAAGGGATTGCAAGTAGTCCTCCTTGCCCTCCAGCCCACCCTGAAGATCCCTGGCCAGTGTGACTCCCCTCGCATGGCATAGCACCATGGTGCTGGTGGCTGCTATTAGTGCCACCAAAAGCTTAAAATTCTGGTCCTTGGCTTGCACCAACATGAGTGGGATCAGTGGTGAAGGGCAGTGCAGGATGGAGGCAGGGGGTCTCCATGGGCTCCTGAGCATCATGGATGAGATGATGCACTCCTGAGCATCATCTGGGCAGGAGGTACTGTTCAACATAATGTTAATGTTTTCAGGGGAAGAAGAAAAGAAGAGTTGCCACCAATTAATTAACTTGCAAATTTTGCACAGATGATCCATGGGTGTCTTATTAAAAAGTAATTGGCCCTTCCCAGTGTGTATGTGCACTCTGAGACAAATAAAAAGGTATTAAAAAACATTGCTGAGGGTTGCACGTGCACACCTTGGGCAGCGTGGGCCCCTCGATGGCAGCACCTGCTGGAGCCCAGTTTCTGCTGAGAGCTCTTAGGGTTCAGGGGGAGATGATGGGACACACAGCTGGGGTGGGCAGCGTCACAACGCACCCCCTAAAGGCTGGCCTTACCATCATCTACTGTGAGTAGGTGTGCTCAAACTGGTTTTATCTTCACCTGAGTGCTTCTGAGAGAGCATCCAGCAAGCTGCCCAACAGACTGGTTATCGTGGGTAAGAAAGAGGTGAGGGATTTGGTGTAACACCCCATTTGAAGGCAAGGAAATGCTGGGCCATGCCCGGAGGGACAGTGGGGTGACTCTCCCCGGCTCCCAGGGGGGCTGCAGGGAGAACACTGCTCTCTCAGCATCCCGTGGCTGGCAGCCCTCTGTGGTGGCCACCGATGCTCAGGAGGGGACTTGGCCCTGGGCACCTCCTACCATGCCAGGTGTGTGAAGGAACCACACGTGCACTGTGCTTCCAGCTTCTGTCCCTGGAATACCATATGTTCTGGCCTGCCAGCTTAAAGTATCCTGATAAAGCGATGTTTTAAAGCATGAGTGAGCTCACGCAGGGCTTCTTCGTTCTCTGGAGGCTAATTAATCCCCTTAAAATAGAGAGACAGTAGTGAAATAGGTGCTCTCGGAACCAAGGAACTGCACTGCCTGTTGAAGGTGATGAAATGTAAGTACAAAAGAGAATAGGTAAGGGTAGGTTAAAATCGGTGTTCCTGCCTCTGACAGTTTACTTTGATGAATGCACTCATTCACTCAGCTTCACCATTTGGATCCTGCATAATCAGAGATAACAGGCGGATGGTTTGCATGAATAACTAAGTTTGTCATGTTTAATTTTCTTTTTTTTAAAAAAAAAGAAAAAAAGAAAGAAAAAAAAGAAACAGCGGTTGCTTTACCCTCATCCTTCAGGCCCAATCCATATTTATAAATTGTCAGGAAATGAAAAGCCTTTTAACAGCACGCAATGAGCATGCAAAGCTACTGGGAGGAATGGCTGGGAGAGCGGGGGGCGCGGGGAGCAGAGCAGCTCTCCTCACCTCACCCGGGAAGGTGGCATGGACAGAGGATGCTGGGCAGAGGACACCAGACAGAGGACACCGGGCAGAGGACACCAGGCAGGTTGTCCGGGTTAATAGGATGTGTGGGACCAATATTTGGTTTGTGCTCTGTGGAGATGGTGCCTTCTGACAACTTGACGTTGCGCCACAAGAAGCCTGAAAACTGGAAAATAAGCCCCCGCCCGGTGGTTAACTGGTGATTTGGTGACTGACTTGCGCCGCTTAATATTTGATGGGGGGTGGCTTTATAGCGCCTATCCCACCCCCAGCAATTTCTTAGAGGATGTGGAAGGTGCGACTGGAGTTTGCAGGGAGCAAAATGGTAGAGGAACCATTCAGTCCTGTTCAATATATTCATCAATGACATGGATGAAGGGACAGAGTGTATCCTCAGCAAGTTTGCTGATGATACCAAACTGGGAGGGGTGGTGACACCCTGGAGGGCTGTGCTGCCATCCAGTGAGACCTAGACAGGCT
>BJBW01001077.1:0-13418 GCA_004320125.1 Scolopax mira | reverse complement strand
TGTGCTCTTCAAGTGTTGGGGGCTCTTATAACTACACGGCTGCTGACTCTCTAGATGTTCTTAATCAAATCATTAGAATTCCTTATATTCATGTCCTCATCTGTAATCCCATGTAAGAGTGCTTTCCCGGGATACTCCATTTCCCAGGATACTTCCCTCTGGGAAGCTGGGCATGCACTAAAACCATGCACTTTGAAGCTTTGCTTTAGGTTTATTCCCAAAATTCTCACACCTTGTTTTCTCTCAGTTGCTGTGGTTTGACATGAAGGTCCTTGGAGTGTTCTTGTCACCTTTAAGTCTTCAGTCTTTAAAAAGACCTCACTTTGAGTTTGACTTATCTTTATACCTTCAGAAGCTGATATTTTGTTACTGCTGCTGCTTTATTTTTTTTTGTCTCCATCCTCTTCATTTCCTCAAATTCCCATGTTATTGTTCTTTTCTGGTTCCCTAACTGTCATTGTTATTCTCCCTGGTCCTCAGATGGTGCCCTTACTGCTATGGAATCGTGGTACCAGCAGGCAGGTTAGTTCTCTCTGTCCTCTAGGACATTCCACGTTGCTTCAGAAGTTTAGAAGTCAAGTCCATGGTTCTTCACAGTTGTGGGCAGTCATGGCACTGGGGAGTAATGCAGAAGCCAGGATTTGAGATGTGCTATTATGCTAGAGAGGTTTTATTTCCTAAATTGTCATTTGTGGCTGAGCATATCCCAATAGCCTCAGGACAAGGAGCTCACAAATGTCATATTTTTCTGCAATTCTTCTAAAAGTGTGGTTTAATTTTTGCAGGATGGCTGGCTACAGAAGATGTGGGCTCCAGTTCTCCTTCAGTAGGAGACTGGGAGGCAATCAGAAGTTTTGTCCCTCATAAACACCCAAGCTGATCGTTTAATTTGGGTTGTGCTGCTTTCACTTGTTTGTTTGCTTTGGCTGTGGGAATAGATCCTCATGGAGAAAAGTTAGTTCTGATATCAGAGACAGGAAGAATTACTTTCTGGGCTTTATATGGCAGCTTTAAACTTTTCTGCCCTCCAGGCATTGGAACTTGTGTTTAAAAAAAAAAAAAAAGGAGACAGTTTGTATACTTGAGCATATCCAAAAGGAATGCCTTCATTGCGTGTGCCAGCTATAAAAAGGCAGATTCTTCTTAGAAAATAGAAAGCCATTACATTTAGAATCAATCTTGCCTGCGTGTTATGGTTCCTTTTTTTTTTTAATTCTGTGTTTAGAAATAAAGATCTTTTTAATTTCGTAAGATTTCAACTGCTGCTTTTGCTCATTTGTTCTCTCATGGAAGTCAACATTTTCTGCCTCTACTGATACAGTCATTTCTCCTGGGATCATAGAAATAGGCTGATGATGAGGGACGTGCAATAAGCAATAGAAATAGGTGAGTTGAAGAATGATTTTCCTTCAGTATATGTTTGGTAATAGAGGGGAAAGTGCAACAAAAAGGTATTTAAAGAGAGAAAGCATTTGAAATAGAATGTTAAGATTTTGCTTACAAACATCACTTTCTTAAAAGGGGATTATTTACTGAGCTAATGTCATTTCAGTCACTTTGAAAAAAATATGCATATGGAAACAGGGTTTCTTTCAGTCAAGTTTCCATTTATCTAAAAGCTTACCTCCTTTTTCCTTTGTAAAGAACTTGAATATGGGGAAGGTAGATACATTTGTAAATTGTCCATTGTAGACATGCTTTCCAAAATACTAACTTAATTACCTTAAAATCAGAATTCTCATTATTAATGCCTCTTACGTAAAGTAGCAGCTTGCCCAGGAACTTCATTCTTCTTTGGGATTAAGGGTGATGAGACTAATGTTTGAGTGGAGTCTTCACAGAAAATGTGTATCCTTCAAATATATGAAGTAATGACCCAACGGGTAGAATGATGGACCAGTCTGATGATCTGGTGCATGCTGGAGATACACAGAAAAGCCTTGGCCACTGGTGGTCACCAGAGATAGTGAGGCATGTTCACAGGAGTAGAGCTCACTACATCTAATGTAAATGGTTTCTCCTCTTATTCAGCTGCACTTACTGATTTTTTTTTTCACATTTTGCTCTAAATTAACATAAAATGTGGCTGCCCATAAAGACACTGTTGTGATTCATCTCAAAATGGCTCCATTATTCTGCCAGGCAAGATAATTTGACTTGGGTTAGATATTTCACTTTTTAAAATATATTTTGAATTTCTTTCAGAACATAAGGGATGGAAGGAGGCTGGAAAATGGGAGGTTTTCTAAACAGTAACCCTCGTTGTTCTTAGACAAAGGAATAAGCTCACCCCGACAAAGTTATTCCTGGTGAATAGGATGATGATGGCAGTGGGAAGCCTTCCTCAGCAGAGAGGAAGACAACTGTCATCTTCATGTAATCTGATGTTCTTAGGTCTTGTATTACATCCAGTCTGAGGTGATGGTGTGCTGTTGCTGAAATGGGGGTGCAGCTCTTGCCCACTCTTTTCCAGTCACATCTTGCAATCTAGCAGTGATGTTGTGAATCAGCTTCCAAGAGGGAAGTGATTTCTTCTCTATTTTTGGGAAGTGATTTCTGTTGGCAAGTAGGCTGGTTCCTGATAAGTCACTGTTCTCCTACTGAGGAACGGTTTCCTTCCTCTTGAAAGGGAAGTAGTGAAGAAGTTGGTGTTCATCCTTGTCCAAGACACTGTTGTGGCCCAGACCAGTGATACTGTTCTGATGCACGCCACCTCTGACAGCCCCATGTCCAAGATGTGATCCTCTGGGCTTCTAATTCCAACTGGCTGTCTGAAAATAGGCTAGGGAATAAATATTTCATTAAGAGAGGCTCCGTGGAGTCCTCAGCATGGTGGGAGTTTCTGTCTTGAAATTGCTGAATGTTGGTTTGAGGCATTGTATCAACTGTGTGGCAGATTCATTGGCACCAGACCAAAGGAACTGATGATGATGAGGATAAGCATTTCAACTGAGAACTGCCATGATTCCTAAGAGGCTTCTCCCGTTTCTGAGAAGGGGAAGAAACCTGGAAGAAAGACCTCTCAGGAAGAGAAATCACTGTGCATTATTCAGATATTCCTGTGGACTGTAATACTTAAGGGGGATAAGGAGGGATGAACCCCTTACTGCAAAGGCAGAGTTGAGAAGACAGCTCAGAATGAATTCCCAAAGGGAGGGAAATTCAAGACAGTTAAATTTGACAGTTTGATTTGCAAATCAAACAAATTTGCAACTGAAAGACCAGAAAGTAGCATGGAAGTGATAGGTAGATGTAAATTGTGAATTATGGATACAGGGATTGCTGTGGGCTTGTTCAATCCTGTGCATAAACAATACCCCTTTAGAGATGCAATAATAGAAGAGTATTTTTAATGCTGAAAAGTGTGTTTTCCTCAGAGTACTTGCAGTCTAGATCAAAAGCCCAGCAGTTCCTAAAATTTCATTAGTGTTACAATAAGTGCATTTAGAAGACTGAGGTCGTTTAACAAAGTACAGGGAAGAGTAGTTGCTATATTTTTTCCTTTGTAAAATAATTGCTACAACTCGCAACTGTTAAAGACTTTGATAACCATTTTTCTAATGGGAAAATTCATTTATGTCAGTGCTTTGGCAGGTGTTCATATTTTGTGGAAAGATCTGTCTTCCAGATTGCTAATGAATGGCCAAGCAAGTATCTAGATAGTTAATAATACTGCTTAATTGCCACAGTCAGATAAAGCTGCCATCTAATTTATTGCTATTCCGAATCTCTGATCACTGGAAGAATGATAAACCCTGAGAAAGCCGTAGGAGATGGTTGGTTAGTTGAAGGCACCGCTGTCAGTTTTATACATTTCTCCCTCTAGCAGATGATCCTTCTAACGTTCCCCTGCTTTGGTGGAGAATTGGGCACAGGGCTGTACCCCCTGCTTCCACTCGGCAGCTGTTCCCAAAGGAACACTCCTTCCCACGGCCCCGCGGGGCCAAGAGCTTCTCCCTGGGTTTGCGTATCCCCATTGTGCTGGACAAGGCTGTGGTGTTGTCCTGCAGGCACCGAATGGAACATAAATAGGCCAGCAAATGTGTGTCAGTCAAACATCTGGGCTGCCCAAAGCTTTTCCAGGTGGGTGGGGAGAAGTGATGGGCTGTGCAGAAAAGATGGCTGATGTGGGCAATCGGCTGCTTTCATCCAAGTGAGGAGCTGCAGACACAAACGTCACTGCAGGGTGAAATGATTTGGGGGAAGAAAGCTCTTCCCAATGGGTGAAGGAATCATGTGTGACACGGGAACCTGGCTTTGGCTCTGTCAGGCCTCGGGCGTGAGCAGATTTAACAGAATTGTCTCATAGTGCCACATCCTCTTCCCACCTGGGAAGGAGCACGAGTACTCAGGGTAAACACTAAGAAAAACCTTAGAATTCTGCTTATCAAATTGAGAATAAATCCCGTACCAGGCAGTAGAGGAGGACGCCGTCCACGCTCAGGACCTTTTCATGAGTTAATTGTCTTTAGGTGGGAATTAATGGAAAAGAGATTCACGGGCTTTTCTGCTGTGTGTGCTCTTAAGCTGCCTGGAGACAGTCACTGCCTTTTCCAAATCAGCATCTTCCTGACAGTAGTAAATTCCCGTGTCACCGCTCAGGAGCGAGTAGGCAACAGAGGTGAAAAATTATGCTAATGGACTGCAATAACCAGTCCCTTTTTATGAGAGCATTTACGCATAAAATCCCCAATCCAAAGTGTCCTATATATTACCTTGTGCAGGTTTTTGGTGGTAAACTGTAGCACACTACAGGCAGCTATGGCTTAAACGCAGCTTTAAGACTTGTGAAGAGGCCCTTTGGAACAAAGTGAAGTATATGGGTAAAATTGTTAAAGCGTTAGATAAGGTTCTGGGGTTACCATGGTTACTTGAACATTTTGCATTGTATCATAGATTAGGATGCATAGGATGAAGTAGCCAAAACAACTAGGAAGTCCAATGCATATAAACTACGGTTCCAAACCACGCAGCGTTGCCAAACAGAAAGACAAATCGCTCAGGATATTGGCTGCGGACAAATCTATGGATCAATAAAGAGAGGCCTGAAGGAAATTTAGAACATATGTGATTTGAAATCCCACGTTATTTTGGAGTTACAATCTTAAATGTTTAAAGACAAATGAATTAAAATAAATAAATAAATAAATAACGAAACCAAAAAACAACTACCGAAGAAAAATCCTCAGTAATGTAAAGAGTGGAAAGATTTTCCATGATGTTGAAATCTGACATTTGGCTTTGAGACCTTCAACAAAGACAGTTGATGAAACCTGGGTAATAGGTTTCATGCAGTAGCACTTACACTGGAAGCAGTTTATTCCCATGGAAACCTATTTGCATTTGGGCCAGAAGTGACTTTTTTTCCCCCTCTGTTAGAGCTCCTGATGTTTTAGCATAATATAATTGCTCTATATATTGACAGCAGATTTGAAAAGTATATTTACATTGTTGATAGCTGAGCATATGTATAATGGAGATGTATCCTGGGCAGCTTTTTTTGTGTGGCTGAAAAGCACAGGGCAGCTTTTGATCTTCCGTTATTTATCCCTAAAAGAAAGGAAGAAATGTGAACTGAAATATGTTTATCCCAAACAATCTTTCTTTTTTTTTTTTTAAAACAGGTGACAAAAGAACTGAAACAGTATGACAATAAAATCATAGAGTGCAAGTTTGAGAACAACAGCTGGGTCTTCATGAGACAGAGAATAGACAAAAGCTTCCCAAATGCCTACAGCACTGCCATGGGTGAGTAGAATAATTTGCCTTAAAAGATTTTTCAGGCTCAAATTTTAAATTTTTAACTGTTCTAGTTTAAAGAGGAAAGGCACTCTGTGTTCTCATTTCTACTTTGAGTCCTGGCTTCTCTAACTTATTATAGCAATACTTTAGCTTGCAGATGCTTGTGTCATGCTTAGCTTTTATATAGTGTGAATGCTTTGGTTTCAGGCTTATTTGATGAAGTCAGTTAAACAAATATTCTGAAATAATAATTCTAAAACACGTGCCTGAGTCTTTGTAGAACTGCAAACACTTGCTCATGAAATGGCAGGGCATGCCTTTTAAGTGAGACCCCAGAAAGTTTTTATTTGCAATAGCATTGCAACAGCAATTAACTAACTCCCATCCCTTCCTTGCATTGTGTTGGCTTGTCGGGCTGTAATGCACACTGAGTTGAATTTGTTGAACAAAAAAAATCACAGTTGGGCTCGGAAGGGACCTCTGATCATCTAGCCCAACCCCCTGCTAGAGTAGGTCCACCCAGAGCAGGTCCCACAGGAACGTGTCCAGGTGGGTTTGGAATGTCTCCAGAGGAGACTCCACCACCTCTCAGGGCAGCCTCTGCCAGGGCTCTGCCACCCTCAGGAAAGAAGTTCCTGCTCATGTTTAGGTGGAACTTCTTATGTTCAAGTTTTTGCCCATTTCCTCTTGTCCTGATGCTGGTTATGACTGAAAAAAGGCTGGCCCCATCCTCTTGAGGCCCATTCCATTATAATTTTGCCCCTATTCAAAACACCAAAACCATTATTTGGGAGATGGACTAGAATATGAATAGGAGAAACTTTAAGATTCTACAATAGTTGTACAAACAATGAAGAGGGAAAGAAATGAAAGGTGGGGTATATCCCTGCAGAATTGTGAGACTTTTCTGTTCTTCTGCCAAAAAACTTTTTGCCAAATTTTGTAAATTAAATGATATTTTTTACTTCTAGGTGAAGTATAACAGTTTGAATAGAAGTGTGCAAGGCTGAATAACAGTAGTCACAGAATCACCTGGGTTGGAAGGGACTTTTTAAGATCATCTAGTCATGTTGATACTGACTGTGTTAAGTGCCAAAATAAAGTTTAATCATATTAAAGGTTATGCTATTTCTAGGGCATGCATAGACGTAGGATTTCTGTCTGAGCAGTGAGTAGATTTTCTTGAATAAGCAAAATATGGTCATTTTGCTGGGAGATAATAAATCTGTTGGCCCCTTAGGGAGGCAGCATAGAATGCAACTGAAACTCTTGCTGAGCAGTCCTGTCAGGAAAGGGGAATGGGCCACAGAAGTCATACAAGTGTGACATCTCTTTGTCACCAAGGCTTAAATGTCTCTTCTCTGGCTCACCTTATTGTTTCAGTAGTTTTCCGTGGACTTTTCTCTTCGAGTGGCATATTCTCTCCTTTACTCTTAAGAGCATAGGTAGCTGCCCTTTTTCACTTCTCATTTTCTCCATTTGTAGAGCAATTCTTTTAGTCCTTTTTTTCTTCTGCCAAAACCTAATGAACTTCATAAAAATAAAAAGAAAATTGAATGCTACGGGAAGAACTGTTATGTAAGAAATATTTCAAATTTCCTATAAAAATTTTCAGAACAAGAAGTTTTCTTTTAGCTTTAATTTTCACTTTTGACCACTTTTCAAAATCTCCAAAAGTTGTATTTTCTCATTTGAGACTTCCATTGTTCCTTTCTCTAGATCCTTTCTCCTCTATTTGTTTTCTCTTGATGAAAGATAGTCTTTTTTTCCCCCCATGTTGAAATAGCAACAAAATAAGTACCTGTCTCCACTTTGCTTTTGGACTTTGATCCCTTTCAAATCAAAAAGAAAAGGGCTTTTTTTGTGGTTAAGCCAGGACAGACCTTAAAAGTTGCAGTAAATTTACACCAGCTGCCTTGTGCCACAGATTCTAGTCCTAAACCACTGATACTCATTTGACAGCACCTTTTCACCAAAAAATAAATGAGATAATAAAAAATTAATCCTAGGAAGGTGTCTTAGTAATTGTAAAGCAACGTCTTGAATGGTTCTGGAGTTCTGCAGGAAAGAAAGGAGTGTTTTTAAGACTCGTTGTTATTTGTAACAATGCTATTTTGCAAATACATTTTATAGGCATCTTAATGTTGTTTCATACTCTAGGGGGTTAATAGATTATTTTGCATGGAAATTGCATCCATACTGTGGCCAATCCTTACATGCTGTAAATTATCCTCTAATCATTTTGCACTTTCTTCCAAGATAATTGTGCGACTCCTACTTAATTTCTTGCTTTTTAGTTTTCCCTCCTCCCTAAGTCTCTCGGGAGGATTAATTAGAGGAATATAAATTTACATACGAAAAGTATTAAAAATATTTCATTTGTTTGAAGGGAAATAAGCCTTTTCATTTGTTCCATAAAATCCTGTGGGCCGATAGTTACAAGCTATGACTCGAGGAGTCACGTTGAGTAATCCAGACGTGCCTGTGGCCACCACGCAGGACTTTCTTCTCTTGTGGCCTTTCTTCTCTCATACAGTCTGGTGTGGTAGACACGAAGCTTCCTTGGTGTTGTCTTTCTGTCGCATCAAGGTGTAGGGGTTAACATGGTACACAGGTTAAAATAAAAGTGCCATGCGTTGTGGGCTTATGATATTTATAGTACATACTGGTGAGGAAAAAAAAAAAGTTACCTAATTCAGAGGGTTTTGATATTAGGCCAGTCTTGTTTCTAGTGATTTGGGTTTGATGAGTTTTTTGAAGGCAAACAAGGCCTTCAGTGCTGTTGCTCGCCTCAGCAGGGTGTCAGTTCTTGGTGTTTCTCTGTTGCCCCATGAAGCCTGCACACACGTAGATTTTGTCAGTTTTAAAAAGAGATTCCCATGGGGTAGGGATCCACTGCTCTGAGATACTTGACTCCTCTTTGTGAAAGTCTGCGTTTAAGGCTGAATATTTGAGCCAAATTCTGTTATTTCGTTTTGCGAAGAGGGGATGAAATTATGGAAGTGCCGAAGGCCAGAAATGGCTTTATTAACTTGAAAAATAACGTTCTTTGTTCCCAGCTGTCTGCAACAGCATCCAGAATCCAGTCACGAAGGAGATGCTGTTTGAGTTCATTGACAGATGTACAGCAGCTGCTCAAGGACAGACGCGGAAACACCACCTCGACCCCGACACGGAACTCATGCCGCCCCCGCCGCCCAAACGGCCGCGCACCGTCACGTAAGGCCTCGGTCCCAGCAGAGGAGCCTGGTTACAGCCCTGGGGAAGGGGAACAGCAAGCGTGAAGGATGGGAAAGACAAACAAAAAAAGAAAGAAATCTGAAGGATGGGAAAGACTGTAAATACTTGGGTGTGGTTTTTTGAGATTTTTTGGTTTCTTTTTTTTTGTTGTTGTTGTTTTGGTTGGTTTTTTTGTTTTCCAAATTCCACATGCGAATGGACGTTGTTTTGTAACTGATAAATTCAACCCTACCTTACGGTATTTGAAGATGAAATTCCCAAAGGTTTAGACAAGAACAGTACGATGAAGTCAATGGAAAGCTGCCTTGTTTATATACGGATCTCTTTTCACCTTTTATTTATAATGTCAGCAATCTGGAACTGGAAAAAACATTGGGATGCTGTACTTTTTAGAGGCTCTGTTTAAACAAAACAAAAAAAAAAAAGCAGAAGTGTTTTTTTTATTATTGTTGTTCAGCTGGTTGTGATTTGTCACTCATAGTATAATTGCTCATAGTTGCCCTGCGTTTCTGAGATCTGTGTTTAACAGCAAACAGCAATGTTGTTTGTGCTCCGTGTTGGTTAAAAACTAAGCCACCTTAGATTTCACAAATTTCAAAATCAGCTTTGATTTTTGTTGCTGAAATACTCAAAAAATCAAATCCTTCTTGTAAATAGCATCCCTTTGAAAGGAAACGTGCTGGGTGTTTGTTTTCTCCCCCTGATTGAACTTAACACACCAAATGTATAGTGCGCTGATTTTAGCTTTGCCTTTTTAAGTTTATCTGTAGATAAGGAATACACCAATTCCTTAGTATTAAGGTCTCTGTTAAGAGACTGTTTCTAGGACAGGGCTTAGTTCTCCACAGTGATACCATTGTAAATATAGCTAAAACATATACATCACTGTGATATGCAAGAGTAACAAGCGGCGCTAATCATGACGTCTTAGATCCAGGCACAAAAAGGCAAACGAAAAGCCAGGGAACTCCTGTGTCAAAGGGAGGGTAGTTGCAGTGGGAGAGCCGCACCAGACACAGACCCTCCCAGTTTAGGTAAAAAATCAGCCATTTAAGGGGTTGGATGAGTGTCCCAGGGAACAGGACGCTCGTTTTCCATGGTGTCTGTCCTGTGGCACCCCCTGGGTGACTCTTTGGTCCCCAGTGGAGGAGCATCACGGGCGCCCTGACATTGCTGGAAGGTCCTCGCTTTGAGAAGCCACATTCTGGTTGTCTGAGGGAGGAGTTGTCCTGAGCTGGGATTAATTGGAAACCAAATGCAGATTTTTAAAGTTTACTGTACATTCATCGAGCAGGGATCGAATTGGCTCTTTCTATAGTTTACTTAGTGTGTGAGTCGTCCATTCATTCAGCAACCTGATTAGTCAAGCTCATTAATTTCTTATAACTAAAATGCATTTCTGTTTGAGTGAGTTTTAATGTTTGTAAGCAAAATTAACTCCTGCTTTTCCTTTTTTTAATTTTTTTTTTTCTCTCTGTTTGGAAACTTCACACCTGTGCTCTGTGGTGGCTTCTCTAGTTGTTTCAACCTGTTGTATAAATGCACACGGCATCGTTCAGGTGGTGTTCCTAGTGTCTCTTTCTGGGATATTCCATCTGTTTTAGAGAAATAAAGGAGTTATGTAAGTTACTTTTTATACTATGGTAAAACTTGAGGGGGAAAAAAAAAAAAGAGTTCATCGAAGTTCTTCTTTTTGACTGTACATAGTTTCTGGGTATTATCTATAGAAAAGATATATCACCTATGCAAGGTTGCAAAATCATTTCCTAAAAAGAGCCTTATGAATTTGATGTGAAAACCTATGCAGCCTCTGTGCATCTTGCATTGAAACACACAGTAAATTATTTCCTCACTCAGTAGAAATAATTTCCCCCAGATTATACTTGTCATTGAGATTGTCATAACCTACACTTTGTCGCTGATCTCCATGGTTCTGTGTGTCTGTGATGATTACAGCCTTCTCCACGAGGTTAGGACGTTTCATCCTTGATGTGGCCAGGTTATTTCCAGCTTTCTCCTTCTCAGCCCTCGCTTCTGGTTTAACTTCAGAGCTGCAGCCCCGTGGGCTGTTGTCTGCGTCCGTTCCACCAAGTCCATGAATGAGTTGTGGCCCTTATATTTTTGACAGTGTCCTTTTTTTGTGCACGCTCAGCTTGAAATGGCTGCTGTGAAAGAGTCATGACTCTGAGAAAGTTCAGACCTCCATGTTCACGTTTGGTTGCCGAACTCTTCTTGCACTACGACCTGTAGCTTTTTAGAGAGGTCAGTTGCCTTTGGTAATTTCTGGAAAAAGGAGGTACAGGGAAGGGTTGGACGAAGAACCTGATGAAAACAAATGGAATTTCACTTGGACCGGGGAGGTTTAATGCTGTGAGAAATGCAAAAGCCCTGTCTCCACTACTAGATATTCAAGAGATTGAAGCTAAGAAGCAAAGAAGAGTCTGTGCCAGGAAAATAGTGATTATAAAAAAAAACCCCTGACTTGCCCATTCTTTGGTGTACAGCATGAATTCATCCACTGTTTTGTCATTTGTTACATATATAATTAAAATTTGGTTTCAGTGGAGTTTCCAGAAAATGTAAGTACATTCCTCTACAAACCGTGTATTAAGTATTTTAATAAAGTCAATGGTTTAAAATACTTTTCCTAAGGATGTGTTTATTTTTGGTGCCTGTGCTTTCCTGGTACCAGTGCCAGCACGAGGATGCTGTGGTGTTCTTGCTGTTCAGCCAAGAAAATGATCTGCGTTTTTCAGAGGTCAGTGGCTTTTTTCTCTCAGGTAGGAGTCCCCCAGCCCAGTGGTGGTCCCGAGCCATTTTTTCATTTTTAAGTACATTTTGCTCTTCCTGTGACTAAAACCAGAAGGAAACCAAATGTGCAGTTGCATGAAAAGTCGTGCAAGAGGTCTGCATGGGTCTTCCCTGACAGTTTAGCACCCAGCATGACCCTAAAGCTGGTAGCCCACCTACTCGGACGAATTCCTTTGTAATAGGATGGTTTCCTTTTTGAGGTTGCAGCTGTGGAGAGCACGTCATTCAGGAGCTAACAAGCCCATCTTGATTTTTGGAATTTCCTTGTCATTCAGGATCCTGCCTCCGCTGCCGGTACGTCCTTGTTACGTGTGCAATTCTTGTGGTGCTTCTCTCACCCGTGTCTGATGTTCTGTCCTTTGAGTGTGATCCTTCAGGATCCCTGCTCCTCAGCACAGCAGCTCCTCAGGGTTCCGCCGAAGAGGTGTGCAATGCAAAACCATCTCAGAGTATTCCCAAAGGCCTTGGCACAGGAATCCTGATTTCCTAGGATTCACCTGTCATCAACAGAGAGAGAATGAGAGCAGGAGTGCTGGTTGTTCCTCTTGTGTCTCTCCTGCAGATGTCTGACTCTATGGTGTTTCTTCTCCGTATGATGTGTATCATTTTACGTTACTCCCTTGTGTAATGAGGATTTTGTGAGCACAGTATTAAACACTTTTATTGACAGTAAATTTTGTAGCATCAAAATTCTTGCCATGGTCAATCAAATTTATAATCTCATTGAAAGTATCCAATTAGTTGGTCAAAACCTGTTTATTTTCCACAGATTATATTGCTTTCCTTTGGACCTCCCTAATCGAACCCTAAATCCAAGCCATCCCAGTAACAGGGGAGTGACATTTGGCTGAGACACCTTAAGTAGCCCCATCACTTCTGTCTTCCTACACAGTGACACAGGGTTTGCTCTCGCCTTGCCTGGGGACTGCTGCACCTTCCAAGGTTCCCAAACCCTACAGGGTTTAGATTTCATCCATATCCCTTCATTTTCCAGTGTCAAATGTCTATGGTCTGTGCACAGGGAAATGAAAGCAGCATCCACCAGCCGTGACGGGATCCATCACAGGAGCAAGGAGCCTTTCCCCCTTCCCTCCCTCGTGACCCCTGTTTCATGCACAAGGTAAGTCATGCTCTTTGTGCTGACATCTGGATCAATTAGTTAATGTTTGCAGTGGGAATACAGGGGAGCTCTCTTTCTGCTTCCTTGGTGAGAGTCTGCTGAGCTTCCCAACAAGCCCAAAGCTCTGCAGGGATCTGTAAGGGCTGAGCCTGGAGGTAGATTGAGACTTTTACAAAACAGGTTTCTCTCAGTTGGGGTTCATTTTAATCTGGTTTATTTCAATCCATGGTCAGCAGTAAGTGGGGGACATGAGCATGTTGTGACCAGCACTAGTGCGAGAACCTTCCAGTGATGTTGGTGTGTCCAGAAGTGTGAAAACATGGAAGACACTCAATGAACTTGATGAAGGAACAATAATAGAATCATAGAATCATCTGGGCTGGAAGGGACCTCCAAAGGCCATCTAGTCCGACCCCCCCGCAGTCAGCAGGGACACCCCCAACTAGACCAGGTTGCCCAGGGCCTTGTCGAGCCTCACCTTGAATGTCTCCAGGGAAGGGGCTTC
>BJBW01001076.1:280137-314232 GCA_004320125.1 Scolopax mira | reverse complement strand
TCTCCAGCAGGTCCATGCCTAACCTGTATTGATGCCTAAATGCCTAATTTATCCAACTATTTTTCATTGTTGGAAGTAGAAAAGCTAATTTTTTCATTCTTTTGAACTACATACGTAGCTCAGTAACTAAACAAACACATTTTCTAATTGTATTTTTTTTTCTTTTCCTTCTAACTAGAGTCTGTGTGTATTTACACCACCAGGAGCTAAAGAAGGACAACCACGGCTCATTCCTGCAGGCCCAATTGCACATGGCACTACAGTATCTGCTTATGTAGCCAGATCCAGAAAAACATTGCTAGTAGAAGATATTCTGGGGGTAAAAGGCTTTCTTTTTTATAAGATGATTATGGCATGTTCTTAGAGTGAATATTTTGATGCTGAAATGTTTATTGAGCAGAATGTATAATGGTAGGATTTACATCTGTCTTGCTACCAAGGAAACATGTTAGCAAATTTGGATTAGCATGATGGAATAATTTCAGAATATCCCATTTATTTTCAAGTGTAAACTTAGGAGATTTTTGTTTTTTAACCTTTGTTGTTGTTCTTGTCAGATAAGGGAAGTAATTGTACTATAATCACTTGGAGGGAAAAGACCCTATCAGTCAAAACTCCTGTCTTCCTGGTCTTGAGATACTTAGTGGGCTAAACCCAAACAAGACAACTTCCACACAGTCAAAGTTTGATTTAGTTATAAATACATGGCTCATACTGACAAGAATGTCAGTCAGAATTCTGGTTATTAGACAGAATTTTGATCTCTGCTTACACTAATGTAAAGCTAGGATGCTTATAACATCTGTAGACCTACATCAAAGGCACACTAATGTAAACAATATCAAAATACAGGCCTTTGTCTGTAAAAAGATTCAGAAAATCCTGAATTGATACTCTGAGCTCAATTTCTTGGCACTCTGTATGTCTGTCCTTTTTAATTTTTTTAAAAACTACATTCTCTATTCATGTCTATGCAATTGTATCAAACTGGTATTTAACCTGTGCTTTTTGTGAGAACACTTTATGATTAGCTGGTTACGAGAACACCAAGAAAGTTTAAATTTTCCTTTAAATGTTTTCTAGTCTTCTGAACTCTGTCCAAAATAACAATCTTTGGATGCTGTGGCCAAAATTGGACATTACTGTTCTAAAAAAAAGTATGACCTTTATTGGGCAAACCCAGTCTATCAACAAAATACTAAATGTCTAATGTGAGTAGACTTAAATAGAACCACAAATACAAAAGGCAGAAGCCACTTTCACTGTAGTAACAGTAAGTACTTTATACAACCAGGACTAGAAATATACTTTATACTTTTTTAGGTTTTTTTCAGACATATGGCTTAAATTGTTACTGGTAATTTCCAAGTAATAACACAATATCCATGTATATGAGGGTTGCATGTTTTGGTTTTACATTCATAATAAAGTCAGAGGGAGATAGTGGGGAGGAGTTTTGAAATTTTTTGTTGGTTTATAGTATCAGTGGATTACTGACTGAAGAGGGAGATTCATTTTGGTGACATGGTTTTCTTTCTGGGGATTTTTGGAGTATCTCAAGTGAAAGGAAATGCTTGTAGGTCAACTTGCCAGCCCTTTTTTGGGGAGGACAGAAATAAAAAATGAAAGCAGGAGGCTTAACGTTTCAAAGTGCTTCCCACGCTCTTTTTGTCTGTCATCCTAGCCCTTCAGAGTGATTGTCATCTTAGTAATTAAAGTAGAGATTACTTGCTGTTTTCTTTGAGAAAGGAGAGATTTTGATGAACCTTGAAGGTTTGTCTGTCTTGCCTCACCACAGCCTGCAGGGAACTTCTGGTAGGAATCAAGTACTAAAGGACTGAAGGATTGATGTGCAATAGATCTGGGTCTCTCACTTCATGTAGACTAGTTACTGCCTTACTAGCCGTAACATCCAGGTGGTTCTACAGGTCTTTGTGAGTTTTGATAGATGGAGAATTGAAGCTATAAAGCCTTGGGCATTCCCTATGTAGATTAGAACTTAAGAAAGTGGGTCTTCTATAGCAGCTGTTAGATTATTTTAACATTTTTTCCCAATAAATTTTGCACTAGCTTATTCAGTACGTGTAAGCAAGGGAAGGAGAAAGATTCTGACTTTCATACATAATTTTTTGAGAATACATTTTTGTCCTCAGAAGTCAGTTGAGGATTATAACTCTAAATAGCCTAAAGCCTTGTGTTTCAATTTTTCTTGCAAGCAGTACTGTCTGCTTGGTAAGACTGAAGTCTGAGCAGTCCACTTCATAACAAATGCTTTGGCATTTTTTTTTAGGGGGGAATGGGGTGGTGGGGTAGTATTGTTTGTTTGGATTTTTACTTAATCTAGACAGGCATTAGCAATGAAGTGATGGGTTTGCTACCTTTGAGATTAGACAAAATGTAGTATAAAAACAAACCTAAAACTAATATAACAATTCTGACTCTGCATCAATAAGTTTATATGTAAATTAATGCTGAGGCTTTTTAATTGCTTTTTATGAGATGTCTTAATACTATGTGTAAATACTATGTGAGAGATATGAGTTTTAGTGAACTTTATCATTTTCCTGAAGATTTAATGAGCCAGAAGAGGGAGAAAAATGTCAGTATTTCTTTCATGTTAATATTACAATATTTACGTGTTATCAGATTATGTTTATGTTTTCTAGGATGAACGATTTCCCAAAGGTACCGGATTCGAATCAGGGACTCGTATCCAATCTGTTCTGTGTTTGCCAATTGTCACTGCAATTGGTGATCTGATTGGTATCCTGGAGCTTTACCGCCACTTGGGCAAAGAAGCTTTCCATCTCAGTCACCAAGAGGTGAGTTCACACCCAGCCTTTGCCTACTTCCCCACAATGCTCAGCCCTTCAGCCCCCACCCGCTCCCCCCTCCAACTTTTATGTCTCATTCTCCTCAGGTTTTTCTACCTTTTTCGTACTTGATTTTTGTTCTTATCGAATGATACTTATTGAAAAAAATAGCGATTTGTATTTTCAGTCACAAGAGGTAAAATTTACATATACAAATACATGGGCATCTCAAGAATTTTACCTTGTGTTCTTTTGTGAAAAAACAGATTCAAGATGCCTTCATTAATAGAAAATTGTTAGAGAATTTATCATAGAGCAGGGGAATAAAATATAAATGTGAAACAAATGTCAAGAAATGAAATCACTTTATGTAAAAAGGACGATGTTGAGTTATCCTGAGTCTCAATTTTAAACTTTCCAGTGGAACTTTATTTTACAGGATGGAAAGATTTTTTATTTTTTATTTAGTTGACTG
The DNA here is from genome assembly GCA_004320125.1 of Scolopax mira. NCBI lineage: Eukaryota > Metazoa > Chordata > Aves > Charadriiformes > Scolopacidae > Scolopax > Scolopax mira. Next base: position 310,944 of record BJBW01001076.1, on the reverse strand, counting down.
TTTCGGTGTTGCTTCTCAGTGAATTAGCCCTATTTTAAAAGATAATGTTGCAACATTGTAGCAACAGCATAATAAGTCTCAATGATGGATCTCACAGAAGGGGAAAGTGATTTTATTTCAAAACAAAAATGGAGCAAAAGAGAGCTCATGTATTTGCATTCACATTCTTACATCCACACACTCTCAGACACCAAGGTGTGTGTGTCCAGGTGGTATTTCCAAAAGCAGTATACAGAGATGTGCATATCCAGATAGTATTTTCAGGATGCCTTGCAATGACATGGAGGACAGGGGATGCCAGCTGTTGAGCCCTTATGTCTCCTGGTTCTTTTCCTAGGTTGACAACAATGTGTTGTAGATTTGGGTCAACCTTTTTTTTTTTTAGCCTTTAGGGGATGATGTCTTTTGTCTCTCTAGCCTGTCTCACCTCTGTGAGTCATCAAGATTTACTCACTGTCCTTTGTCTCCTGACCTAGATGTTCTTAGAAACTGTGTGTATACGTGCTGGTACCTGGAGGACTTGCTAATCTAGATGCCATTCATAAAGTTCTCTTCTATGTTTTTTTCCCCCCTTCTGATGCTTCCCCATCCAGATATTCCCATTCATAACCACCTCCCCATTTCCTGACTATTCTCTGCACTTTGTGGTTTACTGTACTTATATAAGGCCTGTGTACTGACATTGTCCATACATGTTCATTTGTCAATCCAAAGTTATGACTTGTTAGCCAAGTGCAAACAAATTTGACAATGGAGCAGTTGTCTCAAAGGCTAGCACTGTATTAAAGGTGTTAGAAGTGTATCTTAGCTCTCATGTCTGGGTGAGGATCCTTGTTATGTCCCGTCTACACATTAAGATGACTCTCACATTCATTTTTCTCTGTACCCTTCCCCAGAGAAGAGAAAATGAACACAAAGGTTAGGAAAAAATGGGGTGAGTTCTAGACAGGACTGTTGGCTTGATAGTGGTACAAGATGCACTGTGAAGAAGTTTAGCTGTACCAAACAGAAATTATTCTTGTGAAAAGAACAGAAAATGTACAGAAAAGAGAGATATTAAAACTAGCCCTCCCGAGGGAGTTAAAAACCAGAAATATTTATCAGTTGTGTATTCTGTCTATCAGTAACTTAAGTAGCCTAGCATAGATATGATGCTCATAGATGTCTATTAGTCGGGCAGTCCATGCTGCTTCAGCCTCAGTGTCACACCTGGTATTTTTTTTCACCAGTAAGTAGAGGTCATGGTAGAGGACTGTATTAGTATGGTGGTGCCAGTGTTCCTGCTCACAGAACAAAGAACAGGCATTCATACAAAACCAGGCTTCATTAATTCTGCTGCTTACACAAAATGTATTTATTTTTTAAAATTATCGTATTACATTAATCAATCTACAGTTCAGATAGGGCTCAGACAAACATTGTTCTGTACAAATATGAATCTTTTATGGTCTATGAAATACCTTCTATAACTGAAGTTCACGAATGTTCTACTTGGAAAAGACTGGCTGCTAAATAAGAGTATTTTATTAGTTAATTAAAAATATTTGAAGGTCACTTTCTGAGTGTTCTAAAACATTCTTTTCATTTTCGTGTTTCAGAAAGCCTTTGGATACTATCAGCAGTTTTTATAAAATGTGTACAATGTGTTCTGTTTTTAAAAAAAAAAAAAAAAAAAAAAAGAGTATCTTAGGAGGGTATGCAGCAGCAGACCTCTTGTACTTCTGTCCTCTGTGTTCCTACAAAGCTTCTGTGTTTCAAGGCCAGGAGATTATGTATGGTAGCACGTTTTAGTTAACTGCAGTTTACGTGACATTTGTTTGAAATGTTGCCTGGAAACTGTCATACACTAGTCTTGAGCTGAGGGATCAGGTCTGGTTCTTCTGCCACCAAAATGATTGTGAAAGAAATGGTGCCTGTTTACAGCTGGAAATAGCTGTGGCTGAAGAGATAACAGCCCCAGAAAGATATTACGGGATATTTCATTTCTATGGCTTATGGGATATTTATTTTGACGTTGTATGTCTGAGCTGATGGGTTCCCAATGCTGCTTCTGAAGAGCATTAGTAAGCATTTTTTTGATACAAAAATAAGGATTTTTTTCTCTTGTTACTGAATGTACCTTACTAAAATTGAAACACTTGCAAGTATACTGAAATGTTCATAAAATAACTGTCTTCCCATAAATTGGTACTGCCTGCCTATGTGAAACACTTCAGACAATTTAGCAGCTAGAAAGAGAAATACAGTGCATAAACAATGTGCAGGTTTCTTCAGAGTTACTTTCTTGTCTTTTATTTCAGGTTGCAACAGCAAATCTTGCATGGGCTTCAGTAGCAATACATCAAGTACAAGTAAGTGTGACTATTTTTATATTTCTTCATCACGTAACCCCTCTGCCAGGACTTGATTAATGGAAACATAGATTATGATCAAGTTTAAGTGGAGGTCACTATTAAAACATTGATTCAAGACCCTTTCCTGAACCTCGGAAAAATATGCTAATATTTTTGGTGTTCATTGAGCTAGTTTTCCTCTCTTGCAACTGTGGATCAAAGAACTTAACAATCAGTATATTTACTAAAGGAAAAAGTAACATTAGCAGAGTAGATAAATAATTGTTGAAGCAGAATTATAAAACCTTGTTTTCTTGTAAGAACCCAACTGCTGGGCCAACTGGTTACTTTTCCCCTACCTTGGTATTCAGTTTGAGATTATTAGGTGTTGCTGGCTGAAGCCTACTTTATGCCACCGTTGCTAGCTGCTTCATGGTCCTGTAACCAGTCCCTCTAAGGATGCTTAATGCTGTCCCTAGTTGGGTGCTTAATGAAGCTGCACACAGCGCAAGCTGCTCTAGCAAACCCCAGCAGCTTTGTTAATAGGTTTCGTTACTTCAGCTAACCAGAAGGTGGTAACACTGAAACTAAACATATTCCCTCAGCTCACAGATGATGCTAAAATAGGTTCTTCTGTCAACTCAGAGGAGGAAGTTTGTTACTTTTTTTTCCCAAGGAGACTTTCATGCATTTGGCAGAAGATTCACACAGAGCTTCCTGCTTTTCTTTTCTAGGCTGTAATATCTGTCACCTTGGTGCTGGATGTCATTGACTTTGTTTAGGGTGCTCATTCACCCTGGCACGTTTAGGCAGAATTAGCTGATGTAGACTATTGTACACCAGTAGAATTGCAACTATGTGCAGTTGTAGCTTCACTTTGTAACGAGTCCCTCTTTAATTGAAATGTTTTTCTCACCCAAGAAAACAAAACACAGAAAGCTTAGTATAAGCCTGTTCATTGGTCATTTCATTTCTCTCCCTTCTGCTGAGCAGAAGGCTTGCCCTTCCCAAGCGTTTGCATGAGGAGAATGTAAAAGTTTTGATCTGGCATTGGGCCATGCTTACTAGGCTCATAGCTGCACTTTAGGAAGTAGTGTATATCAAGAAACTGTACCTTGTTACCTAATTATATTCAAGAATAAGGCTTGTGAATGTGGTTTGTCATATTTTGCATATTTATTTATATTTGCATTATGTGGATGAAAGATACTACTAGTTCTGAGTGGTATTTTATCAGGTAAAAGGTACAAACAGTAGAGGATTGTTTTCTTTTTTTTGACCTAAGTACTTGCTATAGTAACATACAGGTGTACAATTGCACTTTAGATACACAGTATGCAATTAGAGGAAGTAAAAATACAGTTCAAAGCTTTGCTTCCTTTAATACTTTCCTTCTAAAATGTAGTATGAATACTACTTTGTGTTCATATTCATGCTGATTTCTCCCAAAGTTGAGCATCTATTTTCTAATACTTAGCTTACTTAAACTTGCCTGATGTCAGTCTTCAGTTGTGCCTACATGCTACTTGGCAACCTGGAAAGAAGTAAAGCTATGATAAGGAAGAAAGCAAGCAAAATATTCAACATTATCAGAAGAGCTGAGGGTCTGGATAAGGTGTCACTAAGTTGATTCCATAAACGCATTCAGTGGCAGCCTTTGAGGTAACACAAACGAGTGGAACAACTAGTATCTTTCAGATAGCCTTAAGACAGATGTTACTTGCATTTGACAGTTTTAACTCAGCAGCTAGATAGCTAAGACTCCCAGCACACAAATCCAGCTTTTAATTTTATACAGTGCTGTAACATATGCATATACTAGTAGCGTGGTATTTTTTTCATACAAATTAAATGAGTAGATTTAATCTGAGTGTGACTTCAGTTTCCCTCTGACTTCATTGTTCTTTTGGAGCAAATGATAATGTGATCTGTGCTTCCAGGTGTGCCGGGGCCTTGCTAAGCAGACCGAACTGAATGACTTCTTGCTTGATGTATCAAAGTAAGTGTGATTTGCACTCAAACCTCATCAATTTATTTTGATGAGTTTTCTAACATGTCTCTTACAATCTACCCATGTTTTATCCTGTAGCTCACACAGATGTGAAGGCACACCCTGGTGGGTGGGCAAACTTCAGCACAGGGACAAGAACGAATGATGTGGGTGGTACTGGTGCATACCTGTTAAATTTTTTTATTTCGTGGTGGTGCAGAAGAAAATGTAACATCCAATTATACCTTACGGAATTTGTTTATTTTTTTGGTCTTTAGCATGCGATTTTTGCCTTTTTTTGCCCTCTTCTGTCAGAGTTAAACATGGGTCTCTTTTGAGAAGTGACAAAAAGGTTTGCTATCTCTCTTCATGGCCAGTTTTAGAAAGCTTGAAATGACTTTATGAAAAAATAGCTTGCTTCAGCTTCTCCCCTGCTTTTGGACATGTATGTATACATATACACACGTAATATACTGAGAGATATATTCTTAAGAATCAGGGCTACCGCATGCTTATTCTTCCCCTGAATTTTTTGGAGGCTCACTTTTTATTTTCAGAGACTGTAACTGCATGTAGTAAGTTTTCTTTCAATTTCTTGAATGTAAGATTAAATTGAAAACACTGTAAGAACGTGAAAGCTTGGGCTTAGACTTACAAAGTCAATTTAGTGTTTTAGGGGATCTGCTCTTCCTACATCCATTTTTCTTTGCTGCTGACATTAGCATCTTTAAATAGTAGGGATAGTCAATAAATGAAAAGGCAAACCAAAATTGTATTTTCGATAAATCAGTCTGTGGTGCTTAACGGTATTTTGTCAAACTATTTGGTTGAAGAATTTTTAAGGACTGATGATACTGTGGAAAAATGAGATGTCTCAGATTTTTGCTGTTACAAACACTTCTCTGGGTCTTGATGAACAATTCTTAAACTGATGAGATTAGAGGACATCCAAAATTCCTATGCCATTGCTCAGGAATGCAGGCAGACGAGTTGACCCGCCTGGAATGGGGAATGATACACCACAGGGAGGAGTCTACCCCTTGCAAAGAGGGCAAGCTGGATATATCCAGATGTTTTTCCTAGCTTTTTTCCTCAGGGATGACATTTTTTAAAATTTTAGCTTACATTCAGAGCCTGTCTCCTAAAGGGCACTCTCATCATTGCCTTGCCAGAGCTACCCACTTGCTGCAGTCTCTTGCACCATTATGTTCCTTCCCAGAGTACTTTTATTTTGCTAACATCTGAACTGAGCTCTGGATTAATGTAACCAACTATATAGGCTGGCAATTTACTCTTGGTACATAGTACTGAGATTGTTTTAAAGAACGTTGTAATAATTTTTACATTTTAAGATAAAAATTTCAATAAATACTGCAAATATTCCATACGTGTTTCTATAAGAAAATACCTCTCCTACCTAATTGTAAAGTGCTAGAATTGTTTAGATTTTACAAAAAATAAGCCCTATGTTTTAAGCCACAAAATTGATATATTGTTTAATAATGACTTACCTTAACTTCATGTAGGTAAAGACTTGCACTGGCAAGGAAATAATTAGTTTCTTCTTAGAAACGGTCTGTACCTTTTTTTACATGGAAAGAGGATTTCCTATTCAGTGAGGAAATTGTTAGCTTGCAATGTCAATGGGACATGTTCTGTAACGTTTTAGAAAGGGCATAGTATGCAGTGCTCCACCTCTTCATGTCCCTGACAATGTAAGACTAGCCTATTATATATTTTCTTTCCAGGAGACCCAAACAGAACTGAGCTGTATATATGTTCAAGGCCTTGGGACAATGCCTTTCTGTCTGCTGGGAACATTGTAATCCGAGGGTTATTAAGACTTGGCATGTGGAAGATTTAGACTTCTTTACTAATAAGTGTGACCTTTATCTTTCAATGTTCTTGACTGTCCTTGGACATTTACCACTTTGCTGTGAAACTGAGATACCTTCCCTCCCCCTCTCCCGCCCCCCTCTAAGTTACAAGGTCAATTTTTCTCTGCAACTTAAACATGATACACCTGGGTTGATAGAGAAGACTCATTAGGAGTTTTATAAATTTTGTTGCCTTTTAAACAGAATTAAGGGTTGGACAGTGGGACTTGAATTTAGTTATAATACATATTTTTCATTAGTTTTCCATACATATTCCTGTATGCATAAACCTCATGAAATGTTTTGAAAGCATGTAGATAATAAGTATCAGCAATGGAAAAAATAACTTTTTTTTTAATATAATCTTCTGAATTGCTTTCCTTTTTTTGCTGCTTCTTTTAACATTTTCAGTGTGTAAAGGGTGCCAAAGCATTTTGATACATTCTTGGTGTTGCTCAGCAGGGGCCTATTTAATCCATGGTAGGCAATGTTTGGTAGTCTTTTGCTAGTCTAAAGAGAAAATTCTACATATTATAGAGAATATTCCACAATTCCCTCATATTAGAATAATGGATTAAAGGAAAAGATCTAGGACAATTATTCAATTCCTTTGTGCTATAGCAAGCCAGTCAGTGATTTTTGAGGTGCAGAGGTTTGTCCTCACCTTTCAGGCTCCACTGTTAAGCGGTTGTGAAACAAGAGCCCATGACAGCCATTTGAGAAGTGCTTGACTAAATGCCAATATTTACTGACTTCTCTTTCTCTGCAGAACGTATTTTGATAATATAGTTGCAATAGATTCTCTACTTGAACATATAATGGTAAGTTGTTTTTTCACTTCTAAGTTTATTAGTCTTAGCTATTGAAGCCCTTCATTCTCCTTTCCTTGAAGACTTTGCTTCATTGAAATATATGAACTGTATATAATGGACACAATACAAACAGTATTAATATCTCTACATGGAAGAAGGTGGCAAAGGTCAGCTTGATCTTTTTCATTGCTGCAACAACTTCATTTCACAGCTTTCATAAGTAAGGAAATGTGTCTGCCTCTGAACTAAATAGTTACTATTGTGTTTTATAGACGGTTTGAAAATTGTAACAGAAAGGCTTCTGTTTTTCTTCTTATTTCAGCTTGTTTTATTGATTCCTTTTTCCAAAATTCAATTTGCCACATGCTGCAAAACACTTCAGAAGAAATTATTGTCTATAGAAAGGTCTAGAGGTCAAACATTACTCCCAGAGTATTTGTTCCAGTTGCTAAATGAGATGTGCCAGTCATGACATCCTTTTTGCCTTGCAAAAGTGTTTAAGCCCATAAATAGAGTGACAGAGTCAATGTTTTATAAAAACCACTATAGCCAAGTCCATTGAAATAACTAAGACTTTTTAATCAATAAATTACACTTCAGAAGCACATTATAATTTTCTGAATCAACTTGGAATTCAAAATTATTTGCTGAATAGTGTTTTCAAATACATATGCACTGGTGGTCTGTAGAACATTTTGAGTGTTTGATATATGAATCATGCTTTTTAGCTTTTGGAACATTCATTGTATTCTGAATGTAAATCATAATCAGGTCTGTGATACTATTGTTTCAATATGCATGTTCAAAAAATTCCTCTCCAACAATAATCCGATACTTGCTCCAGTCTTCAAAGTGATATTCTTAGCTATTCAAAGACAACAAACTTAGAATACAAACAATATTAAAGTGATTTTATTTAGAAACTTGAATTAGTAATGGAAAATATTCTGCAGTGTTTGTCTTATTCTAGTTAGTCAAGAATTCAGCACATAAGACACATTTCTGAATGTTGACTTTTCCAATTTAAATTAAGTGCTTAAAAATAGCTTAACATTTAAAAGAACTGGTGTAATATAACATATGGCATTGAAAGCAAATATTGATATTCTTCCCTGTTCTTCCCTATGAATAGAGGTCTGGTGGAAAACACAATTGGCAGTAAAATATGCTTACTCTTTCATCTTTTCCACCACTTGGCTGCATCATTATTCTGCATTTTAACCTACATAGATGTTTCATACTCAGCTTCCTTTGTAAGCTGAAGCAGTTGGCTGTTTCTTGGGCCAATGCATTGAATTACGCATTTACACATTTATTGCCATTTTATGGGAGTGTGATTTTATCATTATGTGGCTTATTCTGTGTCTCACAGTAAAAAAGAGTGGAACTCAGTTTCAGTTCACTACTTCACCCTTTGTTGATTGCACTTAAAGTTTGATTTGTTTCTATAATTATAAAGAAAAGAGAATGGGGACTTTAGCATTCTTTTCATTTTTATTTCCATTAAAATCCCTCAGCACAGTTAGTGATATAAGGGTGTTTTTGAATACAGAGGCAAAGAGGGGAAGCAAAAGTTCAAGTTGCCTTGCAAATCTTCTTACCAATATGTTTGAGTACTTACAAACAACCTACCCAATGGGTGGCTGCCAGCCTCCCTATTGACAATGCAAAGCATACCTTTTGTATTGATATTCCCCTTCAGCCACTGGCCTGCATTTGAGCTTGGGCTTTACAGAAATAAGACTTTCCCATCCCATTAACTATTTCTCTCAATTAGTAGTGTTTAAGCAGTTATCTTTGAAAAGCGTGAGTCACGATCAAGGTAAGTTCTTGAGTCATATGCATTAGAACAGAAAAAAATTAAACCAGAAAAGTTTTAATTGTAAATTTTAATTGCTGTGTAAAATCAACAGTGCTGTTCCTTCTATAAAAAAATCTGACACAATTTCTGAACGGGTGTAGAGAAGCATTTACTGGACCCCTTGTCCCTTCTGGCATGGTTTATACTCATTCTGTGTTGAGCAAAGGAATAAAAGGTGTCCCATTACACAGCTCAAATGACATGAAATTGGAGTCTCCCAAATAATGATTTATTGTCTCATAGGGTTTTTTGTCTGCCAAAGTCTAACATTTTTTTTTTGCATTAATATGAAATGAAATATTTTAGGGTTTTTTATTTTTAAAAGACAAGCTGGGGGAGGGAGAATCTTCATTCATTCTTATGGAAGTCTTGAGGATTCTTAAGATGTGCCACCTGCATGCAGTGCAAACCAAGATGTACTCAGCCTCTTTCTATGTCTGAATGACTAGATAGCTATTAAACACAATTTTCAAAAGATGAAGAAGACCCACTTCAGGTCATGTTCCACCATGCAGTTACTGTGCTTTCTGAGTGGGTAAGAAACATAGGAGACGTACCTGAATTGGGTAGAGCAGTTTCTTGAATCTGATTATATGGCATCTTTAGTTAACACAGTGATCCTTATTTGAATCTGGTTCACTCTTTCCTCTTGTTCTCAGAAAGTCCATGCAGTTGTCTGTCAGTTCGTTTTGCTAAGATCAAACTACCTGGTTCAAAATAAGATAGAGATCATGCAAGTCTTTCGCTGTACCGTGGTGCTTCCTTAGCTATGGGTGGTGCCGTATGGGCTTTGGTTAGTTCATGTAGAACTAGGTCTCAGCTTTTTTGCAAGAAGATGTGCAAGATGTTCCCAGCATCTGGAGGGCGCAGCCATTTTCTATCCTGCTGTGTAGGATAATGACAATGATAATTATGATATTTATAATTTACCCTATTTTTTCATTGTTATGTTTTACAGGTACATTTAGGTCCTTTAGAAACAAACAGTAGCCTCTTTGTTATGTCTGTCTTTGCTGTATATTCAATAGCAATATATTTGCATTAAAGACAAAAAGCCAAAAATGTTCAGAAGTCTTGCCTTATCCTATCTATTTAAAATGAAGTAAAGAAAAATAAAATATAACCATAGAGGGAAGAAACGTACCATTTTGAAAAGCATTCCTTGTACTTCAAAAGCTGTGTAATAGGAAAGCCTTTTTTCTTTTAGAAAACATTCAAGCATCTAAAGATGTTCATACATTTCCCAAAAAGAACATTCTAATTTACATCAAAATATTGGATAAAAACCACTTCCATTTTCAATTATATCCTAAAAGATTGCTGTGAAGGTGGATACTTCTTCAAACAGATTTTCATTATGGATAAGTTCTGAAAAATTTTATCTTCAAAGAGCTTATGTTTTTATCAGGTAAATTATTGAAGATAATTTATCTCATGATCATTAACTCTAGTTTTGTTTCTTGTCTATAGATATATGCAAAAAACCTGGTGAATGCAGATAGGTGTGCACTTTTCCAGGTTGACCACAAAAATAAGGAGCTGTATTCAGACCTTTTTGATATTGGAGAAGAAAATGATGGGAAACCTGTCTTCAAGAAGACCAAAGAAATAAGGTAAGAGTAGCTAGCAGAAGAGTCCAGTTTCATTACAACTACAGATGTGCAGGCATTTTATTACCCAGTCTCTGTGCCTATCTGCAGGTACCCTGACAATACTTGTCATACTGTGATATCATTCCCACCAGGACCCGCCTCCAGAAGGTAGTACTTCTGGGAATGACATTGCAGTGCCATCGAAACAACGTCTCTGAAGCTATAACGTCACTCCTGGAAATGCCGTCTTCCGGAGGCGGTCCTTTTGGAAATCATGTTGGGAAAAAAACAGAGGTGTTCTGAGGTAGGTAAAGGTGCAGGTAAAGATGCACCTAATCCATAGTCTGCCAGAATGGGACTTTTTTTTCCCAAGAGGGTTCCCAAGAGGAATTGAAATTTGGCAATTCAATCCAAAACAAAGAAATCACAATTTGTACTACTTACGGATGTACTAGGGATATGTAGAATCTAGTGTGGACTGGTTGTTGGTTTTGAAGATTTCAAGTCCCGAAACCTAATTTTACTTTTTCCTCATGTGAATTTAGATTATTTTCAAACTATTAAAATTGTGATTCTGAAGTATGCTTGAAGTGGTGAATTTGAAAATGTATGTGGGCCTATAATGAATACATAGGATTCTCTGCCTAAAAATGTGTATTTCTGCTTCATTTCACAAGTACATAATTTTTATACATATACATGTTTTTTTAATGAAAAAGGCAAAACAAAAAAACTATGAATTCTCAATAGATACAGATCAAGATTTTCAAAGACACAGAGGTTTTAAACCTGCAGCTTCTTAAAAAGAAAGAAATGTATGACTAAATATCCCGCACTAAAATTTTGATTAAATACTCAGCATAGATTTTCTCAGAATCATTTTGTCCTTATACTTTTAAAGTTCTAGGCTGATATGAGATGTGATTCATGTCTTCACTTAGACTCCTTTAGACAGACTCACTCCCACTTACTACATTGTGTGAGTGAGAAAGGAAGGAGTCAAAATTGGTGCAATTTACATACTGACAAGCAAGGAGGTGGTGTAAATTAAAGAAGGTGGCCTGTTTTAACATACACTTCCCTACTCCTTGATAATTGTTTTTCATGCTTATATCTTTCTCTCTTTTCTGTATGAAAATTATTGAAATGGTGACTCTGAGTGCAAGGGTGTGAGCCATTTCACGGGTGCTGTATGTTGAATAAGAAGTACAGATTAAATATCTCTAAGAAAGTGATACTGAGTCAGTCAGTCATCAAGAAGGAGCGTTAAGTTGGTGTGATATACATATCATAATGAACAGCAAAAAAAAGTATCTTAAAATCAGGTGTGCATGGTGAAATCCTGTCAGATTTGTCACTAACTTCAGTAGGGGCAGGATACTACTTAAGTACATTTCATTCTGAAAGTGTTCCACATGTGATTCTTTCTAATTGTTTTTCTCTACAAATTCTTTTGTGGTTGTGTGTCATAACTGTTTTATGTCAAAGAATTGAAAATTATTTCCTCGCAAGACAGAATTGTATTTTTTTTCTGATTCAAATCCAGGATTGTGTTTAACTTTCTTGTGGTGATTAAGGGATATGGTTACTACCATGGCATTGTTTGCATGTCATAAGATGAAACAAGCTAGTTATTCTGAAGTGTACATAACAAACACATATTACGTTTAACTTTGAAATTTCTACTGGTCTTTTCCCAAAGTTTATTTTGCCAAATCCACCTGCCCTACCTAACAGCCCCCCCAAAATATAAAAAACAAGTTCTGTATCACCTATGATGTGTTTAATGAATGTGTAATATTCTTAATATGAAGGATATTCATTAATATTCATAATATGAATATGTAAAATTGATGTTAAATCAATAACTTGTAAATGCAAGTCTCAGGTTCTGTATAAATGTGTTTATGAAGCTTAACCTGCCAGGCTTATTGAAGACTTTGAATTCTTGTCACTAAAATGGTCATATTATGGTATCTTTTGCATTAAACTGTGTAGTTATATAAAATATTTTCAGAAAGTATCTGTTAGTATGTGCTTATCTTATTATTTACTAATAGTTGCTGTCTTGTTAAGATTTTTCTCCTAAAAGCATCGAAATTGCGCTGGTTGGGAAGCAACTATCCATTACCATGCCCAAGACAGACTCCACTGGAAAAATGTTTTTCCAGGTAGTTCATGTTGTAGCTAATGCACATTTTTATTTTCTGCAGATTTTCTATAGAAAAAGGAATAGCTGGCCAAGTGGCAAGAACAGGAGAAGTCCTTAACATCCCTGATGCCTATGCAGATCCACGCTTTAACAGGTAGGATGTTATTCCTGAGAGGTGAAGACAGGTCACCAAATCTTTTACTACTTAAATTTCACATTAGTATACATTTATGGAGCTGTGATGCTCTGGTGAGAAGACAACCTATAGGTATCTATTTAAATGCTTTAACCATCAGTGATATTTTTCAGATGCAACAAAAAAATATTATTTTTATCAAATATTAATGTAATGGAGAAAATTCTAGTTCTGTTTCCCATTATGGAACTTTTCCCAGGCAGGTAGACTGTTGCTGATTTTCTTTATTAGCCTCCCTGCAATCTGATTCCTTTCAAGGGAGGAAAACAATGTTCACTAAAAAGATAGCATGCCTAAGTACCTGAATGTATTCTTTAATTTTATGAATAAGCTGGCTGTACTTTTGAGGAAGTATTAATTCTTTATCTTGCAAATGGATATTAAAGGATTAAAAGTTCTTTCTAAATATGACACAATAGATGGAAATATTTGAGGGCTTTGGAGGTGAGCTTCTTGCAGGTACTAATTACATCTACTTACTATTTAGTGTATTGTACATCAACATTTCTGAGAATCAATGAATAGATATTAATTAATAATTAAGTAATAATATTAAATATTTCCTCTTTTTTTTTTCTTTTTTCTTTCTCTTTTCTGGCTTCCCAGAGAAGTAGACCTCTACACTGGCTACACAACCAGAAATATCCTGTGCATGCCTATTGTAAGCCGAGGAAGCGTAATAGGTGTTGTGCAGATGGTGAACAAAATAAGTGGAAGTGCCTTCTCTAAAACTGATGAGAACAACTTTAAAATGTTTGCAGTCTTTTGTGCTTTAGCCTTACACTGTGCTAATGTAAGTTTTATTTACAGTTTTGTCAGCTGTTGGTTATAGTGAGAAGGCTTAGAATCCTACTTAAGGATTTTGATGTTCCAGATAATTAAAGTGATTCATAAGTCTGTTTCATTGAATTAATGAGGAAACAGGAGCCATTGAATTCCTTACTGAATAATTGTATTTTAAGAGGATAATAGGGATTCATTTGATGCTTTCTGAAATAATTGTGCTCTGGATACATCAATTTGGTGTAGCTAAACTGAGAGCAAGCTCTGAAATGTGGATATCTGTCTTCTCTTTTCCATTAGAAAATGTGATTCTTATTTACTTTCATAAATGCAGGGCACACATTTTACAATTTTAACTGGTGGATGGAGAAGTTATGTATTCTCTTTATTACATATGTTTAATATCCAAAGATATTGGTTTACACATTTATATTCTGTGCTGTATACTCATAATTATCTGTGCTTCTGGATAGGAGCGGGTAGCTATTTTTGTTATCAAACCCTTTATCATCACAGAAATTACTATTCCTGTAGGAAATGTAAGCAGTTTAATGATCATTACTGTGTAAGGGTAAAAATGCAGTAAGTGCAATAAAAATGCAATGCAGGAGAAAGGTAAAATACAATGCAATGCCAGTCCAGCCTGGTGGTTTGCATCAAGCCATTTAATCAAGAGGATGCTGTTGATATGCTCCAACAGCAAATTTTATTAACAATTATTCAAACTTGTTCAACATGACTCAAGGCAAGTAGAAAGTCTTGCGTCTAAATGAAATTTGGGACTATGCAATCACTCAATTGTGTGTGAGTTCACTCTTTTTAGGTGGTGAATGTTACCGTTCAGGGCATATTGCTCCAGAGCATTCTCTTTACTAGTAAAATTGTATCCTTGTTTACAAGCCATCCCATGTCTGCAGTAGCTGTCTGAACCTCTCAATAATTAACTGTACTTATTTTTCACAGTTATTGCATAGTAATGTAGGCATGATAAACATCTCATGTACTTTTTACTGTGCATGGGTAGCAGTTAATTGTACCAATTAATAGCTGATTTCATAAAGTGGTACAAAACATTAATTGTGCCCTGTTACCAGTTTTCTTTCTGTTAGCATGTTACAAGGGGCTGAGCTGTGTTTCTAACTCCCAAACTTAAATTCTTTTTCTTGGGAGACCTCAGGTGTAGTGAAAAATTAGCCGAGCCTGAGTAGATGCAGAATAGTGTGACAGAAGGCCCAGATTTCCAGATGTACTGAATTTCATATAACATGTCACTTTTCTCATGTGTGAAGTTGAGCAGCCAAAAGCACTAACGTGTTTGCAGATGTTTAAGAATAAGTGCTTGAAAAATATTTCCTTCCTGTATTCCCTTTATTAAGATTTCACACTCCTGAATAACTTCCCTTTTTCAGATGTACCACAGAATTCGCCATTCAGAGTGCATTTACCGTGTGACGATGGAGAAGCTATCCTACCACAGTGTTTGTACAGCAGAAGAGTGGCAAAACCTCATGCACTGTACACTGCCTCCACATATTTATAAAGAAATTGAATTGTAAGTATTTTTCTCATATAGCAACAGTCACATTTTGTATCAGTTTGTGAAAAAGATGATTTTTTTTTTTCCTGCATGTAGTGGAGCACTTTGTAGGAAGCACTTTTATTATTGTACTATCCTAAAATCATAGGGGTTTATCTCTGGCTTTTTTATACTAAGTTATACTTAATGACCTGTGAACAAATTTTACCTATCGAGGGTACTCAGAATGGTAGCATTTTCCTCAGGCACGGGTAGCTACAGTAGTTTCTTTAAGCATTGGTTTATATCTAAGTATTGTAGAGATGCTTTCTTTCTGATAGACCCAAGTAACCAACAGCTCAGAGCCCGAGAGCAGGCTGAGCTGGAACATTAGTAGTTAAGACCAAATGTATGATCTCATCCCCTTGCATGTTTTAGAATGAAAGATTCAGCTCATTCCTGGGATGTTTTGGATTGTGTATTTTTTTGGTTTGGGGGTGGGGTGGGTTGGGCTGAGGTTTGGCTTTGGTTTGTTTGTGGGGATTTTCTGGTGTGTGTGTTTTGTACATCTGCCTGTGTTTCTTGGAGAAGGGTTAAATGGGTACAGATCTCTAACCTTCTTAAAATAATTCAATTCAGAGTTATGAATCCCAGGTGCTAGAGTTTAAAGTTGCAGCCTAAATTTGCCTACTAAATTAGCCAAATGGGACTTCCCTTCCAGCCTATTTGAAGGCTTTCTCTGAAAAAAATCACTTACTTTCAGCTCCCAAGGGTCTGTTGTATGCTAAAGATGACCCTCTATCTGTATTTTATCCATCAGTCCCCACTCAATGCTAACACCAGAACTTCTGGCAGAGGTCACACTTACCAATTTCTGGCACAGGTCAATAAATTCTACTGTAGTGACCGGGTGTATAAAATCAAAACAATGATAATGAGTCACAAAATCTAAGTTGTCTTTGTAAACCTGATCTCCAGAGGTTGCTCACGCCTGTCAGGCACTGAGCACTGTAACTGAGCGAGCAAAGCGTGCAAGCATATGCTCAATAGGGGGGTGCTTACAGTTAATGTTCATTACATGCTGAAGTGATTTGCTTGAAAGCCAGAGTATTAGCAACTTGCAGGATTACACCCTAATAGAAGCTTATTCTTTGCAATACAATTTCTTGTGCTTTGTTAGATGATATTATATAACCCACCTCCTCAGCAAAAAAATGACTTTTACTTGCAAAGATGACAGGTTTCATTCTAAATTATATTAACATCCTTTAGTTCAAGCAATCTGAATACATTTAACCATTTTTCAAGCAATTCAGCTACCTTCAGCTCTCTTGCACCTGCTGTGCTGCTCAGTATGCCACATATGCACAAGTGTTTAGCTAGGTTCAATGGAAAGTAAATAAAAGACTTGCAGCACAGCAGGTGCAGGGAAAGGGGTTAATTAATAATCGAAGGACAAACAGTTCTGCTGAGCGGGCCCCTAATATTAGGCCTAAGTGTTGATATCGGGAGAGGGGAGAAGTACTCAGCTAATGAAACATAAAAAACTCAGTGTTAAATGTTTGATTTTTGAAATTTGGGCATAATTTCTATTAGCCAGTAAAAGTTGATTTATTCCTCTATCAAAATTAGAGAGAGTGTAACAGAATTTGTGACAGAAATTATTGAAATAAAGTGGCTAAATATATTATTCGAGACATCATCTTTACAATTCCTGGGAGGAATGTCTGGAACATTTCAGGAGTGCCTGTAGAGCTCTCATCATTCCTAAAGAACAATGATTTTTGTACATTACTTAAGCAAATGATTCTTAAATAAAGAAGTTTCTATTAACTGAACAAAGCCAAAGTTTAACCAAAGGTTAATGGTCGGTCTTGATGATCTTACGAGTCTTTTGATCCATTTCCATTGATCTTAGCATAAATATATTTGCTTACATTGCTGGAAAGTACAGCCTTTAAAGTCTGGTTTTTGTGTGCATTCAGAAAGAAGTGTATGCTGCGGGATATACATTACCTGTTGTTGCTCTTAGTAAGAATGAAAAGATGTTTGTCCTTACTAAGCGGAAAATTTCTTCTTAGATACCACTTTGATATCAGTCCGTATGAGGATGTCTGGCCTGCCATTTTTGTCTACATGGTTCACCAGTCCTGTGGGACAGCCTGGTATGAAATATATGACTTATAGCTTTAATTCTGTATTTTATGTGGTTGTTTAATAGGAATTTTTGAGTTAATTATTTTCTAATTCAAGTTTTTATTTTCTTTGGAATTTATTTACTATGGTCTGTATGGGGCTGTAATAAGCAGATGGGATTTCTTGTCCCAGCTTCTTAGTCTTAGTTAATAAAATTTGGGAACATATAGGTAAAAGAACTCAGGATATCATCCAAAAGGTTGTCCTTCCAATATATCGAAGTATTGTTTGGTTCAGAGGTGATATTGGCTCTCAGACAGAAGATATGACGATACTAAAAACACTCTTGCCAAAAAAAAAAGAGAAGGCCCATGAATACTAATTTTTCACATATATGGTTGTTGAAATTAATATAGCGTATGGTTATAGTAATCTAAGTTTAGATCTTATCTTGCTAAATAAATCAATTATTGACATCATTGTGCATTAATTACAGAAGTGAATGTTTTTTAGATGAAATGTTTCATGTATTCTCCTTTCTCTTAGTGTCCATTACCATTACTAAGTAATTCTTGGTTAAGTGAATCCCATTGCTGAAAAAAAGGAGCTGGAAAAAAATCTGCAGTTGGGCAATTGAAAAGGGAAGTATCTCCCTGCATAAAGGAGCAGCATTTGGGAACCTTTCCTGGTGACTATTCAGTCTTAGTAACTGGATGAGTCTCCATGCCCTCAAGGCAAACAGAAAGACCTGTGCGTCTTTCTTGGGTCTTCAATACTGTGAAGTGGGTGACTGTTGTAAATACAGTTCTCTTCTGCTCAGTGTAGTTAGCTTGTTTTCATTTCTGAATGAATGGCTGTGGATGCAGGATTGGGGTTCAAATTCCCAGCTAAGTTCTGTTCTTTACCCTGTCTGTCTCCCAATCTCTTTCTTTCAAGGTGTAACTTTGATGGCAAAGAGTTGATATTTTTTCAAACGAGTCTCAGCTTTCACATGTAAATTTAAAGAAACAAAAGTGAGGAAAATATTTGAAAAGAAGGCTGTTGTGACTGAACTTGTATTTAATTTCTGAAAGAACAAAACTTCTCAACCCTCTGAAACAAGTATAGCTATTTTAATACTAAAATTTGGGGTTTTTTAATATAATGAGGAGTAAGATTATGCTTTTAGTATACACCTACATCATGTGTAACTGTCCTGTCCAGGGAGGATTTTGGAGAAAAATCTATTGGTACTCGCTACCTGTTCTTTGATCTCATGAAGAAATAATCTTCTACTGTTTTAATCAAGTATAAAAAATGCAGCAATGTAGGAAGGAATAATGTTCTACATTGATGTATCATTGATAATGGTTTTCCTTTTGGCTACAACTGTACTGACCCATAGTAACCCCTGAGTTGATGTTGGACATAGATGGAAGTAACTGTTGTGATATTCTGAATTATGATGTACTATTTTAAACAGTAATTCTAACAGTTTTCTGGAGCTGTCTGACAGCTCTCTAGAATTAAGAAATAAAGATTTTGGGAAAGGCTATATGCCTCCATTTTTACTAAAAGTAGTTTAAGGCTAAGAAGAATAATTACCTTGCTCAGCACACAACCGTAGAAATATGTTTTTCTATCTAACTGGTTCCATATAGTAGAAACATTTGCGTTTTTATATATAGGTTGGAGACATTCAGCCTTGTTTTCTTAGCCCGCATATACTGTAACGCTAGAACATTAATAGCACTTTGCGATTTTCAAGACCCGTGTGGATGCAGTCCTGAGTGACATGCTCTAGCTTTGGGCAATCCTGCTTCAGCAGGGGAGTTGGACTAGATGGTCTCTACGGTCCCTTCCAACTCTAAAAATTCAGTGAAATTCCCTGAGATACCCAAGAAATTATCAAAACATGGCAATTAAAAAAAAAAAAAAAGAAGAAGAAGAGAGGAAAAAAAAAAGGCAAACCACAGTAATAGGGGAAAAAATAAAAATACACGATAACTGATCTGTTTCTTGAGAGAAAAAGTCCATGACTTGGGACTTTGGCATCTTCAGTTCAGTTCTGGGCTTAAAGGGTAACATTCCTTTTTTACCTGGGGGATTAGGTATATCAGAAAATTTTACCTGATATCTAATCTATGCCTGAATTTCCCATCTGTAAGCAAAAAGTGCTCATCTTTCCTTTCAAATAAACATCAATAAACAAAGTCTATTATTCAGAATTCTGGTACTACAGAACATGAAGTCTCTCAGAAGTATTTTTGGTGAGCATATAAACCAACATAACAATTACTTTATTACTGCTTTTTAAAATTACCTTAGTGAAAATACTCTTGATCGTAAATTCATTTTTCTTGTCTATTTTAATACAAAAATAGTAAAAAAAAATCCTTAAGAAATAATCCCATAAATGCTAAAGACTTGGGGAATTTTCATGGTGGACCAGAAATTCTGTAACAAATATTTTTTGGTGAAAAATGAAGTAACAGTGAAATGTGAATTTCTGGACATTTGGTCAAACGGGAAAAAAAAATATTGGAAGTCTTGATAATTCTTTTTTTTATTATGTCAATATGGAGCATTTCAACTTCTATTCAAACAACTTACGCATTTGGCATTTGACTGAAATTTTAATTTGAATAGGATTATTTATTCTGTGTCACTTACTTAAAATCTACTATTTTTCTACTTTTATCACAAATTATGTTTTCAAATGGTATATTAGATACTGAATTTCACTATTTGGCAGGTTGAATAGATAACAGTTTAAAGAAACCACACTTCAAGTTTCTGGGCGGTTATGTGATGGTGTTTCCTGAGGTAGGTAGCTTGACTTGGATTCCAGAACTTTATAGATTAAACTAAGAGCATTGTCAGGTGTCCACTCTCCTCTGTCCTTGCCAAAACTTGAATGACTCTTATAATCAATGAGTCATCTACAACAAGAGTCAATCCTAGCAAGAAGATTAAATTGAAGAGCATCTTTTATCCTCTGTTGGTTATTTTCCCTGTTCTTATTTCTTGTCTCTGACTAAATTAATTTCTTTCTAGCTTTGAACTTGAAAAGCTATGCCGATTTACTATGTCTGTAAAGAAGAATTATCGCCGTGTGCCCTATCACAACTGGAAGCATGCAGTTACTGTTGCACATTGCATGTATGCCATACTTCAGAACAACCAGGGGCTTTTCACTGATCTAGAGGTAGGTGAGATGATCGTATTAGTTACCAGACCTCACCACAGGTATCAGCCATCAGTACATTTTCTAGGCTAGAGTTTTGCTGTCAGCTTGGGCAGAGTGTATATAAAGGTCCTGTCAGAGGAACAGGTGTGAGTGGAAAGCCTGAGGAAGGAGAATTATTCAGATTCCTAATCCTAGTACTTCCTTCCCATTTTTCGGATTTGCCCACTGAAGAAGCAGCAGCAGATTTGCTCTAAATTCATGTACATCTGTTGAGGTTCTTCATATTCTGAATTTATGGTAGGTGTAACTGGGAGTACTTTCTATCATTAGTACTATGTGAAACTTCTGACTGGAAGGACCTGTTTTCAGTTGTGTATAACTTTGCCAAATACTACCCATTTGGGCTGCAATTTTCCAAGCTCCCTGACTTTCTCAAGCTGATTCATTTGGGGAAACTTCAGCCAAAATTGTTTGGCTCTTGTAAAGAAAACTGTTAATAGAAATCAAGATTTTGTTCAGTGTATAAGAGTAAAATGAAATTTGTTGATCTTTAATTTTAAAAGGTCTAGTTTAGGGACTTTAAAATTGACACTGAAATAGGAAAACAGAATTTGTCAGGCATGTGCTGAAAGCTGGCAAAGCT
Source organism: Scolopax mira (assembly GCA_004320125.1). Lineage (NCBI taxonomy): Eukaryota > Metazoa > Chordata > Aves > Charadriiformes > Scolopacidae > Scolopax > Scolopax mira. Next base: position 289,884 of record BJBW01001076.1, on the reverse strand, counting down.
ATATAGCTTTGAAAAAATCAGTATTTCTTTAACAACAAAAATCCGTGGATTGCAGCCTCAGGGAATATAGAGAGTTCTGATAACATTCAGTACTAACCAAGTAGTAAGCACCATCTTTTTGGAGATGCAGAGTAAGACAGAGAGACCAAAAGAGGCAGCTGTTGAGAGATGGAAATAGCCTTTGTTCCCTGCCAAATTCCAGCTAGCCTTCACCTGATTGAATGCCTATGTTTCAGCTCTTTCTAGAAATTGGAGTCCAACAAGAATGCAGGAAACAGATGAATTAAATTTTGGGGAACTAGGATGGGCTGGTCTCAGGTGAGGGACGATGACATGAACCTTGATAGACTTAGATATGAGAAGTGTGAAACACTGAAAAGGGGACTCTGGTCTAGAGACAAATAGATCCAGCAGCTGGCAGTGGTCACAGAGTTGGGATCCAAGCAGGGACAGTAGGTACAAGGTCAAGAGTACTGGGGTTAGGTATTTTATAATCCTGAAGGACTGAGACAAGAATGACTTCCTGGGACGTGGAGAATGGGACAAGCTAGGCAGAGAATCTTCTTGTACAAGGGACAGACTGATGAGAACTGTTAAGACTAGAAAACACAGAGGTTGTACAGGATGCAACAAGAGAATTGGGGGGTAAGGACAGAAAAGCTTATGCCCATTGGATCTAACATATAGCACAAAGGATTCTGAGACTCATATTTCTTTTGCCATCAGAGACTGTTTTTCAAGTCTATTGAATACATACTTTGCCCCTCCTGATACTAATAAAAAACAGATACCAGCATCCCACAGATGTTACTGCAGGACTTCGAGTAACAGAGGTGTGTGTTATGTTCCTAAGGGTTCCATTTCCACAGAGGATCTGTGTGGACATGTGCTGCTGCATCATCTGTTTTATCAGGTGCTTTTTAAACATGCACTTCACAAGATGCAGTATTAAGAACATCATTAAAGTAAAATGAAGGGTTTAGAATAAACGTGAAGGTCTCAAAATCAGAAATACAGCTAAGGTCGCTAGAACCTTAATTCTGCACATTGTGTATTTGCGATAAAATCTTTGGTTACATTATTGTTTGCTATTTTTCTACAGAATCATGTGCCTGCGTACAGTTTACAGGTTGGATGTTGCTCATTTAATAGGTGGTTAATCAGTATTCTTCTTCTGCTTCTTTTTTTAGCCTTATCCTTGTTTACTGAACATTCACCAGAATAACTCTAAGACAGAACTGTAAAGTCTCTAATGATATTTTTGTGATACTCCATGCCAACATAGACTGCTTCATAAACATTAATGAATGTGTTTTCGAAACATACCTGCTGTGTGAAAAACTTTTGCAAGTGTTCCTGTATTTTGTGTGTTGAAAGAGAGGTTTCAGGGACTCCATTTCTTCAGGATGTTAAGATTTAATTAAATAAATAAAAAATAAATCAGTTACTCTCTTATTTTGTTTACAACTGCTGTTGTCCAGCATTTCTTTAGCTCACATTAGTGACTTCCTAGAAAGAGTTTTACCTATGAGGCTTTTTCAAGTGTCTTCGAGGAGCCTTACAGAAGCAGGTACAGCATTGGACTTTAGAGCAGTTTCCTTGACCAGGAGATCATAAATATTATGTATTTCCTTTCCCTCAATAACTGAATTTTATTTTTTTTTCAATAAGCACAGTAAGGATTCAGTGAATGACCAGGCTATCTGTTTAAAATTCATATTTCTTCCTGAAGAAAAATCCGTCCAATAGGATGTGATTTCACAACAATGTTTTTTAAAATTCATAATATATAAAAAGTTTGAATTACAAATGGACCAAGAATTTTAATTTAGCTTGTCCTCACTTTTGTGTTTCTCTCAATTTTAAGGCACTGTAAGCCTAGTGCAACTCTTACAGTATTTTGAGGAAAGAGTGACATCTAGGGGCAGGAATTACATCTTACTTTTTATGTTTATCTCAATTTTTTTTTGTAGCGAAAAGGTCTTTTAGTTGCATGCTTGTGTCATGATCTGGATCACAGAGGTTACAGCAACAGCTATCTTCAGAAATTTGATCACCCCTTAGCTGCTCTCTATTCCACATCAACAATGGAACAGCACCACTTCTCACAGACTGTGTCCATCCTGCAGGTAGGATTATTGAAATTGTATCTTCTGTGCAGTAGACTCCAGTGGTGGAAATACGAGTCACATCATTATCCAGTAGATTTTCTGAAGCATGCTTAATTTAATTTCTGTATTGTAGTGCTCATTTAGAAGAGTGGTAGATTTATTACAGCAAGATGGGTTCCACAATTAGCAGACCAAGCATTAAATAATAGTGCAAAACATAGCTTTCTCAAAATCTTGATGTTATAAGAAATATTGTGTAATTGAAGGTCTTTGCTTATGGCCTTCCTGAAGAGCTTTTAGCTTCTGGATTAATGAGGTTTTTTCTTATGACCATATGAAATAGGAACTTTGAAAATGAAAAATCAGTTTCTTACTTACTAAATACTTCTGGTGTAATGTGCTTCACCAAAATCTTCAACGATCCTGAAATTCTGAATAAAAACTCAAATGCTAGCAAATGTTTGCATGGAAAGTATAAAAACCTGCTGTAATAAATTCTGTGAACATTAAATGTGTGGCATGACAGAGGAAATGTTAATTTTGCACGCATGAAAAGTTTAAACTTGTTTCATTATGTTATCATGTGCTTTTTTGTTATTCAGCAATTTGAAATAAAAAAAAAATAGACTAAGGTATTGTATAAAAGATTGCTCATAAGATGAGATAATGTATCTGTATGTTTGATGAGTAGAAAACTACAAGAAAGCACGCAGATGCATTTTGGGAAATCCAAGTGTGCTACTGACACAAATATTTTCTCCTCAGTGAAATTTTTTTTTGTGCTCAATTAGAAAAGTGAGAACTCTCACCTGTGAAACTACTACCAGCCCATAACATACTTGTGCTCACTGGTTTTAGTTTACCATACACACGCTCAATGCACAGCCTTACCATGCTACTGTGCTACTAATTCGTTGTTAACTTTTCTTTCTTTCTGGTCTTTCAGGGGGAAGATAGATATTTTCTTAAATACCTAATCACCTTTTAGGAAAAATACATATTCTGTATTGTATTCAGAAGCACATCTTGTGATCATGGTTTTAGGTACCATATACATTTCATCAGAGAATGGAAACTTTGTCTGAATGCCCCTCCATGTAGGAGGGTGTAATTGAATCCTTCAGTGGTGGTATGACATTAGAGTTTTAGTGTTCGTTCGTGTGAGTTTGTGCACAGTGAGCAAGTTCCTCAGTCATTAACACTTCTCTGTCCCACTATGGCTATGTGAAGCTGACTTCTGTCATTCTTCAAAAACAATTTTGCATTTTTGCTGAAAGTCCCATTTGCCAAGAGGGTATGAAACCCTTTTGCTTCTCTACCACCTCCTAGCTCTGGCTGTCACTGTGAGTGAGAAGAGAGAGGTGGTCAGGGCTGTAGAGTAGATTCAAATACTGCCTACCTGAATGCCCATAGATGGTGATTAGCAGCAAAGGCAGATTAGAGTAGCCTTTTGGACTTGCTGGATTTTGTTTGAATTCTTGGGTTGTTGGGAAAAAAAAAAAAAAAAGCCAAAGCCAACCAACCCACCAAATCCTGTAGGGTTTTTCTCAATGAGTTTTAATTTTATGTAACATGCAGTACTTGTCACTGTTTGGAACTTATAGCCGCTTTGCTTATCCATCTGCAGTTCTAGCCTATACCAAATTTATGAATACAGAGGATTCTATTCACTAGCTTTAGCTCAGCAGGGAAAGAATAAAATCTTAGGAGCTATACTTTGTATGCACTACTCAAACTCATAAGTGACATGCTCAGAAATGGCAGCTTCTGTCATTAGTTAACAGAATCAGTTCTTTTCTAGTAGTATGACCAAAAGTTGTCACAGTGGACTTACTGATAGTACACCTTCTAAAGCCTAAAGAATAGAATCTACATTAATTCAAATATCACAGCAAATAGCCTTTTCTAGTGGATTAGGGAAGGTTGGGGAGGAAAGTGTCACCAAAACCCTGAATCATGAAAACTAGTAGTAGTCATTTCCTGCTCCCAAAGTGTTGATGATGGGTTAAAATGTTCTTAATTTTGTTGTTTAAACATCATGTTCTAAGACTTAGGAGTCTGTCAAAGGAACATTAAGGCATAGACGGATATATTTTCTATTTATTATTCACAATAAATCTACTTGTCCAAGTAAAAATGTTGGAAAATGACGTTTACGTTCCGGATGGTGAGAGAAACCAAGCCTATTTGTACCACAAAGGATTTATTTTGAACAAATTATGTAAATGCTTGACAAAAGTCAGGGAAAATTTTTATGAGCTTCAGCCTAAATGTCAATTAAATGTCAAAACACATCTGCATTTGATATATTTTAATAATATTTTCTATTTGTGAATGTGCATGATTGGCTTATTCATTCTTATTTTATTCTGTTTCCTATCAACAGTAGGAAGAATTTTGACAAGTTGTTTTCCAATCTTAGAGACAGCGAACAGTGTTGACTTTTCAAAATGGGATATAGCTTCATGAGCGATCACAGTACCTGGATATTGTCAGTTAAATGTGCAATAATACACAGTGGAAATTAAAAAGAGATGACAGTGGCATGTTGCCAGAGCCTCCATAGTGACCATTGTCATTGGCTTATGAGTCAGTCAACTCACGGTTGAACAAAGCATCTTTTCCCCCCTAAATGTTCATATACATTAAAATACTGTAATTAACTTTATTTCTATAGAGAAAATCGCATCAATAATTGCAGCAATTTCAGGCACATTTTATTTGGAACACTATGAAAACAGAATTACTTTAGTACTTCAACTTGGATATTTCCTTACTCATATTATGTGTTACGCAGCATCAAAATTGTACTTCATAGTGAATCAGACACTCAGTTTACCAACTTGGCAATGCAGTACTCTGGATTAGGATTGAATCATGAGTTCCCAAATTAATACTGTCTGGGAGTACTGTGTCTTTAGTGTTTATAAATCAGGAAAGAAAAAGATAGCATTTTTCTTTATTAATACATTGAGGCTTCAGAAAGAGTAGACCCAAAACCAAATTAGTGGTTTAGTCATAGGTTTCATAACTGTATTTTAAAAAGAAAGATAAAAATGTGAATTTCAGGCTGTCAACGTTCGAGTTTGCAACAAAAATTGTCATTGGGCTGTAAAACCATTGTAATCTGTCTGGTGAAGGAAAGACTGAAATCATCTCAGAATTAGAGCTTGTGCTTTTTATTGGTTTTTTACTTTTTCATAGCTGGAAGGGCACAATGTCTTCTCCAATCTGAGCTCCAGTGAATATGAGCAAGTACTTGAGATCATCCGGAAAGCCATCATCGCCACAGACCTTGCCCTATATTTTGGAAATAGAAAACAGCTTGAAGAACTGCATCAGGCAGGAGCATTAAACCTTAAGAACCAAGCACACAGGTAAAGAAGCAAAACAGTATTAATTCACTATGGCATTAGTCCCAGAAAGAGAAACCTTATTTTTGCAAAAAATATTCTGTATACACAGTAATTTTCTTAAACATGAGATTTCTAAGACCAGTTGTGTGTAAAATTCTAAGTATGTTACAGTAATTTCCATTGGTTTATATTTATGTATCACTGCCTAGGATGTCACCTGCACAGTTCAGTGACAGATTATCTGCAGAGGAAAGTTAGTGCACAGGCAGCGAAGTGGTGGAGAAAAACTAAGCAATAATTGCTTAGGTTTATTTTTATGTCAGTATTTTCATTATTTCTTGGAAAGAATTCTGATCAGCTCTCAACCTTTGTGAGTTAAGATAGTGGTAAGTTTTAAAAGTATACAAGTGGATATATTCATAAATACATGACTGTCCATACAAGCAAAACATATTGCACTCTGGATGAGAGATGTGTCTCAGGTTTACTAAAGTGCTTATGCAGCCCTTCATGAATCCTGTCATTAATCTAATGTGGAGAAAAATTAGAGCGTTATTATGGGAAAAAACTGAGTCGTGATTCTTATCTTTTTCAGAGGGAACTTTGGTACTTGGGTCTTCCTTCTGAGGAGTTCTACAGGGTTTTACCAGTAGTTTTGAATAAATTATTTCAACACTGTAGGAAGGGCAGTTTTTAAAAGCTTATTTCACAGTATGGAACTGAAGCTTGTCAGTCTTGAATAAATCTGATGAATCTTCTTTCTTAACTCAGGGGAATTGCACACTTGCCATTTATCTATTGATTTTATTATGTATTTGTATATTTTCCTTGGTATATTTGTCTGTTAGTTTTATGATTGTCACAGTTTTGTGACAGTCATGTCACAGTTTTAATGATTGTCATCATATTCGCATGCAAGTTAGCAAGTTGTGTGCTTTTTCCATGGAATAGACATTATTAACAAAGATGTAGGTGTCCTTAAGTGTCATCTTAAATTTTCCATTGGGTGGAAAACACATGAATTCATTCAATAAATTGCCATATTTCTTTATAAAACTTAGATTCATAAACCATAGGTTTGGATAGTAGACAAATGTTGGCAGACTGTTTAAATAAGATTTTTGTGTGTGTGTGCCTGATTCTAATAATTATTATAATCTTACTGTTGCTGCTCAGGTATTCTGTGACCTGAAGACCTGAGCCAGTGTATAGGACAGAGTTACATGTCAGATTCTTATTCTGTCAGGGTTAGAATTCATTCCAACAAAGCAGTGACAGAGTACCCTGAAATAGACTCAGAACTAGTCTTTTCCTCTTTTTGGAGCACGTGCCTCTCTTTTTAAAAAACAGAAAGAAATGCAGCAGCAGGATATGGCATTTTTCTTTTTATAGACTTGTACTGTATTATCAAAAATTTAAGGAGGGGCATGTGAGTGTTTTAACAGGCAGGCATTCTTGTGTACTTTTCTATGAATGTGATTGTGTAGAGGATAGTCAGTGAACTCTGGTTGCAAACAACACAGGGAATGGTACGGGAATATAATTTCCAATTTGTATGATGCCTTGTATGAAACAGGCAAAGCAGGAGAAATTTTGTAGTATATACACTTTGCTGCTGATTGAACTGAAGAAGGGCAGATGAAAACTTTGTAATGCAACCATTAATTCTTTACCAAACTTACAATTTAATGTAATTTTCCTGTAGGGATAGAGTGATTGGTCTGATGATGACGGCTTGTGATTTGTGTTCCGTAACAAAGTTGTGGCCAGTTACGAGACTGACAGCCAATGATATATATGCAGAGTTCTGGGCTGAGGTATGTGTGTTTCTTTTTGTTTACTGTCTTTTCTTTAAAAATGGAAGTATCCAGGAAGAAGAAACAACCATAAGTATTGGATATCTTAATGTGCGTGTTTTAAAAAGTGTTCCTTGGTGCATGCATGCGTTTTGTTATTTTCTCTGAAGATACTTAAAGATTTGTCTTTCTAATTTTCAGGCAACATTTTTTCTCTCTGTTAAAAATGAATTTAGAAGGTGTGTTCTTTTGCTTTAGAAAGCAAAAGAACACATAAGAAAATATGTAAAGTTTTTTAAGTTACTAACTGTAGTTTTAGAAGTATCTATTTGTATTCTAGAAATCCAAAATATGAAACACACTTACAAAGCTGTAGTATGAGTCCAGGAAATGCTAAAGGAAGTATGACAAACCTTAAAATTGTTCTTATCTGACCATTTGAATCTTGTTGTGATCCAACTCAACAACTGCATTGTTGAGAGTGCTGATTTTTTTAATATACTGAGTTACTCCACAGATAAGATGTACCGAGAATTGAAACAAGGCATTGAGCTGTGCTAATGTAATCATGTTCATAAATAAATATTTTTGAATCATGTTCATAAATAAAGATTCAATATCTTGCATGTCTTACAATGAGTAAATAATTTAATTTTTAAAGTGGAGGTGACTACTTTAGGGATAAGGAATGAATTCTGAGGGTGTTGCATAGAGTTGAATTATGCAGTTTTAGAAGATACGCTTTATTTTCAGAACTACTATTGAACATGTATATCATAAAGTGTTCTTTTCTTTTATATGTCCTATGGAAGTCTGCAGAATTCAGTGGGATTATTTCTGTTTTACACAGGTGTAAAATGGAAATCAGGCCCACAGAGTTGTAGCATGCACATAGCATGTTGTCCTGTCTGTTGCATGTCGATTATGAAATTCAAGATGTGTGTGGTTTGTGGGTGGTATTTTTATTTACTTGTTCTCATTCTCTTAATTATGAACAGCTCAGACTACATTAAAATATGTGAAAAATGCAGACTGTATAAGCTCAAAGATCTAGATCAATACTTTCTGAAATGTCACCACTGGAAAGTGAATAGTCTTATGCGTGACATAACGGAGGTATAATGTTGATGTGACTTATGATCCGGTCAGGATGGCTGACAAATCCAGCCACAGGTGTAAATGCTTCTGGAAACCACTATGTGTTTGCATATACTGAGTGCAAGAAAATACTTGTCTTTCTAGTGCATGTGTTCCATCTAAACATACTACTTTTTTACTGTGAGGGTGGTTTAACAGTGGCATTGGAGCCTCCATCTTTGGACATATTCAAAACCTGACTATTACAGAGCACACTGTTCTGGCTGATTCTGCTGGGGGAGGTGTGCATGGTGGACTGGGTGATTTGAAGAGGTCCCTTCCAACCCAAACCATTCTGTGATACCTTTTTCTTCCAAGGTGAATGGTAAACATAAATCTGAGCTTTTGTTCCTGAGCATTGAGTTTGGGCATAATCATTCAGAGGCAGGCTGGGCAGCTTCTTCAAAGCTCTGACTTCATGTGTCTCTCAGGCACTTGGTATTTTATGTTAATCAAAGAGCTTAAAATCATGTGATGCTAAGTGGTTTAGTATTGAGGTTTTCATCACTGAGACTATGGCAGCTGCAGACAGTCTTGGATCGATCAATTGCAGTATGTCAAGCCAATGGAAAAAAAAATAAATTATTTACTCAGGGCACATGAAAACAAAATTTGCTTACAGTTCCTAAATATCCACTGAATATCTGTGCTTGGAATTGTTACAGGAATCTTATTATCAGCTGAGGAAGGAGGCCTTTTCTTTTGTTTCTTTCCACAGTAAAATGAGGCTAGATTCAATGTTTCTAGCCTCTCTAACTACTTGAAGAAAGAAAGAATGTGATGTGAGAGGATAGTACATACATCAATTTAGGTGAATTGATGTCTTACATCACCTGTAAGAATTACTGTAATTCAGGTGATTGCATCCCCTGATTACATCTCTTGGTGTTAATTGAGAAGGATCACAATTAATAGGTGGTGTTGAGGCCAAATATGAGAGAGGGAATTGACTTCCAGAAGCCCCAATCTTTTCTACCCTTAAGGTAGTTGCAAGGCAGTCAAAGAAGAGAGAGATCTGGGGGTCCTGGTAGACAGCAAAATGACAATGAACAAGCAGTGTGCTCTGGTGGCCAGGAAGGCCAACAGAATCCTGGGCTGCATAGGGAAGAGCATGGACAGTAGGTCGAGGGAAATCATTCTCCCCCTCTACTCGGCACTGGTGAGGCCACAACTGGAACACTGCATCCAGTTCTGGCCTCCCCAGTTCAAGAAGGACAGGGGAGAGAGTCTGGAGAGAGTCCAGCAAAGATGATTCAAGGATTGGAGCACCTCCCTTATGAGGAAAGGCTGAAAGAGCTGGGACTCTACCCTGGAGAAGAGAAGGCTGAGGGGAGATCTTATTAATGC
>BJBW01001076.1:118432-280128 GCA_004320125.1 Scolopax mira | reverse complement strand
TCTTTTCAGTGGTTGCCAGTGAGAGGATGAGGGGCAATGGGCTCAAGCTGGAACACAAGAGGTTCCACTCAGATATGAGAAAAAACTGCTTCACGGTGAGGGTGACAGAGCCCTGGAACAGGCTGCCCAGGGAGGTCGTGGAGTCCTCTTCTTTGGAGATTTTCAAGACTCGCTTGGATGCAGTCCTGAGTAACATGCTCTAGTTGTGGGCAATCCTGCTTCAGCAGGGGAGTTGGACTAGATGATCTCTACAGTCCCTTCCAATTCTAAAAATTCAGTGAAATTCATTGAAACAAAAAGATACTTTGCTCAGACCAGAATCAATTTATTATATTGCAAACTTTTCTTTAAGTAAAGGTGCTAAAATCCTCCCCTGGAAGACTCACTGGCATTTGAAATGTGGCTTGATAAAGTCTTATGAGAAAGGTGTATTCCATTATCTTCTGGAGATGCCTTCACTAACTGTAGCAGAAGCATAGAACACAGATTTAGGGAATGTCCCAAGCTTTCAGATAAACTTCTGTAAGCTGAATCTCACAATAAAGGACACAGATAAGCATTGTATGAGCAGTTATCCTGCATAAACTTTCTCCCTAACTAAGGTATATTTGGTCTGGCTGGGATGGAGTTAACTTTCCCCATAGCAGCCCTCGTAGTGCTGGCACTAGCTCTATTGGACATGGGGGAAGCTCTGGCATCTTCTCACTTAAATCACCCCTGTAGCCCCAGGCTACCAAAACCTACCACGCAAACCCAGTACATAAGGTTAGTGATCTGAAGATCTCATTGACTTTGGAATCTCAAACATGAGCAGTTGCCAAAAGCAACCACTGCTATGGCTGTAGTTAGCTTTATAACCTCAAGATTAAAGGTGTTTTGTGGTGTTTTGACAGTGCAGTTGAGCCATAAGACTAATGGAAAACATGGATTTTTTTTTTTTTTTTTAAAGGAGTAATTGTGTTCAGGCCCAGTGTAGTGCTGAGAAATGTGTTTTGGCTGCTTTGCTGGTAATGGGTGAAATCTAAGGAGAGAATTTGCTCTAGTACATTACATATATCTGGTCTTTGGGTATACTGCATTGTTCCCAGTATTCCTCTTATGAGTGTAATGGATAACATACTTAGAGAAGGATGTTTGACAGACAGCTTCTTCAAAGCAGTATGATGAAAAAGATTGAATTGTTGATGACATTGAAATTAATCTATTTTACTCCGCTTCTCCTTGGATGGGTGAGTTGTTTTCTACTGGTCATTGTATTGTAGTGCTTTAAACAGATAATGTTTTGAAAGATGAGATTAGCTATGAATAGAAGAGAATAGAATGAACCAATTTCTTTAGTTTTATTCTTACCGTTGCTTTTTGTTATGGAGGCATCCTTGGAAGCAAGGAAAATGTGTGTACATTGACTCAAAATCTCCTTATTCGTTATCTGCTATTTACATTATCATTTAGGTAACTGTGTGATGTAGACTCATTAGCCTTTCCTTAGGCAGTTTTCTGAGTTTGCCTTAGATCAGTACCAGACATTATATTAAATTCTGGATTTTTAGATTGACGTACAATAGAAGATGGAAATTCAGTCCTCAGTAGGCTTGATTTTTGTTTTCCTAATCTCACTCTCTGCTTTTCTCCAGGGTGATGAAATGAAGAAAACAGGTATTCAGCCTATTCCTATGATGGACAGAGACAAGAAAGATGAAGTCCCTCAGGGTCAGGTATGAACTCTCTTAGTTAAATGATGCGTTTATAGTGTTAATAAAACACATATGGAGAAAACTCCTCCTCTCAAGTGGATGAACCATAAGGTAGGGACTGGGGGAGCAAAGTCCTTCCCACTGTCAGCAAAGATCAGATTCCTGACCACCTGAGGAACCTGAAAATTCAGAAGTCTATAGGGCCAGACGAGGTGCATCTCAGCACAAGAAGTGAACCTTGTGATGTTCAATAAGGCCAAATTTAGAGTTCTGCACCTGGGTCAGGGCAACCCCTGGTATCAATACAGGTTGGGGGATGAAGGGATTGAGAGTAGCCCTTCCGAGAAGGACTTGGGGGTACTGGTGAATGAAAAGCTGCGTGTGAGCTGGCAATATGCACTGGCAGCTCAGAAAGCCAACTGTATCATGGTCTGCATCAAAAGATATTTCTCTTTAAAACACAGTAAATATTGTTCCAAGGTCTTCATCAGGTTCTTTTTTACTTTGTGCTCTATTTCATTCTTCTTAATAGTGTAACAGTAAAATATTAAGTATGATAGGACATTAAAAGCCAACTTTAGTAGTATATTTGTAGCTGCTGTATCTTTCATTGTTACAGCAAAATGTGAGATTTAGGACATACATAATTCTGTGAAAGTAACCATTCATGTATTTATGTAGAGACTGAAGAATTTAATAAAGCGTTATCATCCATTTCCTTGGGCTGTAACAAAAAACATTAATGCGTATTTTTATATGGATTTTAATTAAAGCATTAATACCTTATTTGAATGACAATGATGTTTAGGGAATGAGGATTTGTATAAACATGTAATCTCTGAAAAAAACTATTTCTTCCTCAAGTACTTATCTTTGAGAATATCCTGTGCTCAGCTCTTCCTCTTAAGAGCTGGATCAGTTGGTATCTGTTGAACTTTACACCCTTTGCAGCACAACTCATGTAAGGTCTCTGAGCTTGGCGTGTTCCTACTGTGGAGCCTGCACTGAGAAATTTTTCTGACTCAGCAAGGACCCGATCACCCTCTTTTCTGCCCCTCCTTTTGGAACACGTGGAGAAAATAGAAATGACAAAACCATTCAGTGGCCTGAAAGCCCTTTTAATAAAGAAGTCAAGCCATCTCGAGTAACAAAGGGAGAGAGAAAGAACGGTTCACGAGCTTCAGCCATTTAGCTTACCCCAGAAATACAGTTTTCAAGATGAAAATAAAAAGTTTACTCTTATGCAGCAAGGATTAAAATCTTAAAGGTGCTTTATTACTTCAGTCAGAACAAAAGATACCCTCTAGTTCCTCTTGTTTGTGCATCTTTAGGATAGACATATATTGCCTCTCCTGCAGTGACCTCAATAATTTGCTCATACCTGAGTGACCAATTGGCTTTCTCTCTAGCCACAGCAACATAAAAATAAATCTGGAATAATTTATTCAGGTAGTCTAAACCTTTTACAAAAGGGATTTGTTTGAGTTTGCTCTGGTCAGAAATGGAAACTCTCACAAAGGAATGTTTTAAATAAGCTTGGCTTTATTCAAAACCTAAAGCCATTGAGCCTTTTAGGGTTTTTTCCTTCTTGATTGATGTATATTTTAGCTTAAAAGCTTTCAGGACCTTCAAGGACACATTTTATTATAAATACTGGGGTTCCAAAGATAAAATTGTTTGGAATACATTGCAGATGAACTTAGTTTGGTTGAATTCTTTCATGTTTTGCGATGGCAACATTTCTCATTAAGTCAGAAGGTCTACAGTGTGACTGTAACTAAGTTCCCATTTTAATTTTTAAAAGCTATGGGGTAATGTGCTATATTCCAATGAAACACAGTAGTCCCCCTTAAAAGTAAATAAACAAGAAAAAAAAACCCACAAGGAAAAACTTAAGAAAACAGTGCACTCTGCAGAATAACAAGCATTTTGTTAATGAGTAGACATCATAGTCGAGTGCAGCTTTGCCTTCTCAACAGCTGCAGTTTCTTTCTGCTGGTTACATCATCGTTACTTCAACTCAGATTGTTGGGTTCTCAGGTCAGAAAACGTACCTTATTTTTTTAAAAGTACAGAATGGACTTAGTTATGTAACACTAGGGGAGGAATCTCAGTGTTAATGGAGGTGAAGACAAGAGTTGCTCTTTGATTTCAGAATAAGGGCCAAAGTTTAGGCTCTTAAAAAGATGTATTATCAAATGCTTTGGTCACAGTACAATACATAGCATTTCACTAAAAGATATTTAAAAACTCTACCCAAAGAAAAGGGATCATAGCGTGCTATTGTAATTATTATGAGAGTCTGAGATAAATGAGTGATGTTATAATGGATCTGAATTTAACCTGTCATACTTGCTAATATATAAGTAGCATTTTCTAAAAATTCCCTCATGTCATGACAATTTAGCTGTGACGTGGTAGCTGTCATAGGCCCCTAAGCCTGTATGAATCACATATCATTAAAAAGGTGCTCATTTGATGTTCTATAAATAGATTTATATGATAATGGTAAAAATACATCACCAAACCATATACATGAAAAGAAATTGCAAACCCATTATTGTTCACAGTGCACATCTTTTAGAAACTTTCCAAAGGTGCAAAGCCCCTACCAGCTCAAGTAAATTGAGCTGTGGAATACATACTCTGGAGGACATCAGAACAATCCAGAATCTGATCTTATTTTTCTGCAAAGCTGCACAACTTTGCTGTTTTTTTGAAAAGAAATTTGATCACAAGAGCAATGTTTGCAAAAATGGCTCTGCCATCTGCACCTGCATCCTGCCACTACTGACACCAAAAAACCAGATGGATCCTGAGTAAGTCAATCGAATCAATTGGATAAGAAAAAGTCCTGTAGAAAATTTTCTCTGAAGAAGCCATATGACTGAGCAGCAGTCATAAAAGAGAGGCAGGTAAGCAACTGACAGTTGGCAGAGACTTTACTGTTAGTACTTTATTTTAACGTATTCAGATACTGAGGAGGTACAGAAGTATAAAATACTAACATAAGTAGTAATTAAGTAAATAGTCAGCAGCTTTGAGCTAGTTAGATGTTAACTTTCAGCCTTGTAGTTTGACAACATTTAACTATTATTTTTTTTCCTTGTTGTTTTTCATAGATTGGGTTCTACAATGCTGTAGCCATCCCATGTTACACCACTCTTGCACAGATCTTTCCTCCAACTGGGCCACTACTCCGAGCATGCAGGTGAGTAAACATGCAAAATTTTGCACAACATGTAGCTTGGTTAAAAAGCAAATGTGCTTAGCAAGTTTTTCTGGAAATAAATTTTTCATTTTAGAATTTACAATTTCCGTCTGTGTTGTTTTTACTTCAACTTGGTTCTCACAACTAGGATTGTCTAGAATTCTGTTTCATTAAAAAATGTGATTTTGGCATGTTTTATTTAATTGCGTTATTAAAAAGCGGGAAAAGAAAGATCCCTGGAATATTCAGTAATTGGGAGCGTAAGAGTAGCGCCATTGGGATGTGAGAGAGGCAAATGTAACTTTGCCCTCTCAAGCAGTTGGGATGTAGCTTGGTATTTTCGGAAGGAAAGAGTCCTTAACTAATTGGCTGCTCCTACACTGGAATGATGGTGTTCTCTTTGTAGGTAGTTTGGTCAAATAATTATATCCCTGACCTTAGCAATCTTTTCTGACAAAAAGTTTTTTGAAAACAGTACGCTTCATGAAAATGTTCCAGTTTCAGGTTAATCAGTATTCTCTAAATATTGGTTCATACAATGCTAGCAGTCTTTATTGAGGGAAAAGAGGCCTATTATTTTTTTATGCTCTTACTTAGCACCTGTCTCATTTTTATTTTTTTTCATCTTGTGGTTCTTAAATTCTAGCTTGCATTGAACTTTTTCTTTGTCCTGTAAGGCAGATCTACCTACTTTCTCACTTTCCTCATCCTGTGGATTAAATGATCTCTGTGAAGTAACAGAAGGGTGCCCACCATGTACAAAATGCTATGAAATTTTTGCATAGTGGTTAGCAAAAATAATTTCATTTGCTCCCAAACACTGTTTCACATAGCTATGAGAAGAATAGGTAGGTCTGGACCAGTGGGACAGAGGACTGTCTCATGTGAAACAGTGACTATCAAGGAGCCATCATTAATAATAGTCAGTTGTCTCTAAGTTCCTGCTGCTGGGCATGGCTGTGGAAGCCTTAGATCGATATGGAGGGAATATTAAGTAGGATTAGAGACTAAACCTCTGTAGTTATCACATTAATGGGGCTACAGCTGGAATCCTGTTTAGCATTTGTGCTTTTAAGAAGAGTAGATAAAGACACTAGCAAATAAGATTACTAAGATCTCAAAAGTTTCTTTAAACTCTTTCTTAATGAGAGACTAAAAAAATCTGCCATGATGTATTTAGTTTATCCAAAAGAATGACTTTATCAAAATCTGTAACTTTCCCATAACATGTTTTCTGATTAGACAAAGCTCATTAATTTAGCAGGTAAAGACTACTTGAAAACTTGAAAGGTCCAAACAAGTAATATGGTGAACGTCTTCTTTAGCATTTGGAATAATGTCAGTTGAAGATCGTAAGCCAAGGCCTAGGCATACTTTTTAAAAGAGATAGAGGTCTGAGGCACAGTTACTGTGAGGAAATTGCCAAGGTCTGTCTTCTTTGGACACTCAGGCTAGGTGATGCTTTTAGTTGTGTCTTCTGTCCTTAGAATCTATGAAAGTAACAATGTCTGGTAAATAATATGCAATTTATTTGTTATCCTAAATTGAGTAATATGGAAGTATTCATAAGTGCATATTTTAGTGGTTCCATCAGTTACAGTATAGCATTAAACTCGAGTTTCAAAATGCCATGGAGGGTGTTACTATCATAACAGTATCAAAGTCCAAATCCTGATTTGGAATTTGGAGTTACAGTGTGGGGTAGGAATATGTATTCCTTGAGCCGCATTGACCTAATATGTACGTGTTGATAGTTTGATTATAGATAATGGAATAATGTGTGCTCTGATAAAGAAAGAAATGTTGCTTTCAGTGTGAAATTAGAGAACAGAAATAAACTACAGAACTGCTTGTAACCCAACTGCACCCAACTGCTTTACTGAGGGGTAGTCTGGTAGATCTGGTAGATCCTGGAAGTTTTCTAACTTCTTCCTCTTTTTAATACTTGCACAAAGGCATCTCGTTACAGCTGTATTGATGGCAGAAAGCTAAGTGGTCACTTATTTGATCCATGTAACTGGAGCACAGGTTGTGCTTTGCATAACTGTGTTCTCAGTCAGAAAGATTCTGTACTGTTTACCTGGGCTAAACAGCATCAACTATAATACCCACCATTAGAAATGCAGTAATGCTTATCGTGAGTGTTTCCAGTTACTTCTTTTTACTCAAGCAGATGCAGAACTGGGGCATAGATGTCTGTATGGGGTTTAAGATCTCCATAAAACTAAAGAGCTTCCTGATAAACTACACCCTGGCACAAAGTCTTCTGAGGGGGTTGAGGAAGAGGGTTGAGAGTTCAGTCAGACTTGGAGATGCAGAGTAGGAAATCAAGAACACAGATCTATCTTCAACTCCCCAGTTACTAAAATGTACATTATTGCAAGGTTTAGTTTACTCCAGAGTGTTTCAAATAGCTGATTTTGCACTACATTTTCTTTTCCTTTATTTTTCACGGGTAACTTTTGTTCATTGTGATGAGAGGAATACAGCCTCATTCCTGTTTGGTTTTGCCTCAGTTACTGACTGAACCCATTTTGATATCACCTCTTCACCAGCTTGTTCTTGGAAAGCAGTGTTTAAGCTGCTAAATTGTTTGGAACACAGACACTGGCTGCAAATAATAACAGCAGAAGCACCCAAGACAGCATGTCAGCATCAAGGTTTTACTTTTGAGAGCCTCTGGGCATTTATTCCAGACACTTAGGAGCCAGGGCTTGAGTGGGAGCACAAAGGTAAATGAAGTGCATTATCTACATGTGTCAGTCACTGATTTCCCTGAGGTAAGGCAGCAGCTAAGAATCTAGAAGGTTTCTTTGTCCCGTAATTTATTCCACATATTTAAATAATGTCTTATCATTCTGTATAGATCAAAATTACCAGCTACCTGTGTTACAGTGTTCAGAATAAATCCTTTGTGTGTTTGTAGCACACGTACTCAGTAGGCCTACCAAAGTGGCAAATCTATCATAGCAAGTTTATTTTGAGTTTGAGGTGAAGCAATTTAATTTTTCCTATATTTCAGACCAAATAATTTTAAACATTTTTCAAAGTGCTTTCAAGTTTTTCAATTCTTGCTGAAACTGATATAATTTAAAAATATTTTGGTTGCAATTCTCATTACTTCCTCAATTTAAGGAAAGAGACCTAGAAATAGTGACTGTTTTTACGTTTTTCTGATCCTTATTACCTGAATATGTTAGCTGATATTCAGTGCAATATTAACACTGCCTTCATGACTTCCAGTTGGCCTGGAGTGCTGGCAGAGCAGGTTTCCATCAGAAAATGGTGTAGGTGTTCCCCTAGAGGGCACCAGATTTCTTCAGTAAACTCCATCAGATCCTGCCTTCCCCCAGCCCCAGAAAATGCAACATTTTCTATTCTTACCTGTTCTCTGTGCTTTCAGCTCATTATTTGCTATTTTATCAACACTTTCAGCAAAGCTGTGACATAAAAATCAGAAGAGCTCTGCCACGCAAATTCCAATGTAACACAACAATATGACAGACTGCATCTAAGACCTTAGAACTTTTGCCGTCCTGTTTGTTTACTGGAGACATCTGAGAACTGTTGTTTTAGTAACTAGGTATCTGAAACCGAAACGGTTGAGCTTGATCTGTTTCTCTCTGTATTTGAAGACTGGATGCTAGATTTGGCTGTAGGTCACGTGTCTGCTATTGGATACCATAGATTTTCCAGTCGCTGGAGTGGTATTAGTGTACAGCAAGTAAAATTATGGGGCTCTACTCCCTTCAGATCATTAGAACATTGCGAACTTAATTTCTCATCATTTTATGGCTTGGGAACCAAAATTTGGACTTGGGGGAAGGCCAGGCGGCGAGGCAGTAAAAATTTCTGTCTCAAGGGATGGGTACTCTTTAAATGTAGTGTATGAATAGTATGAACACCACATTAGTAACTGAAAGCTGATACTCTGATGTTGACATGCAATGTTTCATACGTGGTCAGGCAGCCTGCGTGCAGGAGTTTCAGAAGGCTTAATGCCCTTCTCTGGTTTCCAATGAAGGAAGTTTCCTGGCAAAAGTCCTGGTCTCTGTGGTGGTTTTGAAAAAGGCGAGTCTGTTGTGGTGAAATCTCTGAAGTCCAAAGCGAGGAAGGCTGCTTGTCTCCAGACTTGCTGTTTCAGAGTCTCTGCAGACATCTCTCTCTTGGGTCACAGCTGGGTTTTCTCTGCAGCCATGAGGGCTAGAAATTCCTAGAGCAGGAACCTTTAGGTCCAGGGCTTGTTCTGGGGAAGGTATGCCTTAGGCTTATATACAGTCAACCTAAATATATATGGGCCACACAGAATTACAAAATGGGCTAAATGAAGGTGAAGGATGAAATAATGTAAAGATGATAAGAGCTTGGATGATATGCAGGTAGTGCATAAAGCTACATCTCAAGTATAGTACAGCAGACAGTATTGTTAGAAAGAAATCCCAATAAACTTATGAACAATGCTTTACTTCTTTGCCTTTTTTGTATCTGCAGGGACAATCTCAACCAATGGGAGAAAGTAACAAGAGGTGAGGAAGCATCTATATGGATTCCCTCCCAGTCCCATGCTCCTGGGACTTCAGATTCACTTCCTGTGAAGATTGATGACTGAACAGCAGTAACAAATTGCTTTAACCTGAAAAGCATCCCTTCTTTTGGGGGGAGTTGTTTTTTTGTTTTGTTTTGTTTTGTTTCATTTTTATTTGGAAAAAAAAAAAAAAAGAGGAAAAAGAAAAGCTACAAAATGTTAAGAAGCAGATCTGCCTAGAAAGGTAACACCCATGGAGTTACCTCAGCTAAATGACTCTGGCAGCCAATCTCCTGACCTACACCAGTGACACAATGTGAACAGAAGGAAAATGACAACCCATATGTTTTGGAATCGGCTATCAAAAGAGAACTTATGACTTGTGAATACAAAAGACTGGCCTTATCTCATGGGCTACATTGCTGAGGCCTTAATTTAAAACTGATGGGGGGCGGGGGGGAGGGAACTTAGGGGGTACTTCTAAATTGTATCTTTCTAGTAAGGGTTTCAATGGTACTTTTATTATACCATACTGTGGCTGGCTTTAACACCAGTGTCACTTGGGAGTTCTTGGCTATAAATAGAACAATATACCCATTGCTGTCGTGAATGTTTATGTGTGATCTACTTGTAATCAGTTTGAACTCCAGCAGAATCCTTGGCAACTGTTAACATGCTTAGGTTACAGTGAATTCTCTTGCTGCAAACTAAAGGAAAACCAACATTCAGGTTAAAGGTTTAAAGTACTTCATTAAGTATCGTGATACAAGTTGTCTCTCACTCGCAAGGCAAACATTGAAAGAACTAGTGATGGTGCTTTGTTCTTCAGAATGGCTTATAAACCTAGACAACTCCTCCCTTAAAACTCTGGAAGTACTGGATATTTATCTCCGATATGACAGAGAGTTTCAAGTTGGAGATTTTGTATCCACCGTGACATAAGTATCAGATTAAAATGAAAATTTGAATGTGACAGCAAAGATTTCCTTGCCTAGCTCACAATTAAGTAAAGTCATCATTTTTATTTCTACCTGCTGAGTTGTATTTTAAAAGGTATTAAAAACATACCTGAAGTATGGGAACAAAAGCCTTGTCAGAAAGATCAGGTCTGATAAGAGGGATTGTGATCCCATCACAATAAATCAAAAAAGTTTTTGTATTCACTAGCTTTTGTGTTGCACAGTAACACTGCATGTCTTCTACTGCTCTTTTTCCCCATCTCGACATAAGTGAAATTAGGAAAATTCTCTGTTTGTCTGTTTGATCTTTTTTTCCCCCCTAGTTTAGCAAAATTTCCAGGCTTAGAACTGCCTTTCTCAGAGAAAGAATAACTGACTGAAGAAAAGTACTCTAAAATATTGTGTTTACAGTTCTGTGCTGACTTAGGCTTCAGCCTTACAAACTTAGGCACAGATTTTAAGACCTTACATTCAATGCCACTCTTGAATTTAGTGCAATTGTACAGAGTATGTTTCAGCAACACTTAATTTGCCTTCCATCTTTTGCTTAAAAATAATGAGGAAAAAAAGTCTTCATATTAATCCACACAGTAGGTGAAAACACAGTCTTTGCATACCTTTCACATACAGCCTATTCCGCACTATATGCTATTTCACAGGTAAAAGTGGTTCCGTGATACCATGTCCATTTGTGTAACTGCAACAAATAACAGTAGTGACTTAAAGACAGAAAACAGGTTCTCTTTTTCCCTGTCACGTCCGTTGAGCTGTATTGCTCTAAGAAGTATGCCATCTTATGAGTTTAACATAAATGACTTGGACTCTTGAGTTTTGCCTTTTGTTATGGTCGAGCACATACCAGTATCTTTACCTGTGTACAGTATGTGATGCATAATCACATAATGTATAAATGCACCTAAGCCTTTGCAGTAGATAGATACCCCAGAGGTTGAGAATTCAATGTGAAGTTGTCTTATTTGTATGATACAGGTTCCTAGCAGCAGCCCCAATATTTTTTCCAGCTTGCTTTACCAATTCTAAGTGCAGAAATTAATGTTTGCTGCAGCAAACTATTTTGGAATTACAAAAATGGCAGGAAACAATTACACCAAAGTAGAATCAATAGTGTCTCTTGCTGTGTCCTCTGCTTTACTCCTTAGCACTTCTAACTAAATCATGCAGATGCAACCTTTCACCCACTAAGTACTTGAGACACAGTCTACTATTCCTAATTTACATGGAAATTCTCCAAATCTACAGTCTACAAAAATACTCTGAAATGGAATGTTTTTCCTTCATGGGTAAAGTATATTTGCTGTTATTCTTCCTCTTTGAATGTTGCTCTTACAAGCATTGCAAAAACATTCCTTATCACTGTGTCTGTGTTATGGAAAGCTTTTAATTCATCATTTATCCATTGACAGTAAAGATAACTTCACTAGTTCTGTTACTTAACATTCAAAATATTACCAGTGCCACATAATATTTTATATTTCGAAGTTTATAAGTACTGATATAGAACATGTTTTCCTAAAAAAATTGTCAAATTGGCAATAAGTTTCTCTATTAATATCTCAAGTCAGCTAGGTATTGTTTCTGTGTTTCTGATGTAGAATTATCCAAATCACATAAAATACATGTTTGATATAGTACAATGTCCACTAGAAGTAAAAATTTTGGTTCCAGTGGTTGTGGTTTGGTTTGTTTTCCTGTTGTGTAAAAGAGAAAGGTCATGACAAAATCTTACTTTTTGTTAGCACCTAGACCACCAAAAATAGCCACAGTGGGCTGTCTATTCTAAGCAAATTAAGTATTTATAGAGTGCAGATTCAGATGTGTAAATTTTTTGTAGAAACAAACATATACCTGCACTTTCAAAGTCAAACCCACCAAAAATAAAAACTTTGAAGCTGAATTTGAATTTCATGGTAGAAGTACGTATGGAGATTAAATTGTTTTAAATTCTGGACTCAAACTCAAAAATAGAGAAGTAAGGCATCTAGATCTGTAAGACATCAGGCTTATCAAGTTAAACTGCTAAATGCCACTCTTCCTTACATTTTTATCTGGCTAAAACTGATCTTGTCCAAAATCAATAAGAATGTATAAAAATCCTCACAGATCTCTGATTTACTGGAAGTGTTAGACTTTGTACTCCCTGATCTGCATTATTTTTGTTAATAATTCCAATTGCTTTTCCCTTCTAAGCCCCGTAAAGGTAAAAGGACAGTTTGAAGCCATACCTGAGCATTTCTAATGTGTTATGAGATTGTGCATGAAATGTATGGACTAAGTGAGTTAAATAGGTGACATAGCATGCTACTCATATGAGATGTTCCATATTTTATTATATCACTGACAGAAACTCTGTTGTTATAATTAATCTCTGAATTTTGTACAGTAGTGCAACATTCTGCTGCAATGGTTCAACTCATGGCATGTTTTTTTTATGTGACCATTAGAGAAATTCAAAAGTGATTGGTTTGGATTTTTTTTAGTTGGAGTATATGATAAAAGGTATTTACATCAGAGAGGACATGCAGGAATTCATCTTTTTACGTGGCACAGACTTCTTCCATGTGTTTAAACTTAGAACAATGTGATCAGTTTGCTGTGATTGCATTTAGAGCGTTTAGTGTTAAAATTGTAGGGATAGCAAACAGCACTATCCATGTTAAAAAATAGAGATTGTTAGGCACTCAAAACAATTATGACCCTCTTAAAATAATGCATTTGCCTCAAACACTGTGATATAGGAACAACTCTGTGCAGTGGAGCAATTACTTTTGTTCATTCTAAATATAGGAAAGGCTTTCTGCACACTACTATGAGGAAGTTCATGTTCAATCTTTAGGTTCTGTATCCCAATCTAGCAAAGGCACATCACAACTCGTGTTTTGCTTTCTGACCAAAAACTGTGCTCGATTGTAATACGGGTGTATACTCTGTCAAAAAAACCATAAAATAATGGACTGCTTTCTAGGGTAGATCAAACTGATTTGTAGAGTAGATTCATATATATTCAAAATTCAGGTTGGGCTGTTATGTGAAGAAGAACGAACTTCAAGGTAACAACATTCAACTTTACTACATTTAGTGAGCTGAAAAATTTGTTTTATATATATATATATTTACACACACACATATATATATATATGATACATATAAACTATCTTTGTAAAAAAAAATATGCAAGTGCAATAATTTAAAGAGGTCTTAACTTTGCATTTATAAATTATAAATACTGTACATGGTGTGTAATTTTTTTCATGTATTCATTTGCAGTCTTTGTATTTAAAAAAACAAACCTAAACCTTTACTATTACGTTTGTACAATAGAACAGTAATCATTTATTATGATATAGTTAAGTTGTAAATAAATTCACAAACCGAACAGCCAGTACATATGCATATATGGGTGTCCTATTGTGAAACCTGTTTTTGCTTTTACTGCTGGCTTTAGCACAGCAACACTACTTCTGTGGATATGTAATTATACATATAAATATATGTATGATACATAAAATATATTTAGAAATGTTCATAATTTTATTGGATATATCTATACATATTCTTTGGTGTGAATATTGCTGAATACAGAGTTTTTTTAATATTATTTTTTCATGTTTATTTTTGCTATTATTGGGAGTGGAACTGAGGGATAGAAAGCGTGTATGAGTGTGTTTGTGTGTTTGTACTGCAAGTAATCCACATGAGGAACAGAATCAAACCATCATGCATTCCTTCAAAAAGGTAGTGCCTGTTTTGCCCTGTAATTGGAATTTACTGCTTATGGTTTGTTTTCCCAACATAAGTTCATCATTAAAAAATAATAATAAAATTATCACCTATTGCAAGTTCACATCGCTGTGGACTGCAAAGGGATCTGCTTTCCCATTTTCCCTCCTGCTGCCAGAGCGCTTGTCGTGCCGTTGATAATTCCACACGGGTTCTTGCTTTGCCACTGTCAAATGGCAGCACAGCTAGTGCAGATTCGCTTGCTACCTTTTGGGAATTATGGAGATACTCGGGTGTTGAATTGTAGAAAAATAATCCTGCACCCAAATTTTTAAGGTTTGCTAGTCTGAAGTGGTAAAGGGTTTTGACAGCTACCAATACCCTGAAAATATAAGGTAGGAACTGAAAAGCAAAGTTTTGAACAACTCATTAGCAGATATTTATAAAACTGGTAACCAAAAATGGGAGGGAGGGGGCGAAACAATCCTGTACAATAATCCTACCTAATTTGCTTCAAAGATGTTTTACACTGTTCTTGCTCAGTAGACAGGGTATTCATTGTTTACAGTCCTTGTGCCTATGACTGCATGACCCTTCCGTTCTCAAAGACGTTGAGCCTGGGATAGGGAGTTCTACCTGAGCTCTGTCTCCAGTTCTCAGCGTGGCCTCTAAGTGTTCCTGGTCTCTCTCCTCTCTGAAGGAGCTCAGCATTGCTAGGATGACTTGGCCAGTAACAGGTTTCCAGAGCAATTGTTTCGATTTAACTACTGCATGCAGTTGTCAAAACCAAGTTTTACAAAATGTACCTGGGTTTGTGCTGTTGTGACCAGCCCATCCAGAAAACGCTGTTTGCTGCAAGGGGTGAGCTGCTAGGGCTAAATTTTGCCATGACATATAATGCATTTTGGGGGGTTTATTCATTTAAGTTAGAAATTTCCAAATTATTTTATGGGACAGGCAATACAAGAGGAATGTTTCTGTGACTACTATTAATTTGCCCCTTTCCATCTGTTTCTGTAGTGTTGGCAAAGAACTGTAGTCTGAATTCAATTAATGAATTTCTAGTCATTTCTGGTCAAATTTGAAGGTTTTCAAATTCATGGCAGTCAATCACATGCCTTTTCATATTTTTCTGTTTGTCATGAAGACCTAGGTCTTGTACGGTCTTGCACGGTGCTCTGCACTGAGGGTCACTGCCCAGTTGATGTGTTTTCTTTAACTTTGTTAGCCTTTTGTAATTGAAAAACATCACCACAGACTCACAAAAATCAACCTGCCAATGTATTCCCTCATAGATATTTGAAAATGTTAAAACACCCTAACTGAAACATTTAAGTTTGTGGAGTATTTCTGTTGATTTTGAGGAACTTTAAATTATGCTTATTTTAAAGTATCCAAGTGCTCTGTAAGATCCTGTGCTCATTTGAGTCAATTGTAAAGAACAGACTTCAATGGATTTCACCCAGGCAACAAATGTTGGATGTTACATTGTTGTACTTATTTTGAAGGCAATCACTAAGGAGAAATTCCGGTGTAGGAAGAGCTACCTCTACCGTGGATGTTGCTTATGAAGATGAAGATCTTCTCTTGTTCAAGAATGAGTTACAGAGAAATGCTTTAGAAGGTGGTTGGTGTTCACATAAGACCTGTTGTTTAACAGTCTTCTAAAAGAAGGCGGAAACCTGACACACAAGAATTTTGAGAGGAATGAATTATACCGGGTAAAGTTTTCCTTTTTTTTTTTTTTTTTTTTTTTTTGGTTTGTAACATTGCTGGAGGAGCTAAATGATTTTTACCGTGTCGTCTGTTATCATTCATCTGGCAGTAATTTTTCTTTTCTACAACAATGTAAACCCTATGAATATAGGTGAGAACATGATGTTTGTAGAGCTACTTCTGCTCCTTGAGCTGTATTTATGCTGCTTATGGAAGCAACATAAGTTGTTAATAAGCACTACTTAGCGAGCATATGTAAGTGAGAAAATAGGGCTTGTAAAATGCCAACAAAAAAGTCCCAACAAAAAAAGAAACTTTTGGAAGCACCTAAGAGAGTCAGCATCTGTCAGAAGCCTTTGACAATTTTAGCAGTGTTAGTAGCTGTGGTGAATGTGGTGCAATGGTGAATAGACGGACAAGTTGATCATTGAGAAAAGGGATATGAAATCCCTCCTCCTGTCCCCAGAAGAGCATTGCCATCAAAGCATAGCTATCTTTTATTGGTGATATACCAGAAGCAGCAGTGAATAAAGTACCTGGTCCAACAAGCAAACCTAAAGAACTTCTACGTGGCCTGGGACTCAGAGCTAATCCAGGATGCCTGCTAATATAGTTTTGCTTTGTTAAGGCACAAAGACAGCAGTCTTCATTGAGTTTGTTCTAAAGTGAGTTTGCAACACCAACAGATCAGAGGGAGCCAACCTAGTGCTTAGAGGTGGGGTCATTCTTAGCTGGTGAGGCATCAGTTGAAGACTTTCTGTCCTTCACCACAAAGCATGTGAACCTTAAGACCACTAGTCTCAGGAAAGCAAGATGTGCAGACTTAAAAGAAAAGCTTCACACAGAAAACCTGACATCCTGTAAGAGACTTGTGTAGTTGCTATCTGAAAGCTTCTAAATCAATTCCTTCTAATCATTAAATAGAACCTTCTAATAAGGTTGGCATGTTCCTCATTTTCTGCCTTTTTCCTTTCAGCTCTTTTGTCTTATGAATTTGTTTTCCTGGTGGAGCAATTTCTTTTTTTCTTTCACCTTTGAGAACTGCATGAGTAAAACAGGCTGCCATCTCTGTGGCCTATTCTACCCCCTCTACTTCTGTGTTCTGGATTAATACCCAGTGATTGGGAATCAAAACTGTAAAGTTGTTCTGCAGGGCTCTCTTTACAAGGTATATTTAAAACAGAAAATAGTGTTTGTACCAAATACTGAGTTAATGGGCTGGAATTGTGGAATGAGACCTTAGTTTTCTGCCCTTATATACATAAACCCACACATTTTTAAAATGCATGGTTATCCCACAGCCTGTATGGTTCTCTAGCACTATACCCACACTGAATTTGGTGTCTGTTTTAAACACAAGTAGCTTGGGAGGAAAAATGTAATGTGCTGTAATTTCTAGGAGGCAAGAAATGGTAAGAGAGAGGAAGTGCTTGTGAGAACTCCATTAGAGAGAATGATATTTGGAAAAAAAAAATTTTTTTATTCTGACGATAAGTGCATTTAACTTGATAATAAACCACGTAGATACTACTCCTCCAGGTTATATAGAGTCCAAATAGCTATTACAATTGTTGGAAAGAGTATAATCTCAACACTTATGGTAGCAACAGGCTGGGAACACACCGAATAGACTTCATAACTAAACTATGAAAAATAAACTACAAAAAGCAAAACATTGGTGTTTTAAAATGATGAAATGTTGAGAAATAGCTTTCTCAACTACTTTTAGCATGTGCCAGATCCCCAGATTGGTGGAAATGGGGTGTTGGCAGGGCAGGGAAAGCTTTGGGAAAACTGCACTCATTGTGTGGTGCTGCACCTCATTTAGTGCTGGCTGTTTAGAGCGATCTATCCCAGAAACTGCTCTGCACATCACTGTCACTGCGTTAACAGGATCAGAGGGTGCTCAGCGTGACTGCGAGTTCTCCCTGAGAAGGAAGGGGTAAGTATCACTGGTAAGATGTTCTCAGCCAGTCACCAAAACAACAGGCAGTAGACACAACTGAACCAAATACACCCCTCTGCAGAAAAGACTTCGGTACAGAAGTGTATTGTGCTGCTCATCTCTGCCCCCAGCGTTGTTAATTAACTGGTGGAATCCACAGGAGCTGATGTGAAATCCTACCCAAAGGGCCCGAGTCTGCACCGTGTTCCCAAACAGGTATTTCTCTGACCCACAGGGGTGATGAAGCTTGGGTTCCTATGGGTTTGCATTATTTTCCTAAGGTTAAAAAAATAAGGTAGGTTTTTCTGCTCTTGTTACACATAACTTTGAAATCCTCCTTTGTTTCCTATTACAATCTCTCTCTTGCAGTACTTTGTCTGTGATACACAGACTCAGGTATTCTGTAGAAACTGGCCAACAGAGTGAAAAGTTATGGGGTGAACCCCAGCCCTCTCTAAACAGCCACCTGTTTTATAAAACATGGAACAATGTTGTTTTTGAGACTGTTCCTTAATGAAGTTTGTCTTAAATTAGCCATTACATTCAAAAGCCTCATGGGAGGAAAATGAAGGCGCCAGGGAGTGGGAGGTCTAGTCTGATACTGATGGGAAGCCACCTAAGATATCAGGCTGTGCTTTACAGTTTAAACTTAGTCTTTGGACCTGTGGTAAAAAAATAAGATCTATTGAAGCCCCACATACTGTATGTATAATAGCAAACTTTTATTTTTGGCATTTCAATTGCACAAACAATACAATTCCCCTGCAGTATCTCAGAACAAGTCTGGACTTAACTTGTATTTCTCTTTAAGACGCATTATATAGAGATATTTTACCACTGTCTGCAACTGTAAAGAAATACTTCTTTATAGACAAGTCTGGGTTTCAAGACTGCGCAACAATGCTTTGGACTACCTACAGGTTGTATTTCTGGGACAGAAGTGTGATTATGAAACTGGGATGAAGATAAACAACTAAATAGCACATTTTTAAGTCATCTTAGATTTTGGCTTGTTAAGAACTTCTGGATTTCTTTAAGGATTTATGTTTAGAAACTCTCTTAAATCTAATACCAGAGCCTGCTGGTATTGACACCATTCTTCCCAATGTAGTGGTGAAGCTGCATGGTGGGACTATTGAATAGCTGGACTGTGATGCCGTCCCCGGATACTATAAACAGTTTCTGAGAGATGGGCTGTATTTTGCCCTTTGTATAAACCTGCACTGCACAGCAGACAGGATTGAATTATCTCAGTTTTATGGTAAGCCTCCCTCGGTCTCCTGTGTTTTCCTCTCTGCCAAAAAATTGGAGCTGAATCCTAGCTGTGTTCATGGAGGATTTCTACAGAAAGCTCCTGCTGACGCCTTTCTTAAAGACCAGCCTTAAAGAGAAGTTGGGACAAGTGTAAATGCCTAAATAATCATCAGTTCCTAAAGTACAATGTCCATTTAGCCTCTGAAGGTAACAGTGTAATAAATGATGGTTGGCAGTGACCTCAGAAGACCTACTTGAATAATGCAAATGCTGTTTTCCCCATTCCTCAGCTTTGGATCTTGCCTTTGACACAGGAACCTGTCCAAACCTGCTTGGGCCCACTACACATGACCTAGATTGCACATGTGGCTCAATGCAGCATCCAGTGCTGGAGGTAACTGAGAAAGAGCTTGCCTTCATCCTGCCTCTTCCAAACACCATGGGGCTGCCTCTGTGGTGCTTAATGCAATGGGCCTATGCAGCCTCTGAGCTGCTCCATGGCTCTGAACACAAGGTCACTCCAGCTGCAGGAGTCTAGTTAAGGTCCCTCACAGAGTGTTGCAGAACAAATACATCTGACCCATCAAATGGACCTCCTGCCCTCTGGTTGATTGCATCTTTTTATGTAATATGAAATTAAAGTAAATGAAACTCATGACTGTGACGAAATGCATAACAACCGTAAGATATTTGCATTTCAAGGCATTAGAGGGGAAAGATAATATCCATAAAACTTGTAGCGATAGATCTGATTTCTTGGCAGCCTTTTCTGTTGCTCATTGCAAACAAAAGTCCCACTGTAGCACCAACAGTAACAGAAGGAATGCTACTGCTTCTTTTCCCCTTACACAGACATAGTTTGAGGAGCAGGAGCAATAGCTCAGAGGTAAGAGAGGCTTTGCAGCTTGGTGTCTACATATTTCACTAGTAACAAAGCCATATTGACTTAGCTAGAGTTGTGGTCACCGTACATAGGAATGTTGGCTAGGAATGATCACTCCCAGGTGCAGATTGGAGGATTCATGTTTATTCTAAGGTATAACTGGGGCCAACTGCTTTGTGACTCCGAAGCATAAACTATAGAACCTTTGGAATGAGGGACTTGGGCTGCAGCCTTTTGAGTCATGTGTGATGACCAGTGTTGTGTTTGATGTTCACTAAAGTGGTAGTTGTCAAGTTGTCAGAAATTAGGCGTGCAGGTCTGATATAACTCAAGTTCAGAAGAAATGGATTTCATTAAGTATGCTTGTAGCATTAATGTACAGGCATCAGTCTAGTTGCTTGGTTTTGGTGGTTATTTTGATGAGAACTGTGTTAAGAAGACAGGGCCTTGCTTGTGGTTCTAAAGTCAGTCAGACATGTGCCTGATACATGTGTCAGGAAAAGGCTATCTTCCGTTGTGTTTCTCACATACTTTCACTATGTCATCAACTTGCCTGTGGCTTGATTCAACAACTCAACGTGGGTTTAGACGTCTGGTATGACACTCACAGAGGCTTGGTTTGGCTGTGTCTTTGCTAGATACTGTGCTCTTAAGACTTTCTGTGATCTGGTTTCTTTCACCTCTTCATACTGTATGGTTTTGCCGCCCTTTTTGATTTAAGTGTACAGACTCATCCATGAGTCTTACTACAGACTTACCTATAGGCTGTTCTAATGTGACAGGTCCTTCTCACCCACATTAAATTCTTGGAGAGCTTTGCCTTCATCCTGTTTCTTGGTTTCTCACTAGATATTGATGTGACTCTGTGAGGATATGGGAATTCAGCTTTGTTGGATTAGGCCTGTTGGTGATCCTCCACACTGCAGCTACTAACACCTCAGCTCAGTTCAAGGCTCAAAATCTTCAATCACTGTCTGCCATGCAAAACAAAGCAAAGCAAAACAGGAAGGTTTAACCTTAAAGGCTAAAATATTTTTTTTATATACAATGAAAAGACTTGGTGCTCTGTCAATGAAAGAAATCTCTGACAAGAGTACTATGTACTAGCCAGCATGGAGGGAAAACCAAGAATTATTGGAGGCCTAGATGTAAGGTCTTGGTCCTTCAGCTTTCTTGTGTTCACATGATCTCTTTAGACACAGATGAAGCCTCACCCTGCAAGGACCTGAGGATGGTGGCTGAGGTCCTCTGCACTCCTACATTGACAGAAAGGCTGGTGCAAGGCTTGGAAGGCAAATTGTATCAGTGAAGCATCTGCAGGCATGTGAGGGAGTGAAAGAAAAGCAAGGTGCTAAGACATAAATAGTGGGAACAGGAACAATTCAGTTTCATTGATGTGCTAACTAAACATACACTGTGTAGGTGTTCCTACTGGCTCCCCAGAGCTGCCCTGGGACCTACACAGCCTCTCCTACCACAAGCAGCGGGTGGATGCTCACACATCCCAGGAGCCAGGAATTTCTTCAGAAATAGGTGCTTGGTGCTCACTACAACCATGATCCTGAGTGGCCTTGAGCTGGATCTGTTCTGCCACAGCTTTGTCTTTAAACAAGGTGGAAGAAGGCAAATGTGGGTGAGTGAAGAAGAAAGGGAGGCAGGACAGAAGGGGTAGAGATGAAGTCAAGAGGAAAGGAGTCCACCTTGTCTGAACAAGAATGACAACTGCTCATCCACATTCCGGTCATCTCTGTGGAGTCTGAATGGTTGTGGTGCACAGATGTTGAAAGGACTGGTGTATGGTACTGTGACCCTGTGAGAGCTTTTTAAAAAAGAATGTTGGGATGAAGGGTATCATCACCAAATTATAAAACAGGAAACATGCCACACATATTCAAGGACAGCAAGGGGAGAGGAGGAGAAGGGAAGAAGTAACAACTAGGTACTGTGTCCAAATCAATTGACCTTTAGTTACATGAGGAACATATAAATTCAGGACAAATTTTAAAAGTAAGTCTAAATAAAGACATCAATGGAACAGAAAAAGGCTTAGGGGGAAAAAGAAGGAGGTTTGGGTTTTTTTGTTTGTTTTGTTTTTTCTTTTTGGTAACTAATGCTTTTAGATAAAGGGATGTATGGTTCTGGTTGTCTGCAGGGGTTTGAAGTTGTGTCAGTCAGGCCATTCTTAGACAAAACTGGAGAAAGCAGTAATTAGTGCAAGAAGCAGTAGTAATTAGCACAAGAAGCACCTGGACAGCCGGAAGGGCTGTCCCAGAAGCCTGGCTGAGTGCATTGCGGGCCCAGAGCCTGTCCTCCAGCACAATGCGGTTTGGCACTGGGTGGGCAGCAGGGCCAGGAGTGTGTGGGGCTGAGCCGGGGCTGGGGACGGGGTGGTTCCTAAGCGGAGGTTAATGCTTGTGAAGGAGCAATGGGCTCCTGTAGTACATTTGGGCTTGGCCATGCTGGAACTTGGTGGGGGGCAGCAGGGTGGCAAACAAACACCTCACAGAGCTGATCCCAAGCCCTGGGTCAGGCCTTATGTCCCAGGTCAAAATGGGATTGAGAGAAGATGAGGGTCAGGCCCAGGCATTCGGCCCTGGTGTCAGCAGGGTATCTGGCTGGTGTCTGTGGTGATGGTTGGGGCTGCGTTGTATGTGGTCCTGAGGTTCTGCCAAGCCCCATGATGGATCCTCCCAGGTGGGAGGATCAGGTGGGCACCTCAGAGCTGAGGCATCAGTGCCCATCAGACACTTGTGGCTGAAGGACCAGGTGGGGCTTTTGGTGTACGGTGAGGAAACCATGCAGGATGTAGGAGGCAAGGCCTTCACCCAGTGTGCCAACTGCTGTGTGGGCTTCCTATCCAGCAGTAAAAGCCTTGTGGTCTATGCCAGCAAGCAGGGATCAGCGTGGCACAGGCTGCAGGGCCACCCCTGCTCAGTCACCTTGTCCTGAACCTTGTGCTGGGCTCTGGCACATGTACATGTTTCACAATGTGCAGCCCAAGTTTTCCTGACTCCCGGGAAGCTTCCCGTGCTCGGGAGTGCTGACCTGCTTTGTCACGCTTCAAACCTCTCTTCCACCTTCATGTTCTATAGGCAAAAATATCCATCTGCCTCCCTCGGGAGTTATAATAAGAAGAGAGATGAAAACGTAGTTAACATCTCTTCTGCTCTGCAAGTGCCAATTATGTTGTGTGTTGTTTTTTTTTTTTACTAAGATAGTCTAGTTGATAAATATAGCTAGCTAAATTCAGAGTAGCTGTTTTCAACCTGAGTTTAGCAATGAAGTGGGCTGGTTCTATTTTTGGGCTGAAGAAGTGTTCGTGTGCCTGAAATCCTGTCCAAGTTCTTCTAACTATATCAGTTGGTCTAATAAAAGAGATTACCTCTTCCTACAGGCCTTGCCTCGCTTACATCCTCCAGACATTGACTACAAGATCGCTGCCGATGCTGCTTCTTTCCTGTTGCTTCTCTGCCACCTGCAGTTCACAGCCTGAATGTGCAAGATAGAAGACATCAGGGTATTTCCTGACTTAACAGACTTTCATTTACAAGCTTAAAGATGTTCCTGCAAACAGAAGTTAAGTTGGAAGGAACCTCTGGAGGTCACCCGGTCCAAACCTCCCCCATGTTGGGCTAAGAAATTTTGATTGGATGCTCAGGACCTTATCCAGTGAAGTTTCAGGTACTTCCAGGGGTGGAGAAGTCACACCCTCTCTGAACACATGCTTCAGTGCTAAATCATTCTTGCTGTGAAGATTTCTTTCCTTATTTTATCCAACCTATTTTTTCCCTTGTTGCATGGGCCCTGTTACTGTGGCCCTTTGCCTTTCTTCTCTACTAGTCATTGCAGTGGGAGACTTCAATTTCTTTCCTGCCTCTTCTTAGTGATCTCATCTATGGGCTATACAAAAAAGTTCCTCCTGAGGAATCAACCATGATTGCTGAGAGGCTGGGATGGCCTGTGCTCCAGCCTCTCAGCAATCTCAGTGTTCCTCTGCTAGACTCTCTCGGGTCTGCCAATGTCTTGCTTGCTCTGTGGGGCCCAAGGCTGGACACCACGTTCCAGGTGAGGTGGTGTCAGTACAGAGTAGACAGGAATAAGCACTTTCCTTTGTGTGCTGGCTATGCACTTGCTTATGTAGCCTCGTATGTGGTTGGCTGCCATCATCACAAGGCACTCTACTGTCTCTTTTGCAACTTCCCAAAAGGAACCCTCTAGTACTCTTCTGCAAAGCTGTTATCTATCCAGTTTGTTCCTAGCATTTATAGCTATTTGGTGTTAGGCTATCCCTGTTGTAGACATTGTGCTTCCTCTTTTTGACTTTCAAAAAGTTTCTATTGGCCCATTCCTCCAGTCTGTCAAGGTCTCTCAGAATGTTTTTTCTACCTGCTACTTTCTGTTAAGCATGTAGTTTCCCATCCTCTTGTGCTTGTGTTCATGCCATATGGACACGTTCAAAGACAAGTTCTCCCTCAGAGCAGTGTTTTTCCTTTATTATAGAGACAAGGGGGGGGGGTGGGATGGAAGAAGCAGACTACTCTTACTTGCATTTGATATAGTCTTGGAAGGGGTAAGGCTTGTTTTGCCCAGTATGATATCCAGTGCCTTCAGAAACTTTCACTTTCTTATCGGCCTCACACTTAACACCAGAAATGATGGTGACAAGTTGCAGACCTGTCCTCTAGCAGGAAACACAGGCCCTGAGGTGTACACCTTTGCTATCTGCTCATTGACAGAGTCACTAAGGAGACAAATTAGAGAATTCCTGCTCCTGAACTGTTCAAGAAAACCATTTTATAACAGACAATTTGATTTCTTTTGCTTCATCCTTACCTCATACTTTGCCCCATCTCCTATCCATTTAGACAAAAAAGCTTCAGCTTAAATGAGAACTGAACTCAGGGCTGCTTTTGTGTTGAGGTTTTCAGACTACCATGATCAGCCCAAAGAGGAAATGAAAGGATATCTGATTATGAACTTACCCCAACCCAGCTCCAGACTTACCTTCAGGGCCAACCCAGGCTTTATTCTGAATGGGAGAACACAATTAGTTGCTTTTTCTCCCCTTTACCTATCGAGCCTACTGTCACATTGCTAGACTAAATGATGAACTCCACAAGAGGGTTTTGTGTCTGTTTAAAGACAGAAAATAGGAGTGAATATAATTGGCTAGGCAGGTCCTTCTCAGTAGCAGCTGCTGCTCCTCCTTTACTCAACAATATGCTCTTTCTCTTGCATGTTTCTACCAAAAAAACCACTACCTTATTATCATGCTTGTTTCATTCCTTCCAGCACAAGTCAATCACAGGAACAATTAAACAGTTCTAGGATTAGAAGTGACAATTAAAAGAGAAACAGAGATAAGAATAGAGTGGCAGGAAGGGAAAATTAAATGACTTTTTTCCCCTCTCCCCTTTACTCCCTGTATCACATTGTTGTTGAAGGAAAAATATAGTTCTGTCTTATTAGATGTCAGTTTATCAAATTTCCTCTGTGCTACCTAAAACCTAACCATATCTGTGCACTTTCTGCTACTCCTCCCCTGTGGTCCTTCTTTCAGTGAGTCAATCCCACTCAAATTTATTGCTCCTTGATATGTAAATTAATGCTTCGACTGCATCACAGTTGGATATGCATTTCAAATACCATTTAATAGCAAGGGGATTCTGTGGGTTATCATGCTATATAAGCTGACAGGTCAGGATTTGACTTTCTGGCTGTGTCTAGAAGTCCCCAGTCTGGAGACTTACCCAGTTTTCCTGGGTAGCAAGAGCAGTTAGCGTCTGCCCTTTGCCACCCCAGGCTGCTCATTTGGAAACTGGGAAAAGCAAGGTGTGCTCTGTAACACTGGAAATGGGTTTTTTTCATACCTGAACTCCTAAAGTGTTGCGGTCATGCTACAAGCATGTTTTCTGCTATATCTCCCTCATTTGGTCTCTTCTTCAGGCTAAACTAAATTCTTCCACCCACTCATTAATGCTTTCAGCAATCTTACCTCTGGAATCCACCAGTTGTTCTAAAGCTTTCCTCAAAAGCAGTGCCTGAAACTGGGCATAACATTTGACTGAAGTCTCTTCTGTGTTGGGCACACTGCCAGGAGTATTCCCACTTGCTATGTGTTAGACACTATCCAGTATATACCAGAGTGGTGTTTGTCTTGCTCACCATACTGACGCTGTTGATTTGTGCTGATTGTGTCACCAACTGTATTCCCCAGATATTCTCTAAATAATTTTCTACAGAGCCAGCTGTTTCTGGACACTGGGCAGCTGATTGTTTCTGCACATATTAAAGTTCATCCAGCTGTTCTCAGAATTTTCTTATTTATCAACACCATTTTCAGTTCCAGTCCTGTCTCTAAGAATATTTGCATCCCTTCTCCGTTTCATATCATCTGCAAATTTAACAAGCATACTATATATTCCATCATCCATAGTATAAACAAAAATGCTTGGAAAATTAGATACAGATTCGGAACGAATCTCCATATAATACTGCTCAATACCTCTTTCATTTGGACAATAAGCTTTATAACTATTCTTTGAATATAGTTTTACTGACTTTTGTTTTGGTTTTGTTTTGAACTCAAACCTATCTCCATTTAGATAATTTTATTTATTTTTTTTAATTTTTCTTGCTCATAAGAATGCTATACTAGACAATGCCAAAAGCCTAACTAAAGCCACAATATGCAACAGCTACTGCTTTGTCACTGTGCTAACACTTAAACCATCATATGGGCTGTTATTCAGCTCCTTGGTTTTCACCAAGGAAGTTTACTTTTTTTTTTTTCTCAGGATGTTTTTCTTTTTGGAAATTGAAGGTAAAGTTGCTGAGCTTTGACTCATCTGCTTTCTCCCTTCCCAACTTCTTTTAAACACAGACTCTGTACTTCTGCTATTTCTATTGTTGGTGGCTCACCAGACCCCAGCTGTCATTCTCAAAAGTAACGGCTAACACATCTGAGACTGTTTTGGGCAGTTTCTCACATATGCTAGGCAGATGTTCATCGGGTTCAGCCAAATTAGCAACACTGTCTAACTGGCTAAATCAGGCTATTAATTCTTTTAACATTTATTTGCCCTTTTCTCACTGATGTTACCTGTACCGGCCAACTGCTCACCTTTTCAGCAGTGAGTGAAGGAAAAATCTCATTTTGGCATTTTTGTCCTCCTCTGCCCCCTTCCCTATTGAGTAGGGTGGCCACCTTTCTTTGCTTTTCCTGTTCTTCAATGTGCTATCAATGTGTATTAATACCTGATGGGAGGAGAAAAGAGGATGAACCCAGGCTCTTCTCGGTGGTGCCCAGTGAGAGGACAGGAGGCAAGAGGCACAAATGAAAACACTGGGAATTCAATTTAAACAGAAGAAACAACTTTTTTTCCTGGTGAGAGTGATCAAATATCAGAACAGGTTGCCCACAGAGGTTGTGGAGGCTCTGTCTTTGGAGATAATAAAAACACAAATAGACATGGCCCTGAGCAACCTACTGTAGCTGACCCTGCTCTGAGAAAAGGGGTTGCACTAAATGATCTCCAGTGGCATCTTTCCATGTTGACCATTCTGTGACTCTGTAATCATAAGAGGAGCAAAGCATCATTATTGAGATAACTGGAAGAATTGTAAGCCTACCTTACGAAATTATACATAAAAGAAAAACACTGTGCTTGGGCGAAAGGATGAAGGCTGAGAAGAACCATGATTTCTTTCTATGAAAAATGTAGAAAGTGAATGACAAGGGAAGAACTACTGAAAGCAAACAACTGGCACGAGATCAGCAGATAATGAAGTATTATCTAACAATGAACAAAGTTAGAGTTAAAATTTGGAAGACTAAATTTCTAAAACAACGCATCAATAAGAATACCAAGAGTCTCTGTAAGTACCATTGAAAGGGACCAGCCTTAGACTTAACGTTAATGAACTTAATAGTGTTGCTGCTGTCTCCAGCAACAGAATTCATGGGGAGACCTGGGGGGGAAAAAAGCCAGAGTTCTTACACTTCTGTGTTAACAAGAAATGTAAGCGCAGGTTGAGCTTCGCAGGAACCCACAGGTGTCTCTAGGTCTGTCTGATTATTTGTGGATAAAAAGGAAGGTAGAATATTTTTGTAGGCCATGTCTGTGTAAAAGACACTGTTCTAGAAGTGGAAGAGTTTTGTTCTGTGTTGGAAGTTTTTGCCATCTCAAGTTTTCACCATTTTAAGTGTATTTTGTCTGTCCTCTTTCTTTTAAGTGTGTGCTACAAAAATCTGTTTCATCATGGAGAGGAACCATCAAGTGAGAAGCCTGGCTTATCTCTTGGATAGCGTGGAAATGGCCTACAGAACAGATATTAAACTTTGCACCTCCAGACACTTAAATCATAACAGGCTTTATAAGCCTTTAGAGAAAATAAAACAGGGACAATGGTACTCTGCCAGGAAACAAACTGGTTTCACAACAGAAAAAAATCAATTCCCATCTGAAAGTGAGAAAGCAAGGAAGATGAAAAGATCTTCAGATAACTTTTGTTCCAGCATCCCGCTGCTTCCAGTAGGCTGAATTTTCTTGCCCTAACAACAGACATCCACAGTCACCTGTGAGTGGTGTTGGTGCCTCAGTAGAATTATTTCTACTCCACTGGAAATGTTAAAGTTGAAAGCACTTAGAAAGTAAAGGAGGGAGCTGATAGACTCCATATGTGTCTCAGAAGAAATGAGTTAGTGTGTCAGAAATTATGGTGTCGAAAAACAAACCAGTTATGAACAGCTGACAATGTGTTACGAAGCTTGCCAAGGAGGAATACCAGTTCATATCTTCATACTTGGCTGGTGTAACTAAAACTGAACATCTTAGCAAGTTCCTTCATTTCCAGAAGGAATTCATAGCAAAGCATGAACTATTACAGAATGATTTCACATGGAACAAAGTATCAGAGTAGCATGAAAGAAAGCTGGCTAAGGAAACAAAAAGAGTCCCCAGATTTATGGAAAGGTAAATTTTGCAATATTCTTCTGGGTGGGCTTGTTATATGTGTTCGAGGAAAATGGATTGGGTTTAGGCAAAATCCCCTCTCTCTTCTTTTCAGGGAGATGATCCCACATGTTTGCTTAGTTCTGCACTTGTAAAGCATATCTACTATGTGCTCCAGAACTCTCAGCCCAAAGCTCCATTGTCACGTGGAAATGTGTTAAGTATATAGGAAAGCAGGATCTTGCAAGCTGGTGATCTGTATTGGAAAAACACCACTTGAGCGGCAGCTGTGTAGGAACCATATATTCAGCATCTTGTTCAGCAGCATGTTTGAGGTAATTTGTAGAAGAAGTTACTTTCTCTATGTGTGTTGTAGGCTATCTCTTTCTGCACAGACAGTTGCTGCACTCTGGCTGGCCTCTCATGGTGGGTGGGATGGTGAGTAAAGCTGGTCAGTCAAGCACATACACCTTGCAGATGTTGCTTGTGTTGATTGAGTTGCTACCCTGGGGAAAGCATTAACAGTCTCAATCAGCACTCAGAGCCAAATGCAGCAGTGAGAGTAAAATACTGGATTCATAGAAATTAGGGATGGAACTAAATGAAAGCAGTTGGGGTTTGGTAAACTAAGAAATGGCTAAGCTAGTGTGAGCTGGAAAAGAAGTGGCATTTTATATAGAAGAGACTAATTTTTGAAAGAATTTGGCAACTTGTCCCTCAATATGTCCAGGTTTGCATCCTTTGTAAGATACCATCTGATTTATCAAGGGGCATTTTACCGAAAATTAAGCAGTGGCACTTGCAGAGTGAGGGGAGAGATGGCTGCTGACAGAGAAAATAGAGGTCAGGCTCACCTGAAACAGACATCCCAATAGCAGTGGTACGTATGCTAGAAACTGGCAAAGATATGATCAAGTGAAGAAGCAGAGGACTTTCTTGTATACCTCCAACACACTACCAAAGCTTTTCAAGAAAAGTTACACAAAACGAGGCGACAAATTAATTCAACCTACTCATGGATATAACTCTTGGATAAGCAGCATAATTCCACTCTTCACCGAATTCTAGGAGGTATCATCTGCCCCGCAGTTAACCAACTTGCCAAAAAAGTTGGCTACTTTCCCAAGCAAACTATCTTCTATGCCTTTGGGCTGAGAGGTCAGAGTAAGAGGAAGAAGGGATGGGGAAAAACAGAAGAGGCAAAGTGCTGTATTATAGCAGGATAACAGATTGATCTTGTAATTTTTAAAGCAGTTTTTCCCAGAAACCATTTTCCCCAGAAATAATTTGAATCGATACAATTTTTGTGAGATAGTGTAACTCTGGTAAAGTTTAACAGAAAGCTGTACTAACTAGCAGTGATGGCAATTTTTGCCCTTTGATTACACGGTCAAAATTTCTATCAGCCTTGGTTTGAAACAAGGATATTCACAACGTGAAAAACTGCCATAGTCTATTATCTCCCTAAGAGGTTTGTTGTGGAAAAAGTTAATCTTAGGAACAGAGCACTTTGAAGTGAGGCCAGCAGCACTCCAGAGAAAAAGTTCCCATGACAGAAGAAGGAGCACAGGCTGCCTAAGAGACCCTTACTTTCTCTCTCCCAGGTTTATTACTCAGAGCTGGTACGTAAAACCATGAGATTATAAGTGTATGATTATAACTGTTGTATTCTTAGCTAGGGTTTCTTGGGTTATTTACGTATTGATTGTGTTTCTGAGCCAAACAGTTGCTTTACGGGACGCAACTTGTTCCAAGGGCTGCTGCTTCCAAACGTGGAGGTTCTCTTGAAGTCAGTAGAGATAGACTAATTTATACTTATTTGGAAGGACTGGCTGGAAAGAGGTAAGCAAGATATTCAACAACAAGTTGAGGCATAATGTGATAATTGTCTTCTGCAACACAAATCTGTCATCTTTCTTTTCTACTCCTCTTTTTTTGATGATTGGTATGTCCTGTCTTGTTGAATGTCAGCTTTCTTCTTTCTGATGATCAAAATACAGAATTCATGCTGTGAACCATGACTTGATCTGGATTTTCATGATATTTCTTACTGAATACTGTCAGAAGAAATGACATGAAATTGAACAAAGTAATACATTCTGACAGTAACTATTTAGAGCACCTTCTGCACGTGCGGGTATGTAGTTGTTCATTTTGATGATTGTACAGGAGCTCCAGAAAATCTGTTACTGTGACTCTCTCCATTTCAAGTGACAAGAGTTTGTTGTAGGGAGGTACTTGAAAATATATGCAACGCCTTTCTGATATTTGGTGATATTCCAAAGGAAATTAAGGTAAAAAATATTCCTAAAATTAGTTCAACGTAAGTGAAGTGTACCTTAACTATTGTTTTAAATGTGTTTTCTCCCAACACATTGCTGATTTTTTTTCTCAGTGCATCTAGGACATTTAACCATTTTAGCTACAGTGAGGAAGGTGATTCTCCAGGGGATTTATATTCTTCAGGAGACTTTTCTCTGCCCCCTTGTTCACATGTTAAAATTAAACATACCTAACAAGCTTAATGGGCTCATAGAATCATTTTGGTTTTTTATTTAATAAATTGTGGAATCAAAGGGGAGAGCTGATTTTTCCTTATTTTTGCTCCTTCTCCCACTGTACGCTGGTAAGCAAACAAAAACAGAGAATAAAAGTGTTATGAGATACGCCTCTATAGGAAGTTGGTTTCCAGTCTGCACAGTGATTTGAGGTGACATCATTCCCCAGTATAAGCATCATCACGTTAATGGAGGAAGGGGAAATCACAAGGAATTTCATACTTTTGAAAATCATCTGCAGGCCTGCATATACAAAGGCCTCAAGGCTGAAGGAAATAACACTGAGGAGAAAGGTGAATTGGAAATCGCTCATATTCAGTGGCTCAAGAGAAGGCTATGTTTTCAGTCACTGCTTTCATTCATTCATTCATTCCAATCAGGGCCATGACTCTGTGTGTGTGTGTGTGTTAAATGTGTAAAATGTTATTTTTCCACATCTCACTTTGACAGTTACATGTGGGGAGTGATAGTTCTTATCCGTCTTCCTATTTTTTTTTCCTTTTGATTTTTCACTATTCTGAAAGATGACATTTGAAATCATTTATCTGGGGACCAAATCTGTTTGTTTTTCCTCTTGGACACTCAGGACAGTGATTTGCATGTGGAACACAACTGAAATATTATGGGTGAAAAATGAAGTTGCACTCTGATTACGTACTGTGCTGTGATGCTGGTGGAAATTCTACATTGACTCTCCCAATAATAACTGGTGGAGGAGAAAGTCATTCCTCCGTATTTGTTGACAAAAATTATTACCTGCTAAAATCCAGCATTTGTAGGCAAGAGAAGGGAAGAGAAGACAGGGATTACAAGCAAGAAATCCTTGAGGAAGAGGAGTTAGTTGGGTAAATGAACTGTGCTGAGAATAATAATGGCCTAGTCAAAATCCAAATGATCACCTTTGAGTTTTGAAGGAATCTGTGTGTAATAAATAGTAAATAAACCCTCTGTCACAGTACAAATGTATGACTTTTCCTGCAGCCCCACTGAAACAAGAGCCTGTATTCTCTGGACTGTGTTAAGCATTTTTGATGGTCATCTTTCTGCTCAATTTATTTACAGTGAGTATGAGCTGTACATGAAGATGCTTCTGGACTCTCTGCTTATAATACAATACGAAGTAGTATTTGCTTAATATTAGCTCCTTTCCTTGGTGATGCTACAGAGAAATTTAAGTATTTGAAGTAATGTATGTTCCTGAACTTATCTTTTACAGAGGAAATCTAGTGCTCTCCCTTTGCTTTATTGCTCACAATTTCCATAGGAGCAACATGCAGTAGAGAAAACTGAGACAGCAGCTGGTACAGAATAAGCAGGGCATTGGTTGAATGGCCTGTGCTGGATTTTGGAAGTATCAAACCTATTGTCCTTTTGTCTCCTCTTTGGTAGGGCCACTCATGTTTAGAGCCAGCTTTACTGTGGAAGTGCTGCTTTAAAAAAGGGTGACATTGGCCTTGGGCTCCCAGTAGTAGTTCCACACCCCGGCTTCCCCCACCTTTTCCGCCAGTGACTTCTAATTTCTGGCAAAAGGAAGAGGTGCCAGGAAAAGTGTGGTTCTCTATGGAAGTGAAGAAAGGGAGCACAGAGGACATGTCAACTCCTGAGGGCAGAGGCATCCCTGACTGCCCCTGACCAGCTCCCCTGGTTCCTCTTCCCGTGGCATAGGACCCCAGATCAGCCCAGCCTGGACCTGTCAGTCCCTGTCCCTTTCTCTATCTGACCCTTT
This sequence comes from Scolopax mira, assembly GCA_004320125.1. Lineage (NCBI taxonomy): Eukaryota > Metazoa > Chordata > Aves > Charadriiformes > Scolopacidae > Scolopax > Scolopax mira. The sequence continues at coordinate 246,965 of BJBW01001076.1, read as the reverse complement.
TGTATTCTTCCTCTTTTGACGTTCCCTACTCCAAAACTAGCCCCTTCTCTCCTGATATCGTTTTAGGCTGGTGTTTTCCATGGACCCAGTGCCAATCCTTTAGATTTGCTCTGAGGATTTCACCCTAGTTATCCTCGCTCCTTGACACTGAGCCTGGGACCTCCTTTGTGATATTGACAATGTGTTGAAATGAAAATGAAAGGTAATGACGAATGTGGCACAGTTGACAACAGAAGTGCTTTGTCCAGGATGACTAACGCACTGCTCAGTGGCAAAACACCTGAAAGAATTGTCCAAAAGACCAGGTTTTCATGAGTCTTCAAATTTACTGGCTGTGACACACACAAAATAGTCCATATTCTTTTTTTTATCTGTAAGAAACATTTAATCTATTTACAAATGGAAAAAACTTTGAGTGACTCTAAAACCTGCCATAGGGGGGTTTTTTTGTTCATGTCTTGCCAGATCTTAGTATCACAAGCAGCTCATTCAGAGCTTTTAATAAGAACTGAATTTTACTGAATATATAGTTTTATAAATGGTGCCAGGACCTGTAGCAAAGGAAATAAATATTCATTACCATGACTTCACATTTTACTCTTTTTCATGTATTCTCATAGGCTGTGAAGACTCAGATCAAAGGGGTGGAAACAAAGCCTTCAAAGGCTCCAGAAATCCAGGCACCCAGGAAAGATGTGCAGGTTCTCATGAAGAAAGCCAGTACTGCTCTGGAAAGAAACAAGAGTAAGTCTAACAAATGTTGTCAACCTTCTAGCAGCAACTAGGTAGATGGGTAAAGCAGAAACAAGTAAATAGAGTTCTTGAAGTTTTTTTTCCAAACTTTATGTCTTGGAGAGAAGGCCAAGGGATTAGACTGTGTGGATTGCCTGTTAAGGCAAAATTCTTTGTCCTTATAACATATATTTTTGCTTCCCCCTCCCCGCAACTTTTGTATCAATCACAGTGGGAGACAGGGTTTAGTTCTGAACAGGACAAAGTCTTTCATTTGCCATTCCTGACTGGCTCCTGCCAAAGAACTTATGTCATCACAGCGGAGTCTCCTGACCACACAGACTGAAGACTGCATTGTTAAATTTCAGACTGTGTTACTTTTGCTGGAATGTTGCCTTTTTCCCTGTTACAGAGGCACCAAAGCCTGTGCTTTCAATTGCCTGTGTCCTCTAAGACAGGACTTTCTTATTTTGACTAGTTTATTCTCAAATGCTCTAAAGTTCCCTGTCTTCTTTGGACTGACACGGTTTTTTCGTGGCTCTGTTTTGTGCTGCTGATATTTTATATCACAGCTTCCAAATCTCCTGACTTCTGCTCCAAGCTTTGATCTGACTTGCTACCTCAGTTTGGTTGTTTAATTCTAGAGCTCTAGCTTTAGGCTTGAAAGTTGTCTTTGCAGGACATCTTACCTACCAACTTTCTTGTTCTTGCCCATTTCACTGTCTGAACCCAAAAAATTTAGAAGTTGCTCTTTCACTAAGCTGCTGGTTCTGCTTCTTACTCATCTCTTTTTCTTGTAAATGTTACTCTAACTAGTCCAGAAGACTTAAGAGATCTTTTATATCTTTGCAATTTGTTCTTTCCAGTGTATTTAGTGTGTACATGTTAAGATATACTGTTCTTTTAAAATGTAGTTAGGATGATTTGTCAGTTAAGATAGTGAAGTGTGAAAAAGACTCATGTTCACTATTTTCTGATAGTGTAAAAAGGAAGATAATTAACAGTGTCCGGGTTATCTATACTTGTGTCTATACTTGTCTACAGAGAGAGAATTCATGATGTGTTACTGTGGGATAAAGTCAAACCTGCATGAATTTAAGATGGATCAGGGGCATAATGTGGAATATTTATAGCGCACGCATATGCAAATTTTATCTAGGCTACAGAGATTGATTTTTGTGCAAGATTTTATAAATATTTTAGAGGTAAAGGGAAAAAATATGACATTTTGTCTTCTGCCAAAGGGCTGAAAGGGAATAATGATAAACATCCAAGAGTGATCTAAAGGGGCTCTTGAGAGATTTGACAGCTGTAAGTATGAAAATCCAATATCCTATCAGACTGCTCAGGTCTGGATAGTAATCTGTTTCCAGAGAAGTCTAAGAACTTGCGTTATCCTAATGACAACTTTCTAGCTTTGCTTTGTTAGTGAAAACTAACAACCAAAATCTGAGTCATTTGCATGCATTGGTTACTACCGGGAGCCCTCTTGCAATGGACCACATGTAGTCCTTTCTATGTATAGGGAAACCATCCTTGGAGGTTAGGCAGAGGAAAGGGTTTTCATACAAGACTGATGTCTTTTTTAAAATAACATTGGTTAGTAGATGTTAGCATAGCTGGTAGGATTTTTGAGATCTGAGGAGGAGGAGGGAAGTAAGAATATTGAAGTATATGCAAAGAACTAAACTGTCCACTTATGTTACTGTAATACCTGTGTGTCTCACTGTGTCTGTAAATAATGTGTGATTGCTTCAATATTTTCGTTCAATGAAAAAGAAATTTCCCCTCTTAGGAAAAGAAGCTGCAGTGACTGTTTGAATCCTGTTAGCTCCTCACAGAGTCAACTCCTCTCTCCTTTACATCACTGAGCATTCAGACCTGGAGTTACTGTGCTATAATTCATTGAGCTTGAATTTGCTCTGTGCCCTGTTAGAGCAACATTCGGCCTCTGGACATGTGTAATAATCTTCTTTATACCTAATAACTCTTTGCTCAGGTCTAACTCGGGAGATGATCTTGAAAAGATATTTGTGAAACTTTTGTTCTCTTTTATTCTATTCTAGACTGAAGAATGAATTGGAAATGCATGAGCCGGACTCTGGAAGATAAAACAGGTGGGTGATAGGACAGTTCTGAGTCAAGCAGAAAAGAAATACGACAAAAAAATATGGTAATAACATGTTCTAAACTGTTGAAAAGAAAACCAACCAAAAATGACCTCAGCTGTTTAGATTATTTCTGGTAGTATGATCAAATGTGCTGACATCTAATGAAATCAGGTGCATAATGTTTTTCTTCTTTCACTCCTGGCCTTATCTGAAACCAGTAGATGTCAGTGGAAGACTTTTTAATGCTGAGGAAACCTAGGGAACTGCCAAATCATCTCTATGAGTCTGTGACTGATTCTGTCACTGTCAGTGTCGCAGCATTCTGGTGTGTTAAAGATGTCTCAGGGGATGGTACATGTAACCCTTCAGCTGTCAGAAACTGGATTTCATGCTTATCATGACTAGGTTAAGCCCTGAATCATGTGCTTTCACGTGCCCTTCCTAAGCTTCTTTTCAGCCTTCACTGCAGTGGTCCTTGGTGCTCTTGTTATCCGTACAATAGTCCAGTTCCCTCTTGGATGCTTGCTGGGTACTTTGGTTCACTAACAGGAACGAGGTTTACAGTATATGTATTGCTTGAGAAAGGAGTGTCTTTTGATAAGGCCTTTGATCAATGGAATCTGGATTGAGACCACTGAGTAAGATAAAATACATACATCTGGAAAGTTGTGAAAGAGCAAAAGAAAAGCTGACTGATGATGGACTGGGAAATCCTGTGAAGTGCCATCAAGGTAGAGCACAGTATAATTAGTCTGAACATAATACACCAGCATTTTATGCCTTTATTGAGAACCTGTACTCAAAGCACAGTTTTCTTTCAAAGGAAGAGAACATACCAGTTAGCAAATTATAATGTGGTAAACAAGGAAATAGATGTTTAAATGGTGATACAAAATGCCTTCTGCAATTCCTCTTTGAGTAAAGAGGAAGAACTAAATCTGCCTTCTGTGCAGTGTCCAAGTGTTCTTTTGTCACACTCCAGGCTGTGAGCAGTTGTTAGCTTCAATATGGGCAGCTCCTGTCACTGGCCACTAACTCACTTTTACAAACACACCTTTAATAGCAACAATGCTTGAACAAGCAAACCAACTTCTGTTGCTTTTGTTTGTTTTTTGATTTTTTTTTTTCCCTTGGCAATTAAACTGGCCCGAATTTCCTCCCTAGTGTAACTGTCTTCTTGTCAATGAATGTATGCCCGAATGCAGCTGCCCTGATTATGTTTGTTTCTACAGCATGGTACAGGTTTTGAATTCCAGAGCTTAGCAGCCAACTACTGAAAAAAACATAAAATCAGTCATTGGCTGTGGGTCTCCCGTAGGACTAATGAATAAAACAATCAGAACTCCTTAGGCCAAAGCATATCTGAGGAATGGTTTTGCATAAAATGAGCTAAAAGACATTTAAACAATGGGTAAAGGTTTCTCCCCTTATCCTCCCTACCAGGTACTAATTTAAAAAATACTTACTCAGTTAACCTCAAACTTCCCCTCCCTACCTTCCTCAATTACACATTGAGGAATCAAAACCAGCCAAGTCAGAAAGATGTAAATGTTTCTCTTCTTCTTTTTGTGTTACAGCTGTATTTAGAAGCTCAAGCCAAGAAATGTGGGCCAAATGTGCTAAAATGTGCTGGCACTATAGGGAACAAGGCTCTGCAAATATTCCTTGTTGGATTTTTGTTTGCTTTTTATTGTTTGGTGGTTGTTTTGTTTTGTTTTTTTTTGGGGGGGGGGGGTTGGTGGGGTTTTTTATGTGTCAGGTGCTAAGCAACGAAAAAAGAATTTAATTCAAGTTGAAATGAGAACTTTACAGTTTTCCCAGAGGAAAAGCTGAAGATCTGATTATTTTTAAAAATTGAATATAATGTTTTCTTAATCTTTTATAAAAATAAAGAAGGCATGCTCTCTCCAGGTAGCATTTCTTTAAGGCCTTTCCAGGACCAGTAGCTATCCTGACCCACAGAGTGTGGGATTTCCTCTCTGTCATTTTCAGTGGCTCACGTGAAAGGACAGGGTTTTAGAGAAGCTGCTGGCCGCTAGCCCCTGGGGCAGGGAACAAAATTCCCCCTTCTCTGGAGATTTTCAAGACCCGTCTGGATGCAGTCCTGAGTGGCATGCTCTGACATGCTCTGGGTGGCCCTGCTTTGGCAGGGGAGTTGGACTAGATGATCTCTATGGTCCCTTCCAACTCCAAAAATTCAGTGAAATTCAGTGAAGCATGGCCAGGCACTTTCCCCACATGAGGCAACTCACTCAAGTTGGGCTCATTCTCTCTCTCTTCCTCCAACCTCCCACACTTTTCATCAAAGCTGTTGGCTCTCAGTGGACCTATTGACTGTGCTCTGATACTTACCAGAGGGAAGAGGAGGGAACTGGCTGCCCGTGACAAGCTGCTTGGGGAGTAGGAGGTTTATCTGTCCTGGGATCACAACAGGCAGACTTTAATCACTGAAACACCATCATTAGCCGACACCGCAGCCTAGTCCTGCATCTCACAGCATGTCACAAAGCCTTTATATTGGACATGTGGCCTCCAAAAGCACCTCATTGCTCCAGGGAATCCCCTGAGTCATCAGATTTCCTTCACCTGCTCACTGCACCAGTCAGACAAGCCAGGTTGCACCATTAGGAGCGCTTGCACAGCAGAGACAGACCAGTTCTTCCTCTCCTGGTGTCTTCCTTCGTAGGTGCCTTCCCTCCCTCCTTCTTCCCCTCTCTGCCTGCTGGGCAGCTGCTGAGCAGCAGGGGTATAACCCCACACCCTGGCATCGCTCTTGTCTGCTCTAATTTCTCCATCTCCCTTTGCAGACACACACCAAGAGGTGAACCAAGGTGTGGGAGACATATCATGACATGACCTTGAGCTGCACTGTAACCAGAGAAGAGAGTAATTTATTCGTATTAGTCCCTACCTTGGAGTGAGGGGCACTGTCAATCTGTGCATGTACCTTCCCTTATTCCCTAGATGAGGAGCTGGCAAGGCCTCATAGTGCAGCTCCAGCTGCAGCAGCAAGGACACTGGCAGCCTGCAGATGAGCTTGCTGACAAGCTGTGGAAAGCTGAAAAGGCCTTTGACTCGAATAAGACCCTGGCTGGGCAGGAGCATGAGCTGGCCATGTAGGATCGTGTTATTGACTTGTTTTAGTGAGATGAGTCTGTGAGGTATCAGGGAAGCTGGCCTGTAAAATTCCAAAGTGCATTTTCTGGACTCTCCTAAGGGTGTACACTGTGTTTATTGTGCTTCTTGCATGCTGTTATCTGTTCTCTGTACTGGGATGTAGTGATTTCCTCCTTGGCTGTGTTCCTGCTGTATTTAGGGCCCTGACCATACTTTTGCCTTGGTTGGAGTGCCTGTGAAAGATGAGGGCCATAGCTTCTGTACCAGTGTTCAGAGTGATGGAAATGAAGTGTGGGTGCAGTGGGAGTATGCAGAAGCTGAACTGGGGGCAATGTTGTGGGTGGTCCTGCTCTGTACTGTTGGTCTTGGTTAACTCAAGCTTGTACTGGGGTATGCCTGCTGAAAGCACTATGGACGCAGCCTTGGATGCCAGCTCTGTCCTTTAAATTCTGCATTATTATACTTCCAGATAATATACTTCCACATAATTATACTTCCAGAAACCTGCAGCAGACATGAGATGTAGAGGATAGCAAGAGAACTGCTTTCTGTTTCTGAGCAACTTGAATCTATGAGGTGTAAAGTTCTCGATAAATGGGAGGAAATGAGATTGAGAGGAAAGACGCAATGGTTTATGCTGGGACAGTGGATATTGTGGAAAACAGTCTTGAAGAAATAGAGGTAAGAACTCCTTAATTCTAAACATGTCCTAGCAAGATTTCTCGAGAATTACTGGTGTCCAGGTACTACCACAATGGGCCCTTTAGCGTGGTGGTCTTTACTTTCTCCTCTGAGAACACAGTATGTGCCTAGTCTGGGCGCTTCTATAATCACCGTAGTGTCCAGCCTCTGACTCTGCAATAGGAGGGTTGAAGGTTGATCCTCACTGTGTCAGGTGATGGCCTACAGACGTAGGGGTTATTTTGTACTCATGTTACAAGTTTGGAGATTTGGGATGAAATATATATTAAACTACAGCATCATCATTTTTAATATGATGAGTTTCTTGGCCTGGAGAAAGGGATGGTTATGGGTGGGATTTTCAAGTATCCCAAGTTGGCATTCATGTCTGAATTCCCTTTGAAATCCCGATTCTAGGTGCTTAAATAACTGAACATTACTACAGTTTATTCACTGGGGTATATAAATAACCAGACCTGTGAACACATTTCAGACACAGGAAGGTCACGTTAAAGTTTAGATTGAAAAAGAAGTCTATGATGGATTGTTGATATCAAGTAATTTAATTTTAGTAAAATTACAAATATTAACATATTTGTTTATAGAATAATGTTACTACCTTTTCTTTTTTTTTTTTTTTTTAATTCACTCGGTTACATTATTATTGGTTGAGTTCTCATCATCATTGGTTTTGTACAAAGCAGACAGTGAGAGACAGGCTTGTATTGAATACTGTGCAATCCAAAGTAGAGAACTTGCAGACATTTGTTTATCTGCTAAAATTTGCATACTGAGAGTGGACTGTGTGAGGACCACTTAAACTATAAAAGTTACATGCTTGTAAATTTCTGTGGGATTAGTGCATTCAACATCTAAAAACCAATATTCCTTTTCTACTGGCAGTTGTGCAATTAGAAGTAGCACATGGTCTCAGTACGGGCACTTTTAACCTGTCCTTGTCGCTGGTTGTGCTGATAAGTGTTCCAGCTGTGTGAAGTGAGGAGGTAATTTCATGCAGCTAAACAGACGCTAAAAGCACAGTCAGCATGAGAAGGGAATAATGTATCACTCCTAATGGTGGGCAAACAGCCGTTGTTTACGTAGAGCTTATGTTTGGCTGAGCATCTAAAAGGTCAAACATTTCGCCAAACTTTCTGTCCCCTGAAGCAGAGTTATACCTGTTGACAGAACATCTAATTAATTAATTAATTGTACTGAGAATAAAACAGAGCTGCCAGAAAGTCGGAGGAAAGCTGAAAACCTGTGAAAAACACACAACAGGAAAATTGCCCAAAGTCTGTATTTCTCTCTTCAGCAGTTCAGCTATAGATGCAGCCATTGTGTTTTTGCCTCTAAATCAAATGATATATTTAAAATCATAGGTTTTCCTGCCAAATTTTTCAACCAACCCTTTGTAGTGCTACCTAAGAGTACAAGACAGAAGTCTGTTACTTGTTTCTAAAGCAATTAGCATGCCTCCAGCATCAGAGAGCTTTGGGGGAGGAGGCAAAGTTTGGGTTAATTTACACAAATTTACTTGGTATCAAGATATTAAAACAATGAATGGCAGCAATTAATCATGACAACTTCCTTCTTTGCTTTTTTTTTTTTCCTGGCAAACAGAAGGTTAGGCTCCATGTGCTTTCTGAAATGTTCCTGATACGCAACTACAGAATGATAACAAATGAGTATCTGAAATCTGATGCTCTGAAAAAATAGCCCCTCTGAGAAGTTCCTCGTTTTGCTTTTTTAAAACAAATATGAATATTCAGAAAGTCTTTAAATATAAATTGCTGGTTTATAGAGTATTTTTGGGGGGGCTGGGCTTTTTCTGTACTGTAATGAAAAAGGATAGTCAGCAGATGGCAATGTTGTATAGTTGTTCCAGCAGGAGATAGCCACATCGGCAAGGGAGGGAAACCTCTGATACTCCCTAAATAGCCATGAGGGAAAATGGAGTGGCCCCTCCAGGCCATTGGAGAGTTGGCCCTTCAAGCATACTTTGGCTGAGTGCTTGTGTAGTCTTATTGAGGCTTTTATTACTATTTGTGACAGCAATTCAATGTTTGAAAGCCCTCATTTGAAAGGGCAAGCCCATTATCATTTAAGAAGAGCAATCTAATTAAACTAGTGCATTTCCATATTCTTTTAAAAACATGATTTCATAATGCTACATAAGTACAACGTGTTCTTTCCCTCACAGATTGCATTTTTAAAAAGATAAGTGGGTCTGATGCAAAAGCATTTGCTTTTGCTGGAATGTTGTGTGACAATTTCACTGATCTGTTACTGCTTTTTCAGGATGAAACTATGAAAATGAACTCATCAGACGTGTTTCTGCAAGGCCAAATAAAAGTAAATTATTTCCTTAGAACCTACTGTGGTTTAGGCATAATGCAAACTAGTTTGTATATGAGTTCCCTTCACTAGGTCTAATCCCAAATCACTGGAAAGCTTCTCTTTAGATTCAGAAAATTCCAGATTAGGCCTGCTGTGCTTTGCCAGCTAGAAAGTCCAAAGGATATATTTCTACCTCCTTGGTTTGGGGTTTTTTTTCCTTTTTTTCCCTTTCAGTACTGTGGAGATCTATTAGGGTACTTTGATCTAAATATGTAAATCAAAGCTGCAAAAGCTCCCTGCTTCCAACTGTACTAAAAACACTAGAACAAGGTAAAAGAGCCTGTGGCAGATATCTCCAACATATAAAATCCATGGAATAGCTCAACAAGAAGAACCTTGAAAGACTTCTGTAAGATATAGGGACTAACATATGTCTTGAGAGAAGAAAATGAGTAATAGTTTGAATAAAACAATCTTTGCTTTAGATGATACTCTGCTGCACACTCTAAAGACTGAACCTCTGTGTTAGTAGCCAAAAGAGCAGGCATCATTTCAGATGTGAGTGAAACGTGAAGTACAAAGCTCTTTGCATCAAGAGCTTTGTCTAGCAGCTCAGTCTAAGAGCCCGAAATGGACATGTACACTGAAAGACAAAATCAAGTCATTTGTATCAAAGCAATTGGTTTAGCAAAAAGATTGCTATGAAAACCCTTCCCTATTTACATTGTAAGACCTAGTTTTACTGTCTGTTGGGTTTCCCTCAGGATACAAGAACTGGAAAGAAGTGAGGCTCTATGTCAGACTCAAAGACGTGTATAACTTGAGATGTAGTGCTAAATTAAAGCTCCTGTCACACAGAAACTACTTACTATAATTTATGTCAAGGTTAATGGAGTAAAAAGTATTGGAGTATTTTAAATGCTGATCAGACTTGTTACCAATTAGTATCACTGCACATTTTTTCTTATGTACTGAAGGATACTTCAATGTGTCTCAAAATTTATGTCTTTTTTACAGGAAGTTGAAGGAAATATCACAGAAATTTTAGATAAACTGAAAATCCGTCAGGAAGATCAAAGGTGAGTCTTAAATGTTCAAATATCTATGTCAATGAGTACACAGATAGTGTTAGAGTGGTGGAAATGCCTTTTGTAACAACTTGCTGGGCCAAAAACAAATTAGCCATTAATAGTGGCTGTGTTCAAGTGTAAGTTTTAGAGTACACACAGTATTATCTGAATGTCATATTTAGATATTATAGATTTGACTTCAGTATGGTGCAAAGTGTTAAATAAGAAAAATTAACAATGGAAATTATGTATAATGTTTGAGTAATAACTGATTGCTTCAGTTATTTATTTAGGAATAGGACAGAGACAATATGGTACTTGTTAAGCCTTCTAAGTTTTCTGACAGTGTCCTGCTGATATTTTTTCACACCTGATGTGAAGGAGTCCCATCCCTTGTCTTCTGACATTGCTCACTATTGCCAATTTTGGTGATTTCTTGGTGAAGTGAAATTTTTTTATGTTGGGAAATGGCTTGTAATTCCTAGACTTGTTTCACATAAACAACTTTTTTCTTTTTCTTTATAGAGGTGGATTATAGTGTTATCTCAAGTATCTGAGCATGCAGCTTTGGTTATTGATGCTAGCTGTCAGAAGTGAATATTGAATATATTTGTTGCTGTGGTGCTTTCAGTATTTAGGTCTAGTCCAAGACTGTTTATTCTTGGTTACGTTTTCAATGTTCCAAAGCCTTGGATGAAGAGCCATCCAAGGTGCAACAGCATGGAAGAAAGGCTGTCTCTACTTATTCATCCACTGTTAATGCCATGAAATGCACATACTCGGATAGGTGTAGGTTTCAACATATTGTGGCATAGCTCAAGATTGGTTGCAAGTTTGTAGTGCTGCTCACAGGTTTGCTTTTCATACCTGCAATACAGTTTTATAAAACCTGACCAAATGTCAACCATAACTTAGGCTCTGTATGGATTGAAAAAAATATACCTGTAAAATAGCTAGAAAGTCTAGTTTATTGTCAGAACAGAAGTTAGCTTTTCACTCATGTGCCCTGCTGTTGTCCATAGACATTTTTGCACCTACAATTTATAGGTATAAGAAATCACTGCATCCAGGCATATCAGGTAGTGACAGGCTGCCATTTTAATTCCTTAGTTTGCTGCATGCCTAATTTGTTAGTTTGTATCTGCATGTGTAATGTGAATGATTTAATCCATCATCTGGAGGTGGACATTGCAAGTTAGTAAAAGGCCTAAGCATCGTGCAGAAGGGCTCACTGACTTTAATGCATTTTGGGTTAACCTTTTAGGTTTTCAGACATTAGGCAGACATTATGGAGTTGTTTTCTGGTGTTATAACACAATACTAAGAGAATGGTTTCTCAAATTTAGATGACAGGTGCTGTTTTCTGCCATAGTGCCCAGAACAGTTGCTACAGGTTCCTGTATGTCTGTGAGCTATACGCTTTCATATAGTTATGAGATTGTTGGTAAAAATCTAAAATGATACTTATAGACTCCAAAGAACAAGATCCACTAATATATAAAAGGATTATTCTATTTTCATCTTATTGCCAACATTTGGCATTAAAGCGGATAAGTATTATTTGCTGACACAGCAATTTTTACCTTTAAATTGTATTAGGAATGTAATAAAAAATTTTTTTTCAACCAAGACAGAGAAAAGAACCCTGAACTCAGATCTTCTGTGATTTTTAATTTTCAATCAATTTCTAGCTTAAATTAGAAAATGATGAATTCTAGAAGTTTATGGACTCTTAAAATTATGGTTAAACTTCAGTTAACTTACTGCTTCTGACTCTTTGATTAAGTTGAGAATTGCCAACATCTGATTTCATGAGGTAGTACATACAGTTACAGTAGACTTTTTTTTGTTGGACATCAGCAGTGGAAATAGCTCCCAATTCAGGAGCTGCTACCAAATGGCATAAGACCACTAATATGTGATAATTTCATGAACATGGAAAGTAACCGGCTTTATGGTATGAAGTTACTGTGCATTATGCTGTTAAAATTTCCTGGGTGGATGCATTCATTTGGCTTAATGAGGGGAAGGGGAGAGATTGGAAGAGAACAACAGTAAAGCAAAGCATGAAATCTAAACAGTCTCCGCACAAAGAGCACTTAGTAGACAATGGCATCTATGTAGCCTCCTGCTTAAGTTTGCAAGACTTGCTTTGCCAGACTGAATGCTAGTAGATCTAGAAGTTTATGGGCAGTTATAAAATTATTTGCAAAATTACATGAATGTGTGTTGGTAACTGATAATTATGTTCCCTTCAGGAACTGAACATAAGACAGGATAGCTGAGGTGGTAAAGATGATATACAGGACCTGCATAAATAGGAGAGACCTTTGATCCTTCCCTTCAAAAAGATATCAATGGGTCATGGTCTAGGAACATGTACAACAGGAAAGGTGCAATCAGGATGATAAAACAGGATCCTGCTTATATCTGCTTAGAAATTACAGAACTGTGCATGAACCTATTTTCTGGTATTTCTTTGGCTTTGAAATGAGAGTTGCATGACCTGCAGGTCAGGTATGGAATTTAGTAGATAAAAGTCAATGTCATTTGAGAGACCAAACTTGGAAGAAGATGATGCACAGTTCTGTCTGAGAGGATAATATGATACATTTTTTTTAAAGTTAAAATTTGGGAATGTTATTATGATGGAATAATTGGTCAGCCAAAAGGATATTAGAAATAAAACATAAAGGTAATTAGTAGTAGATATAGTTGAATACAAGGTTAATTAGTCTCATTTGTATGATGTGAATTATTAAAAGTAATCAGCCCTGGGATACTTACACTCTCACTAAATGTTTTAAAAAATGTAACAGAAAGACTCTTACAATTTGCTTCCAGCAGAGCTTATGTATAAACCTTTTAAAGATACACACTGTCTTGGGATATTTGCATAATATGATCCTTTATTAAATGAATGTCCAAAATTGTGTGCCTTCCCCCAATGTTATGAATCATGTTTCTGGAGCTGGCATTATTCTCTTTCTCCAGGACAGATCAGGGAGACTAAAACATTAACGGTACCACGAGGTTTCTGAATCAAAGCCTATCTTGAGGCATAATTAAAGGAGAGCGTCGAATTACCTGAAGTCAAAACTGTATCATCCTTTGCCCTTAATGCACATAAGATAACTTAGATGACATTTAATTAGAGGCAAAGCATGGATTAATACTTATTTAATATCTACAGTAGAAGCTTCCCTCAGGTGCTTCCCTCAGATTGTCCAGTGAATTGGGGCAAATATTTAGCCTGTGTCTGCAGCTAAATAAATAATTTGCAGCAAACAATTTACTTGGCCAAGTTTCTACTGTTTCTGCAGCAAGAATGTGATTTCTTCAGGCTTAGCATTTTTATCTGATGACAAACTTTGTGTTTTTAATTCTTATTTGAGAAATTAAAAAAAAATCATATTACAAAAGGTTTAACGCTATTGTTTAGCTGTAAATGGAGGGATCAAAAGTCATACATTTTTGGTTTTTTTTCCTGGTTAGATGGCTGTATCCACAGCTCTACTGGCATAGTGAAATTCCTTTTGGACTCAGCTTTCTGTTCTCAATTGTATTGGTAACTGTCTCTCAGGTCTTTGCTAGAAAGCAACTACAAAATGTTATGAAATACATTTTTAATTGTAAGTAAATATTTATCAGGACATCCCCCCACTCCACACCTGCCACTGCCTGTATGTATTGTCAGGTCTTAGCAGCTCTACTTGAGCTGTCACTGTTGGAAAAGAAGGCAGCAGGAAAGTAAGCTATGATGCGGAAAGAATGACCTCCACACTCAGCATAATAAAACCTTATGAACCAATGCCATGGATAGAAACCATCTCTGCTTTCAGAGTATAATACCAGATCTAGAAAAGTTATCTCTCTTGGTCTCTGTTCTTTAGAAAGGTGTAGAGGAGAACAGCATATCTTTACATTCTAGAGCTGCTGCATCCAGTTGAGGAGAACTGGCAGGTGGATGGTAGATTTCTCCCTACGAAGATATCTTCCCATGAATTTCAGTCATCTAATAAGAGAGGATGAATCATCCTCTGGAGATGGATCTGTATCTCTCTATAAGCAATCTCAAGTGAGTGAAGGTAGTAAGTTAGTCTTAGTTCCTTTTGTATGGCTCACAATGGGAAGACTCCCCAGTGCTGCCTGTGTTTGCATTGGGGTGTTGACTGTTACTAACATAGATCTCAGTTTCTGCTCAGTGATTTTGTTGGTTGCATGCTACGGTTTTTTATTTTTTAGGAGGCATGGAAGCTAATAGAGGCTGTCTTGTTACCTGAAAATTAAGAATGGGTTTCAGACAATCCAGAAAAAAATAAGGGTAATGAAACATAGGAAAATAAATTCTCAGCACTTCAAATGTATTCTTAACGTCTTGATGTCGTGCAAGTGGAATCCAAGATTGAAAAACTACTGTTCTATTTTAGAATCAAATATTATAATGCACTTTCAAAATCAAAAATGTGATTTCATTTTTGCATACATTATTGTGGGTAACTATACTGTCTGCATAAAAAGATATTGTCATATAACATTTTTTAAAAAATGTCTAGTGCTAATAATTGTTATATTAAATAGCTGTGTTCTATATAGTTTCCAGTAGACACTGACCTCATTCCTTATAGGAGCAACAACAGGTATTAATGAAACTCTCAGAACTGACAAGTGGAAGTTATTTAAGTAAATTGAAGATGCATCTTCTAAATAAGATACATACAGTAGCCTTGAATCAGACCTTGAAGTATGGTGGTGCATACTGGCATATGAACACATTGCTTACGTGAGCCTTTTCATGATCCCTAAATTTTGGCTTTCGTTTTTATGAAATCTATCTATGGCTACAGAATTTTTTTGAAAGCATGAGTTGGTTTCAGATCAAGTAGAAGCATCTGTCTGATTTTGCAAGAAGTCTGAAAAAACAGGTTAGAGAGAAGAACTAGTCCTTTCAACTGTAAGGGGTGTTGTTGCGAATGCACATCATTAAACTTTTGCAATGAGGATTGTTTCTCATAGCAGTGAAGAAAAAGTAAGGAGACAGATTACACAAACTGCGTAGCTGTAGGCATGCCAAAGAAACATCTTATTTTGGCCCATGCAGGATCAGCCTGGGGGCAATCGAATCTTCTTTGTGTCGGCTTAATAAATAATCAAATTGAAAGGGGACATGGGAACATAAACACTTCGCAGTGAGCAGGAAAAACCAGAGATGTCAGTGTCAAATGGATGTGTTTGCATTCACTGGAGGGACACTCAATCCAAGAGACTCATAGACTCTACATCCGGGTTTAACCAAGGTACATAGTCTACTGCTGGCTACATGGGAGAAGTCTTTTATTGTTAAAAAACCTCAAACAAACGAGAAACAACCAAACCCACCATTTTAAAAAAGGAAAAAACCCAACAACACAGGGGTCTTAGAATTCCTTGAAGTTGTTTCTTATTTGGGAAAACTAAAAAGCTATTTCAGGTTGGGGTTTTTTTGTTATTTTTTTATAAAATAATAAAATAATGGCTTTTTTATAAAATAATAAAATGTGGCTTAATAAAATTTCGCACACAGATTGTCACTGTAGTAAGTGACACTGCAAGTTGAAGTTACTTTGTGGAGCTGACTTATTGGGGTTTTGCTTTGTGTTAGGTGCAGATTCATAAAAACCCATAGCTGTTAGTAAATGTCCTTAGTTGTTGTCTTCTACTTTCCTTCTGGCTCAGGCTGCTGTCTACAATGAGAGACACATAAAGTCCAAATTCTGTAGTAGTGCTTGTGGTCTCACAGAGTTTCAGTACCTTGCTTGCATTGGACTCCCATGGGATCTACCAATGAGCCATTACTGTCCCCTTCTTAGACACAGACATCTCAGAGCATTATTCCAGCTTGTCTTAAAAGATATATTTTAAGCTTTTATATTATTTTCTTTTTACACCTGTAGCCCCTTTATCTTGTCTCCTGAAGAAGAGTATGACAACAGGGATGATTAGAGGAATTAGCAGTGTCTCCCAGTTTCTGGTGAACCCCTTTTTGTTTGAATCTGCTATCTTCTGCCTTCTGTGTTACTAGACAGTTAAACGAGCCATGATAAAAAACGAAGAGAGACAGTAATATTATCTCCATGATTTGCTGCCCAAGATTTCATTTGGCTGTGGAAACCTGCCATAGAATGACATTGTCATCAAGAAATTAGGACAGGATTTTCTATGGGTAACAAGAGTAGTCAGAATTATAACGGTTACTGTTGAAAACAGAAAAAGAGCTGAAAGTAAGCCAGAACCCCTCAGTAATACCTAATCTGTGGAGTGGGAAGGGACCATCATACAGCAACATATGGTGCTTCTTGCTGCTGGAGACAGCATTTTGTGGAAAATGTTTTACGAATTTGGGCCCATGGTTCCAGTTCTCATGTCCTGTTTTAGAGATGGAAAATGGATAGCTGCTGCAATTTTCAGTTTCCCAGGAATGTACTCTATGAGGGTAACTTAAAATAGCCACAAAGTCCCAAATTCCATATTTGATATCTCTCTCTTTTTTTTTTTTTTTTTTTTTTAATGTTTTGGTTTAGTTTGATTTTTGCTCATTTGGAGTCTGTCCGATCATTTCAGTGAAATCAGGTCAGGGGAAAGTGATTTAAACTTTCTTTCAGGGACATGTATTTATCCCACAAGATAAAGCAGCCATTACCCAAGTATGATTTATACTCATGTATGAGTACTTATTAGTATTCTGTGAACAAGAATGTGCATTTTGAACTCACTAATCATTACAGCAGATTTTTAATAATTCTTTTCTTGTAACCCTCAATTTATTTTTATTACATTTATGAAATAAATATAGGAGCTCCCAGAAGGTGAATGTAATATTATTTTGTGCTCACCTCTCATCAGGGACTCTGCCAGAAGTTTACAAACATCAATTAAGTTTCACCATGCTGCCATCTGGGAAATAACTTTTCTTACACCCATGTTACAGATGGGTAAACAAACAGGAGCTAAATAACTTGGCCTGGATCATGTAGCAAATTGGGAATAAAGTTCTCACACTGTCTTCCAGTCTCTCACCCGTGTCTAACCAGTAAGCATACTGACACATAGTTTATTTATATTTTGAGACTGTTTTCAATGCTGAAAAAGTTGCCATTTCCTTTTCTTCTGAATCACTCCAAACTTGCCATCATTTTATTTTAATAAAGTTTTCACATAGTCAGGCTGGTATTTATAGTTTAAGGTAATGTTTATCCTCACCTATGGTTGCTTCTAACATCTGTGTACTCTGCTAGCACAGGATGATAGCAAGCAAAGCACAATTTGTAGTTCCACTTATGAGCTGTTCCCACTAAACAGTGGCTTTTGGATCAGTTCTTCATGCCCATATTATAAATTCATCTCTCCAGTTCCTCAATTAGTTTCATTTTTCCTTGCACAGAATCTTTTTCATTTTCTAGTATTCTTATGGTGGTGGTTGATAAATCGTGCCCAAGAGGAAGAAGAGCTAGGATTTTTTTCTGTTGTGGATTCTTATACACTTATTCACTCTGGTTGGACTGATTGCAACTTCTTTTATTATTATTTTTTTAATTTTTAATTTTTTCATTGTAGAGTTTTTCTTCCTGTATTGTTGGTAGCCCCTTTCAAAGTAACAGTGATATATCTAATTGTGAGTGGAAATGGAAAGCTTCTAGTTGTTACAATTGCTCTCCTTCCATTTCATCTCTCGGTAATTAAAATTTTCGGTAGGGCTTTTTTAAAGGCCATCTCAGTTCTTCTTTATATGTGATATTAATTATAAAGGCATAAGGATGACTACTATAGTAGTCTATGACACTGGAGGGTTTAGTTCTACGTGAAAAATAGGTCATTACTGTTACACTATTGGAAGTTCCTGGAATTATTTCTTATGGAGAGGTGGTGCCAAAGAAAACGATACATTAGTGAACGGACAGCTTGTAAATTTTAGGGACATTTTCTGAGGAGAAAGCCATCCTTACTAGCCTAAGAGTTTTAGGAATGCCAACTGGTTCTTTCTGATTTGGGCACTGAGATGGACAATCATTGGAATAGATGGGTAAGTATGCTATGATAATAAGCAGCATTATTATTTTAAAATGTGTCACATTATATCTTATATACTGGTTTAGGGTGCAGTGGAGGTCCATTATTACTCTGAAGTGACTGGTCGCTGTTTTGGCTGTTCCCAAATAAAATTCAGTCACGTGATGCATACATTAACTCCAGCAGGGTGACTGTATAAAGTATGAATAGCAAGGTTACCTGTGTATGAAAGAATAAAAGTCAGCAACACAAAGAACACATATGGACTTGGACACTACCCATACTACCCCTTTTGTTCCGAGAGGCTAGCAGTCCCTCAAGCACCACAGCAGTCACTAGCTGACTGCTTGCCATTTGGGCAAGCGATAATCACATCTAATCATGCTCAGGGCACACCACTGTTTCCAAAGCAGATGGGAGCAGCCAGGGGAGAGGAGATCAAAGGACATCTTTGAAGGAAGAAGTGATGAGAAAAAGAAGATTTGAAAGGCAACATCTGAGGGGCTGGGCAGAAGCAGGGAATCCCAAATCAAATCCTCTTCTGTTTAAAAATTTTATTTCCTTTGATTGTGCTAAGTATCTAGATGATGAGACTTGAGTTCTGGATGTCTAACAGTTGATTCCATGTGAACCTTTAGAGCTGACTAGAGTAGAAAGATATCGTTTAATCTTTTTGTTTAATTTTCTGTAAATTTTGTAACTCTCATCTTTTTAGCTTCTGTACACAAATGGTTTATTTTACATGCACTTTAATCTGATTTGAGCTCAGGTTGATTTCAGGGTGTTGGCAAATGCCAAGATCCATTACTTCTTCTGGGTAGGGAATATTAAATTTGACTGCAGGGATTTAATAATGAAATTTTTTTTGCAATGTGCAACAAATCTATTGCTCTTGCTTTCCAAAAGGAATCTCAGCACCTGCTCAGCTGCATGGGTATTTGCAAGCTGATGATAGAAATGTATGTGGAAGCAGCTTCTTTTGCCTAACAGTATTAATTAAGTACAGAATAACCTGATACTGCACGAAATTGGTGGTATCTGACATTTAATTTACAAATAATTTTACAAAATTGTGTAGGTGATACTTACTCCCTTTTCCAAAAAAAAATTTATAAAAAATTCCTTGGGAAACATAAAACAAGATTCATGACATTGGCTAGTGGGAATAAGCTGAGGAAGGGATTTTCCATGAAGGTAAGAATGGAAGAATAAGCAGTACGAACTGGAGGATATAAATGAAATATTAAAAGAGAAAAGATACTGCTCTGATACATTCTGCAAGAAGAATTATATTCCAGACCTAGAATCAGTTTAGCAGAGGAGAGGCTGAAGTCAAGTGTTGGAGTTTAAGGAACTAAGATAGAAATCCCATCCGTATTCTAAACATGGATACACTCACAGTAGAAATAGTCTCTGGAAAACTGAGTGTCATTTAGGATATGAACAGTTAGTAAATTCTGTGTATTCTAGACAATATTGTTTAGCTTAATGATGAATCAATGAACTAACATAAAGCCATCTTGGACATGGATGTGGCACTCCCCTTTCCTACTGTGCTTGTGGTGTTTATAGTAGTGTTTCTAATACAGATGCTGCTTCTACCAACTTACTGCAAAGTGGAAACTTGAAATTACTGTTTTCTTTGCTTGTACCTCTTATAGAGTGTCTTTAAGTCCCCTTTGGCCTATGCTAACATTTTCTTCTAGTGAACCCTCAAGGTCTTTGTAGAAGTTTCCACCCTTAAACCAGAACATTTTCTTTGTTAAGTCCCAGGATCCACTCATAATTGTATTTAAAGAGCTACGGTAGGAGTTTTTATTAAATGGAGATATTTCTCTTTTCTACCAGAATTGCTGTTTTCTTCTCAGTTGTATTGTTCTCCTGCAGTCTGAAAATCAATTATAAATGCCATGTAAATATTATTTTATTCCTGTTCTATTCTTAAAATGAGAAATTATATTGAAAACAGAATAGTCCTTAAAGCCAACATTGCACTGTGCTGAAGATGACACAGCCTTAGATGTGAACTTAATCTGGCCCCGAATGTTATAAACAATATAAAGAATTTCTATAAATATATTAGTAACAGGAGAAGGAATTGGGAGCTTGCCTCATCACTTTCCTGAGTGTTAGCTGGAACAGCTTTCTGAAATACAACTTGAAGTCTTCCTAGGAGGCATCTGGCTGATTTCTTCTTGCAGTCTTTGAAAGGGGAATTACCTTGTAATGAGGTTTCAGTCAGGCAGTTTGATAGAGGGGAAAAGACTGTGTCCTTCACTAAGTGAAACATCATTTAAATAATAAAAATGATCAAAGCTTCTGAATACTTAGGAGAACACAAAAGAGACAATGGGCAGTTTGTCTTAAATAAAAGCAGAACTCTTTCAGTGGCAAAACTCTCACTACCATGTCAGCAGTACTAGGATTTCCTTCTCAGATTTAATATAATAAATGAAACAATGTAGATAGAAGACTCTGTCTGATGCCTGATTATGCTTTGCAACAGGTAAACACAGAAAAATGTGAAGAACATCTGCTTCCAAAGGGAAGAATCCCACAGAGAAATCTTTGGAGTCAGGAAAACCTTTGTGGGCAGGATTCATTAGAAAGTGGAGGAAGCCTCTGATGGCTTATTCTGTAGGATTATCAGCTTGTATCCATCCTGTAACCATCTACAAAGGGTTTTTCATATTACTTTCATGTTAGATAGTGTTTCCTGTTATATGTGACTACACTATGTCATGGATAGTTTTTCAGTTCTGCAGTTTTCTTGGTTTGCTCACCTCATTTATCTCAGGAAACCTTTATTTTCTAATCATGAGGGAAATAAAGGTAAATTTCAGGATGGCAAATAACCATCAACAGGCAAAAAAAGGCTTATTATTCTCTACCACCTTAAAACAGATGAGCTCAACTCCTTAAATTTTTTGCAATGTCTGTCTATCCCTTGCTAGGCACCTACTATGTATGTGACTCTAGTACATTATTGCTTCAAATGAGCAAGTTGTTCCCCATTATTAGCTGCATGCCATGCATTTCTTCTGTTGTTTTTCTAGTTTATTAAGCCATTTTTCCAAAGTGATTAAATTATTTAACCTAGAACACTTCGTGTGTTCAAACTCTTATTTTTTTTCCAATAAACGAAAGCAAGAAATAGGTAATATTGATACGATATTGTAATTAACATTTAGTTGTTAATGAAAAAAAAAAAAGTACCCAAGCATATGATGAAATTAGTTACCTAAGTGAGTTTAGAACATAACATATAAAGCTGCCTGTGTATGCAGTGGAAAACTAGTTATTAAGTTACCACCAGCTGTTTGATGATGTGAACAAAGTTATGCACCTACTAATGTCTACATTGCATCACCTGTCTAATTAGGAGCAGATTTAAGTGTCTAAAACCTCCATCATCTTTGTCTCTTCGCTTGCTTTCATAAAGCACAGTATTTTGGGCCAATGGCTTGACTGCGAAATACTAGGCAAGTCTAGGAAATACTGCTGTGTTCCTCAGGATCCTGTGGAATAGAGCCAGTGCAGGACATCCTGTCATCAGGATAACTGCTGGGAGCAGTCTGGGCATTTCAGGACCTACAGGTGGATATGGAAAGGATTGGTGTAGGGCAAGAGGAGTTAGTGGGGAAGCAGCTAGTGATATTTCACGAAAAGTTGGATATATAGAAGTTGGTAATAGTGCTTTTAGGAAGCTGTGGATGTAATAGGACATTTGAAGTCTGTGAGTTAAGTCTCCTCCTCCCTTCTTCTCTTCTCCAGACTTGTCCTTTTCTCCCCTCCAACTATTTGAGGTTTAAACCTTTGCTCTACAGCCCCTCCTGATACCCATAAACCATACTTTCTCCATGCAAAATTTGCTTCTACCATCACACACCTTCTGCTTGCTCTACCCCTCCTTCTTATTTCAGGGGTCACGCAGGTAATCTGTTATCCTCTGCGCTTGCTGGGGCTACCCCTGCCTCCAGCTGGCCCACAGGCTGGGGCTGCTCCAGAAGAGTTTCTTTCAGGGAAGCTGTGTCAGATAAAAGGGCACTAGCACCTGGGGAAGGCAGTAACACACAGGAAGAGTAGTGTGATTGCTGTCAGTGTTTCCCAGTATTAGGCTTGCACAGCATGTTTAAGGTTGTAATAATGTTTCCCCTTGAAGTATGTCTGGCAGATGTGATCTTGTTATGAGACAGGACCAAGCTGGAGACAACTTTGTTCAGAAGGTATGCTAATCCCACAAAAAATATAATGAGGAAAATGTGCAGTTGTCAAGAGCAAGATGCACTAATGAGAACATCCATAGCTTGCTGAAGCAGTACGAATTCAAGGTAGAAAGCTGATTTTTGGAAGCAGTAGGCTTTTATGTAGACTAGGTACACTTGTATGCTCAACTGTTTTGAAAACAGTATTCAAGCCTGTACCTCTTATTCTTCTAAAGTGAAGAGAGGAGTGGGGAGACAGATTCAAATCTAAAAAAAAAAAAAAAATCCAAAATTGTGAACTATCTATTTTTCAGGTGCCAAAAAGTTACTAAGACTTTAATTAGAGATGTTATAAAGGCAACGGTGATGGAAGAAACAAGTCAGAAAAGCCCATGCAGATAAGGTGTGGTGTGCTTCAGTCTGCATAATGGGAAGAAGGGTAGTAGCATGTTGTGCAAACACAAGATTAAATGAGAAGCCTTCACTTTGGTTCAGTCAGGGATGTCAGAAGCAGACAAACCTGTTTTTCTCTTTGGGATTTGCTTTTAAGTTTTTAAGTGCTTTGGTGGTGGGTTCTGTGGATATTTTCAGTGATGATAAGGGGAGGTTTGATGTGCTACACCAGTTCAATGTGCGGGGGTTCAAACCCACTTGGTCTAAATTATACGTCTGTTCTGAAGTTCTGCAAGGGCTTAAAGAAGAGGTATTTCCTGTGTATCCTCTTATTATTTTGTTTTGAAAGACAGCAGCTGCTAGCTTTTGGCCATGGGGCAGGAATGTGTGTGGGAGGGAAAATCTTTACTGGCCACGGTGTATTGCGTTTGGCTTGTTTGGGGCCTTCCTGGCTCCTGTGTGTTCCTGCCATGTCTGATCTAACGTATAAGCTTCCTTGGTGTTTCCCTGTCTGCCACGAGCTGTTTGAGCCAATTCCTTTGGCTTTTGGCAACAACTGAGCTGCCACTGTCCTCTCTGGGCAGTGGAGTGATGCCCTGTGGGCAGCCAAACAGCGCAGGAGCCTCCAAAAGTAGCTTCTCAGTTCTGCTCTGGGGTGTTGGTTACATTGGAAGAGGTAATATTTTTTAAATAACTGTTTCAAGGTGAAGTTATGAATAACATTGAGTGGAATTGGATCTTTAGGAAGAGCAATCCCTTTTAAAAATTGTTGTGTGTTCTCAGTAGTTGTCTAGGACCTGTAAATGACTCATTTGAGTCTCTCATCTGCAGAGATGCTCAGGAGGCCTCTTCTGAGAGGAAGGCTGATGCTGAAAGATGGCTTTCTGCCTGTGTGTGTGAAATTAAGAAGGTCCTGGCTGTTTCTATGAAAAGGCAATGGCAATTTCAGTAGACATGACTAAGTCATTTGTTTAATTTGGAATTAAAGCTAAATTTGTGGTGATAGTACCTCTCTGTATGTACTACCGCTAACACTACCACTGGATGGAGAACTGCAGACGTTGTTTTATTCACTGTTTTTATAAGTTTTAAGCTAAGATCTGATTTTTGTAGCATTAAAACGTGCACAAGTGTAATGCTACCATCTGTATCTATATCTACGTATTCTCTCAGTGTAAAAGCAAAGGTATTTAGTAGACTCCCTTCAATGCTGTTACAATTTCTCACGTCTGCACCATCAGTCTTGCTATATGTTGCCTTTTGTTATTTTTGCTTAGTTGAGGAGAGGAAACACAAGCCTTCTAACCACTAGTATGCTCTATTTTTGAAGCACAGATTCATGCACTGATTAAAGTGGTTAAGATACCCAAACTCTTTTTTTTCACCCCTACAGGTAAATGCTCTGGTTTATAGGGTAGTCTGCCTCAGTTGCTCTTTTTTTGTTGTGTGCTTTTTCTTTTTTTGGGGGGTACTATTCCATTTTGTATCTAATACTGAAATATTTTGGGTGTTGTGAGAAACACCGGTTCACACTTAGCATTTAAAGAGGAGAAAGTCGCTGATAAAGATATAAAAATTTATTGTACGAAACAGCGCTGAATCTGGTGCATCTCAAAGCAGAGGCACACCGATCTTTAGCCCAAGTATCCCGATTCCCATCTGAGTGTCCCAGTGATCTGTTATTTACTCTTCTCTCCCACACCTGGTAAACATTTCAGTATCTCATGAAAGAGAAGTCCACGAAGGGACCGCCATGGCTAGGACACTCTCCTGTGCTCTGGGTGATGCAGCTCTGTCCAGGCAGAGGAGGGAACTTACATCCAGCCTGCAAATTCCTCACCTCAGCCTGTAATTGCCAAGCTCCTTTTAGTCGAAAGTTCTGTATTACCCAGGGTGCTTCCCCATGCATTTCTCTGTGTTTATGTATTCCTGCTGGGTTGTGTTTCTCAGGTGTGTGAATGCCTGTTTTGTGAGTTTCTGATCTAAGTAGCTAAATGTCTGCTTATGAAATGTGGTGGTGCCGATGGCATACAGGGTAGCAGTTTCAGCTTCAGCTTTCACTGAGTTTGTAGAAACTTCTGGTGTCCCAGCTACCTAAGTGGATTACTAAAAATTTTTGGTTCCTCTCTTATATGTAGACATGTACTAGTTTGCCTAAATGTCATCTTTGGTGTTTAAGTGTGGTTTGGTATTTCCCTGAGGCTGCGGAGTGGCTGCAGCACCAGTGTGTGCTGTCAGGCACTATGCTTCCAGGTTTCAGCAAAAGAGCTGGAATCCTCTACTTTTAAGTTTCTTTACTTATAATCTTGTGGACAGTAAGAAAAGAGGAGGAAAAATAGCAGGATAGGCATGTCAAAATAGAATTTGGCTAACAGTGACGTGATGAAAAGCACTTTAAAACTATTTAGAAAAATGTAAGGCTACCTTTAGATTATCTTGTTTGTGCGTTTCAGGCTGTGTAACTAGGTTGATCCTTACAATCTGAGTTAAGCTAAACTGTTTCATCACTCAGAAAACTAAAATACCATGTTCCAGGTCTAGCCAGTAGAAACCTAGGCACTTGATGCCCAGGATCACTTTGATGCAATGAGCTGGCTTAGTATGCAATTAACGTAATTAACTCAGTGGATAAATTCTATCTCTGCAAGAGAAAAATGTAGTGTAGAAAACCACCAGATTTCTTATTGATCTTGCCATTTGAGGTTTCATAATTGCTATTTTAATCTCTTTCACCTTGCACCAAAAAAGATTGGGGAGGTATGTTTAGTTGTGAACAGCAGTATTGCTGCTGTAACTGCTTAGCTGGGTTAGCGAGTGTGTGACTGTCTGTGCTCTAAGAAAGAGGATTTTCTGGAGGAATTAGTGCCTCAGATTTTTATTTTTTACCTATAAAATCTGTGTACTGTGGTGGTATGGATATTTGATATTGTGCAGGTAAATTAGGTTAATTAGCCCTTCCAGGAGAAAAAAAATACACAGTGCAGTTTCTCTGGCTTAGCTAGGCACGTTTCTGTATATTTTTCTGAAGTGTGAACATGCAGAGAGGCAAAGGGTTGTTAAACAATATGGTATCACTATTAAATGCACAAAATAATTTATTTCTTTATGTGTATGTTGTGCTTCAACATAAATCTATGTGAACTTGAAAGACACTTTCTACTGTTTGAAATAGATCCACTCTGTTATCTTAACAAATGCTGCTCTCTCCTGCAAAGTCAAAGTATATTTGAATATAAGGGCACTTACAGCATATTTATGTTATCTTGGGGCAACCACAGGGAGAACTACTAAGGCTGTAAAGTCTAAGCAATCAGCCACCATCCATAATTGCAGACTTTTGTTATTAACCCCTGTGACCGGAGTACTGCTGGATATGGAATAAGACGCATAAAGTATTTATAAAAAAAAATAAGAATGCATTCCCCAAACTGAATTTTTACCTGCAGTCTTACAGCCTGACTTTGTGAAACAAAGGAATGGAAAGATCAACCTGATGGAAACTACTGGCCACAAGGAGGGGAAAAAAAAAGACAAAAAAAGACAGTAAACCTGCAGTTGAAAAGTATTGTCGGACAAAATTAATTGCTTTACAACTTGCCTACAAGTGTTAAGAAAGCTTAAGCAAATTAATTGCTCTCTAAGTTCTCCCCGAACTGAAGCCTGGATGTAAAATGAAATTACATTATGTTATGGCAACATTCATGTGCTTGTTTCAACTAATTGTCATTATTGTATAGATAGTTGAACACAACCTGCTATTATTTCTAGAATCAGATGAACTATTTGCAATAGGATAAGAAACTAGGCAAAATTCTGTTTCTGACACTTTTGTAATGTAGTCTATTGCAACAAACATCTTTACCACCTGATACTGAATTGTACCATGGGGCCCCAGAGGGGCGGGGGAAAGAAGAGTGATGGTGCTCTAACCATGAAAGAGGATACAGGTGTGGATGTGGATATTTTGGTTGATATTATTACCTCACTTGAGGGTAATCTTCACACTTCTGAAGAGAACCGCTATACTCTCAAAACTGATGCTGATGTTTTAAGTAGGTCTTCAGTAGTATCCAGCATTTGCTGGCAGTCTGCACTGAGGCAATTTTTTTTCTTTTTTTTCCTATTCATCAGACCTGTCAAAGAGCTGATGGATTTCCTTTGACTCCTCCCCCCCAGAACCATCTATGTTGTTACAAAACCCAGAGATGCTCTCTAGGGGAGACAAATTTTACTTAGGTATTAGACCTAAGTAAATTCTACTTTTGAAAAATTGTTTTTCACCCAATTACTTGTTGGTGTCTGCAAAATGCGTGCTCTGTGGAAAAAAGAAAATATTCCTCAAAATGCATGTTGTCAGCTAGAATGTTTCTATTTGGCTATCCAGCAATGATGTGCTGGGAAGCTGTAATTTTGACTCTCATTCACTTTTCTCCAGTATGGATATTTCCAACTCGAGTAGGATCCCACATTTTATGAAGGTCACATACTTGTTAAGTGTGGAAATGACAGGGCACGCTGGGAGCTGAGGCAGTCTGGCCAAGGAACACGATTATCTGCTGAGGATGCCCCCTAGGATACTCAATTAAAACTCCCAGCAGGCAACATCTGCATGAAAACAATTTCTTTTTTGATGCAGACTGGAAGCTTCAGCTTTCTGATGGATTTTATTTTTTTTTCCCCTTGGTAAAAGTCTATTCTATAGTGTATATGTAAACAGACCCCATGAATTCCATTAAAAACTTGCAAATTTCCTTTATAAATAATGTTACTGCGGTGTTCTCACCACGTCTAGCATAAAGAGAAGTGTTGGAACTGTAATGGCGATCACTTGTGTATGCATGCGTGCTTAGCAGCTTAAGGGCAAATAGCTTATGCCTTTCTATGTCATTGAAATAAGTGGCATGTAGTAGAATTGGCCTAGATCCTGAGTGGCAATACTGTGTGATGTTTATTCTGTTGCCAGTTTAAAGGTATTATGGGTGCAAAAAAAAAATGAAAAAGAAATGAAGCTCCACAGGCAGAGCAATTACTAAATAGTATTTGGACTATTACACTCCAGACTGCTGGTCTAAGGTACCATTCACAAGCCGTGGCCATTTTTCCTGTTCTCTCCTGGTATCCCTGCCCTTAGCAGTACTTATTATTAACTTGGGAGTGAACACAATTAAAACCATTTTTTCAGTTCTTTCCCCTATTCATCTTTAAACTTGATGGGGATTTTTAATATTGAAAATGCAAGTCAGAGAAGTTCATGTTCTAAAGCCTGGGGTGGATGATTACATTTGTTGAAAATGAAGCTCAAAATGAAAGCCTAATTCAAGTAGCAGTAATGTTTTCAAAGTGTGTCTACTTCGTGTCACAAGTGGCATAGCCTGCTATTACAGGTCCTAAAGCAGTTTTCATACTGGTGTCAATAAATCACACTCATATGGTGATCAGGGTGAAAGAAATAAGCAATGTCACTTAAGGAAGTGAACGCAAAAACCTGAAAGGAAAAATGCTGTGGTAGGCATTGGCATCTCTTGGGATGGGAAGAAATACAGGAAGTTTATCTGCTTCTTACTACTGCATAGACATACTTGACCAGAAATGGGTATGGTTGAAAGTATTTTTAAAGAGTAAAAAAACCAAAACATTAACAATGACAGGAGACCCTGACAGAAAGTATGAAAACCACCTACAAGTGGTTTTGTAAGGGCCAGAGAAGCTGAATTAAAGGGAAGGACCGTGTTGTTAGACTTGTACAGCCTGAGAAAAACCTGAATATTCACTGGAGATCTGCATGCTCAGTGATAGGAATAGTCAGTGTATTTGAAAAATATGTTAGTTTACCCACTTTATTATTTCTTTGGTCTAGTATTTTTGCTGGAAAAGACATGGCTCTGCAAAGTTACATAGATGACTAGCACCCATACAGCAGATACTTTAAAAGTATAATTACATAAGTAGAGCATTAAGCAGAGGTGATGCTTTAGCTCCTTCCTCACGTGAATGCTTTTTATAAGAACTATCCACATGACTGAAACTTGGGGAGTCACTATTTGTAGTAGTGAAAAGCTGAGGCAGAAAATTCTCCTTCCAATACCTGCGTGCATGTATCTGGGAAACTAAGTTAATTGTAAGAACACAAAGGTGACATTTCATTATAATGCACGCTGGAATATCTATTTCTTTGCCAAGAGGTTTCATAGCCATAGCCCACTCCCACATCCCTATTGTAATTTATATTTTTGAATAAGTGGAGGCTCAAGATAACTTTGTTTTCCTTTTTAAAAAATGGTTATATGAATGACTTCATGAATTCAGAAGGATGTTGCTTAAATCTTAATCACATATTCACTAGCATTAAATCATTAAAAATGATATATCAGAAAATAATTTTATCTGTGGGATATGTTTCCCCAGAACGTCTTACAGCTCCTGCCTCTACTATGCTAGCAGCTGCAGCCAAGATGCTCTCTTTCTCCTTGGAAAAGTTGTATGTGGATTTTAGTGAGGAAGACTGGAACTTGTCTAAGGCCTGATCTGCTGCAGGGGCTGAATCTCAGTGTGCACTCTGGCCAGCTCCAGGTCTGGAGACTCTGGACCTTTGGTGTGGTGAGGATGTCATGGATGTGTGGAAAGATCCTGTCCTGTCCATATGAAGGCAAAATTTCTAACACAATCTGCTATCAACATGGCTGCTGAGAAAAAGGGAATATAATACAAAAACTGCTGTGATGGTTTGTCATGTTATGAGCTACAGATCTTTTTGTCAACTAGTATATTGAGGACTGGAAAACTCTTGATGTTTGCTTTTTGCATATTTAGCAAAAGATTACTTTTTTTTCCAAGTGTTAAACTTGTCCCCACATCAGCCTTTCCATTTTTTCCCTCTTTTAAAAACTTACCTTTTGTGCTTAGGGGAAAAAAAAAAAAGAATCAAAGCAACAATTTTTATGTAAGAGTTTCTTTTATTATTCAAAATTTTTTAACGCGTATAGTTTTGTAAGTGCAGAAATATCTTCACATACAAACCTGCAGGTTCTGGGGTGGGTGCTGTGTGTCAAAGATATTTCCTTGGTTTGGCTTACCATCTGTTTAATTAAGTAGCTGCCTTTATTTACTTGTATTTTGCAGTAGCCTGTTTATTAACAAGTGATTTAGTTTTAATTGACTGAGTTCCAATTACGAGAGGTAGTAATGCTGTCCTTTCAAAGCAAGGCAAATCAGTAAGAATCTGGGCTGCAGAACAATTGTAGCACTCAATCCTTAGGAAACAAGGGGGTATGGGTAAGCTAAATGATGGAATGTGTTGAAGGTCAGAAGAAAGGATGGCTTCTTGAAAGAGCAATCCATTGTGGAATGTCAGTGACATGGACGTGTGCCTGAGAAACTTCTCCACCATGAGCAGTGGGAAGGAATGAGAAATAGTGTGATTCATATGTGCTTCCTCTTCAGTGACAAGGTCCTAGACTAGGTGGACCTCTGATTTAACTGAGGATGACCATTTTCATGGTTGTAGAGTTGTTAAAGCTTAGTTTGGATCTGGACCCTCGGCAGCTGTTTTAGATTATATTCTGCTGAAGCAAGGTATCTGTTTTCTTGAAAGTGAAGGCAAGTGTAGGCTGAATATCAAACAAATATAACCAATCTATCTGCTAAAACGCTTTCAGCTGGCTTGGATATCTCTGATTAGCGTGTGTAGGCAAAACCTTTAAAACATCTGAAGAACGGACTGAAGAGAACACTATTCACATTTTCATATCTAAAGTTATTATTTAGTTTTACTCTAGAATCACTTTAATATTCTGCAGAGGCTGGTGTTTGCATAAGCAGAAATTGGGTTTGCTGTTGAACCTGTCTCATCAGGCAACTTGCCTTATAGTTACAACTGGAGAGAAAGCTGACCTGGTTTCATCAGGAGTTTCCTTGCTGAGACTTGCAGGTCTTTGCCATTGGACTCGATGTGAAACAAGATTGCACCTATTTGAGGTTAGGGATTGGGTCTGGTCTAGTCTGAAGTTCCTACTCTGAAAATCATAGACATTTTGTGTTTCTCTCCTTGGAAGGTTGGGTGGTTAGTGATATTTATACTATTATATAATATAGTATTATAGTATTGTTATTATAGTATAATAGCATTATATAGTATATTTATAGTATTATATAGTAATATTATATTTATGTTTTAATTATATTTTAAGACTTGATTGAAAGCTAAAACTCAGGAGGTTTAATTCCGATATTAAAATATTAACTTGGAGGTCAAACCATAAAAATGGATACTCCATGAATGGAATACTATCTTTTTCACATTTTCTCCTATTTGTAATGAAACAATCAAATGATCTGTCAAAATATTTCACAAGAGTGGAAGCAGGAGATGTTGTTTGAGAAGAAGCAGATGTTTCATTCCTTATTGACGAGCAGGGAAAATATTTTAGCTTTTGTATTAAATCAACCTGAGTCATTGCTGGCTATAGTAAATTCTGTAGTGCATTACTGATGACTTACTATGAAATGTATAATTCACTTAGAAAGTTTTGCAACAGTAAATATTGAAAATTCAAAATGTGTTTTATTGCTGAGAAGAGGAAATACTTATTTTGCTTTGAGTTGTGGTGAAACCTAGTGTGGAACATCAGGATTTCTGAAAAAGCAAGAATGCTGAGTTAGTTACCTCTGCTACCCATGCTCAAAAGGTGACTGCGTACTTTTTTTGTGGTGTCGTAGGCAAACAGGTTACAGAGAACAACTCCTCAAAAACACAAGGCTCGGGGTGAAGTAATATTTTTTGAGGGACTTGTTTTATGGACTAGCATTTGTAATGACTTGTATCAATGCTCTGAGCAGACTGCTGTTGATCTGAGATATGAAACCTCTATTTCACACTCAACAAGTTTGAAACTTTACCTCTAGTACCTGAAAACTCACTTCTGTTCTTTCCTTTGTTATCTCTTTTATACTTTGGGCTTGACAGCAGCTAGCTTGTGATGTCCAGATGTGATACAAAGCACCTTTCGGAAAGAAAAGAGTATTTCAGTTCATCAGACCTGAACTCTGTATTTCTCAATGTAATATTTTAATTTTTAAATGCTGTGTTTTTTCTTTTATAAGGAAAGTCTGAGTTTTATTCACTTTTGGCTGCTCGTGAGAAGTAAGTGCAAAAAACCCCCAAAGAAAACCCAGCAGTTTTACTTCAGATTTTTTCTGTTTTCTTACTCTGTGGGCTTAATTAAAGAATTTTAAAAGATCTATAATAAATAATCATATCAGATTCTGGTTTTACTGTGGTGAATTCCACTGTAAATCCTTCTGTATCAGTATTTTTTTATTTTTTTCCCCAGGTTGATTATTTCTCTCATGTTTTCCTCTTCTCCAATGTAGCAATGTATTCCTCCCCTTTCAGATTTTACGTTCTGACTACTTGATTCTACATCTGAAGAATATGGTTATTGGGGAGAAATTTAAATTTTATTATTATTATTATTAAACTTTTTTTTTGTATTTTCAGTCATCTTCCTGTGTGTGTAACCCCCTATAATGACAGGTGAATTTTGTCACAGAATCACACAACCCAGGGAGTAATCTCCAAGACTTCCTGACTATTCTGTAGAAACTTTGAGGTTTTTGGTTTGGTTTGGTTTTTTGGGTTTGTTTTTTTTATTTTGTTTGTTTGCTTTGTTTCTTCTCACTATTGCTTATGATAAGGGATGCTTTCAGCTTCTTTTAAGAGATCTTTTTGCTATGTTACACTTTTCAGTTAAGAAGTTGAGGGAGTTGATTTGCAAATGTCTGTTATCAGAGATTCATGTGGGTTGTGATTATGGAAGTGTGAGACACGTTATAATAAAATGGTATTTATAAATTATATTTCAGATGAAGATTCCTCTATGTCTGTTAGCTTGTATTTGGTAACTAATGCCTTACAGTTCTGTGGATAAAATTGTTTTGCTATTTATCCTAAAAGCATGTAGACTTTTCTCCCCCTTGCCATGTGTTTCCCATCCTGGGCTTTTTTTCAAAATAGGATGCATTCATCAGTCCACTGATAGTTATTAAGCAGAAGTAGTTCTGGTGTCAGCCAGATGGTGGGGCAGCCTGTATGATAGTTCATATCTGATAAGTTTCATTTTGCTTAGAAGTTTTGGGTATTTTTCTCCTCGCCATCCTTTTGGGAAAATTTTACTTTTTCCTGCCCAGAATTACCCTTATGTGGGGGTGGTGGCACAGGGAGCTGCAGGACAGGGCAGGCCCAGGTTCTGCCAGTGGGAAACCTGAGCAGGAGAACATGAAAGCCACCCTGCCCTAACAGGGAGGATATAGCAGTGTAGTAATAAAACAGCAGCGGCACTGGAAGGAAAAAAGAAAAAAAAAAAAAAGAAAATCAAGAAAAGAAATTGTTCCTCTTATGAGTACTCATCACCAGAATTTTTCAGGAGAGCAAGTGCAGTGGCATTTTTTGCTCACAAAGAACATAAACTGCTTTTAGTGGAACAAGTTTCATGCACTTAGATGATGTGGTGCCTAAATGATTTCTGGTTAAGGATTAAACTTTCCTGGTTAGCAATTTCACATTTATTCAAAAAATTGTTTAACAAAATCCATATGCTTTGACCAGAATCCTCATTAATGTTTTTGAACTCCTTACCTACCATGATATATCCCCTGAAGTATAGCATTTGAACTGTGTATCCATAAAATATGATGTATGTTAAATTTTCATTAACACAGGAAATTCCAGTCTGCTTCTGTACAATCATTTTTTTAAAGTACATTACTCCATAGACCATATTTTCTGCTTATTTACCAAAATTCAAGGCAATGAATTGATGTTGATTACATTATTCAGCTATCAGCTTGTTTTATTCCTTCAGAGGGTGTTGGGGAAAGCTCCAGAAAAGCCTATTATAAAGCAGCAGTGCTCCTGCTGCATATATTCGGTCTGGTTCTTACTGAACTCCAGTGAAATGGTGGTGCTGTGATACTTTGAGGAGCAAGGGAAAAGAGGAATCAGCTTTAAGCCTAGGATAAGAAAGTTACTGCAGAGTTGCATTTTGTTTCTCTATCTCTTTTTGTGCTGAAATCTGCTCTCTCAGTTATAGAGTCATTTAGCCTCAGCCTTCCTTCCCTAGAAAAAAACTGCCACTCTTTTCCCCCTGAATTGCTCTCCCTTTTCTATTTCAAACTATTTCCAAGAATCCAGTTTTTTCCCCTTCCATTTAGGATGCAGCTATGTACTGTTATGTAATCATCATTTGTACAGCACATCATTTTTCACCACTCTGCTCTTCTCTCTGTGTCATGTCAGACATAAGCCATTGCCTTTCTCTGAAGGCTAGCCATCCTTCTTGCAGCACCGTGAGCTGGCTCCTCCCTCCAGTAACCATCTGGAACCAGAAGTGCCAGATGCTTTTACCCTAATTCTTTTTCTGTTCTTGAGCAAGTACTTTTATGCTGTCTTCTGCGAGTGCAGGTGCTTGTGAACAATTCCAGGTCTCTCCTCCAACACTGTGAAGTGACCTCATTGCTCTCTTCCAAATGTGTGCTTGCAATTCTCCTTAAAACTTCCCTAATACCTACCAGAAACTTGAGGAGAGCTAGGCTGCCGTGGCTTGAGCCACCACTGGGATGACATTAGCTGTGATGTTAAGCACTGGTTTCTTCTGGCTTTCAGACCTTTGTCAGTGTCCCCCTTTGATTGTGTTCAGACCTTAAGGCTTGGAGCTGACGCTGTTTCCTTGGCTGCCCGCAGTATGGGCTGTTCTGTGTGACCAGCAGGCTGCTGTGTGAAGACAAGATGAGAAATTTGTACCACAGCTATTGGGGAGCATCCATCTGCTGCCTTGTTGTTACTGTTCTTGCAATTTAATTTTGCTCAATGTTTTCAGTATATATTAAGAACCAGAAAAAGCAGCGATACACCAGTGATATTACAGAATTCATTATATGAGTATAAAGGGGTTTAAAATAGATGTGTGTCAAGATGCTATAGTGATGCAAGGCTTTTTTTTTTGCTGTGTGATACAAGCAGTAGTGTCACTCAGCAGTGTGTTTGGTACTTGCCTGAGAGAGAAGAGATTCATGTTGCCCTTGTGTGCTGAGTGTCCAGAACGTCCCCGTGAATCCTGTCGAAACAGACAGCACAGGCTTTGGGTTCCCTTCCTGGCCTTGCAAGTTCATGTGATCTTTGCTTATTTTCTTAACAATCTTCTGTTTGATTTCTTTTAGGTGGGATATATTTATAAAATATACAGAATACAGATCTGTAAACTGAAATCTGTATTGTTAACTATTTTTAAGAGTCTCAATTTTGGCTGATATCAAGTACAAAGACAACCTAAATGTAAAAATTCCAGTTATTTTGTAAGTTATTTTCCCATATTAATTTAGCTCTTCCTTGCACTAGTTTGTCAGTGCAAAAAGAAAATACTTGAGTTATATATTCAAGAACTACAGTAGGAAAAAAAAAGCCCCCTCCATATTCGAGATTTCAGAAGGGCCTAAAGAGTCTTGTATGTGTCATTTAAAAAAAATTATAATAAAAAGTCTCTAATGAAAAGAGCTTATCTCAGTCGTGTTCTTCACAAAAATGTTAGGCTTTTTCAAAGGACTTTGCCATCTAAATGTTAGTCAAGCTCTTTAATAATTAAACACTGAGGGCTAGAAAAAATATATTAATTATGCATCTCCTAGGCCACAGAAAGAAGCTATTTTATCAGGCTACAAAATGATTTAGTATGCATAAAATTTAACATTTAATAATACCACCAAGAACATTTATTTTAAATGTTTCCATGTTCCAGTCCTGTCTAATTAATATTTAAGTGTTAGTGCACTAGTTAAGCTCTTTTGTTTCTTATTTTGTGCAACTGAAGTTTTTTGTTTACCAGACCTTGGTTGAAGCTTCAATGGAGTAAACAGGGTGATTGTTGTAGACCTGGGGATCCTGAGATACCTCAGAAGTAAGGTTTATGAGGAATGGCTATTACAGATGAACATGAGCTATTATGTATCACCAAAAAAAATATAGGGCTTGTGAGGTATTATGTGAGTTAAAGAAGGTTGCATCCCTCAGACCTGCATTTTCATGTTTAACTAGAGAAGTAGTGAAGACTGTTTTGGCTTGACTAGCATTTAAAAGCATTCACTGAAGCAAGTTTTCTAATGTGCTCTTGAATTTTAGTTCCTGAAAGAGATGCTGCACTTAACACCATATTAAGTTATTCAAGAGGAAAGCCAAAGGGGAAGCCTTTAAGCTGAATGATTGTTTCCTGTTCAAGTGCAGAAATATTGGTTCTAAGCAAGGCAATTTCTCATAGTCTTGTTCTTACCAAAATAAGAACCGATACTGTATTTTGGGGGGAAAAGATATTTCAAGCGCAAAAAAGTGATATCTGAATAGAATACAGATCCTGTCAGGGGATGACTGCTGCTTCATCAGTTAATTTGCCCTCCTTCTCTCTCAGGGCATTCTTTCATGGATAGACACTGATGTCAAGTGGTGATACCATCAAGGACCTTAAGTATCCCAAAGCAATGTTAAGGTACTGGAAACTCCTATTTTATTCCTTTCTGAAATTATTGCACAACCTTTCTCTTCACTTCCCTTCTCTGCTTCTTCACTGTTGATATTTTCCTCCCCTGCAGACACCTTGGAAGCGTGGGAAGAGTCTTAGATGCCTCACCAATTCATTTGTTTGCATCTTCTGCAAAGGTGCAAGACCAGTACAGGAAATAGCGTTGCTGGGTTGTGGTCCCACTGGCACAGAAAGAACAGGACACAGGTACCTATTTCTTACCCCCTTGGAGACACCAGGAAGCTTGGGGCATCTTCCAAAGAACTTTACAAGGTGCCCTTGGCTCCACAATCAACAGTGAGTGTGGTTCCACATCTTGCGGTACATGAGCAGCTTGACTGAGTCTAGTCTGTGGAAGAGATCACAGATCACTTAATTTTATTTATTTGTTTTTTAATTAACTATACAAATACAAATATTCTCTCGGTCAGAGGAGGAAAACCACTAAAATACTTAATAAGGGGATATGTTATCCCATCATGGGGTTTTTCTGGTGTTTTTGAGTGTGTGTGTGTTTGGGGTTTTTTGTCGGTATTTTTTGGTTTGTTTTTTTTTTTTTTTTTTTTAACAAGCTGGTATGGTTACGGAATCTTTGACATTAGCAAGAGGTGGTGTAGAGTCAGGGCTAAAAGGGTTTGAGAGCTGGGAAAGAGCTGAGAGGGGGGTCCTTGGGAAAAGACACAGTGTTGTTGCTAAGGAGTGGTCTGAACAGGCTGTCTGCTTTTGTAGATTCTACTGCAGCTCCAAGTTGCCAGCCCCTGAGTCAGTTTTGGACATGCTTGGGTTTAGTGACTTTGCAGTTTGCGTTCAGCATGGCCATGCCCTTGAGGTATCAGAGAGCAAATCTGAGCTTGATTTAATTTTTTTATCTTTCTTTTTTTTTCCTGGTCTCTGAGACACCTGTGTCACGAAATACTGTGACTGTATGCACTGGTGAGGAAGGAAAGAATTATAAGGAAGACAACTCTTCTACTTGAATTCTCTGCTCTTTCAGTTCATCTCTAAATCCAATATTATTCTAATGGTTTTTAGTGCTCCACAAGAAAAGAAAAGTTGAGCCGCTGATAAGGTTTTATCTACTGGTAAACATTTCCTTTCAGTGTAAGAAAACTAGACTTTAGGGACCTGTAAAGAAATTACTTCCTTTTCCTCTCCACAGGTTTGATGGGGTTTTAGTAAGAACGTGGTGGTGATGAGGGAGTTGAGCAAAGAGACAGCATCTACCTCTCTGCAAATACAAAATGCATTTAGATTTAATAAAGGCAGTGAGCAAAAGGATGGGACTTAAGCAAGTGGAAAGCCTTGATGGCTTTGACAAGCCTTTTCTTTATTCTCTTGAGCTAATTGTGTCACTTGACAGGCTGGCATCAGGGTACAGTCAAATTCTGACAGGCTAATTTGAGCTTGTGGTTCCAATGAAACATACATACGGCACTCATTATATTTAGTGACAATCAGTGTCATTTTCTGCTTAAATGCAGATAGCTCAATACATTTATTTATTCAGCTGCCTATCTGTAAATGAAGCAAGCAAACAATGATGGAGGTGAAGTGAAAAGGTTAGGTCAGAGGGTCTAATTGTACTTTTGATAATGCATGGGGTCCAGAAAGAGGGTGGGAGGTTGACTATTAAGCTGGTCTCAACGATACTGGGAGAGGGGGACACAGGAATGTAATTGCTATAACCTGCCATTTAATGTGAGAGGAATTTTCCTTTCTACAATAATTGAGCTAGGGATTGAAAGGACTGGTGCCAAAACTGTCCATGCTTAGCAGACACTGCCTCCTGAACACTGAGTAAGCACAAAACCACTCATTATTGTATAAACTTAAGTACCTGTTGGGAAGGATATTGGTGAAAGTAGCCATCCAGGCTGTGCACTGCTAGAAGATGGCAGCCTCAGCCATGAGTTGCTTTGCAAAACTGAGAAAGTAGGACTGCATGCAGGCTGTCACCTTGGAAAAATAATAATTAGTATTAAAATTCTGCAATTAGAAAGATAATCATGTAATTATTAAGATAGATAAGGGAAAAAACTCTTTTTTTTGTGTGTGTTACAAATTTTCATTTGCTTAATGTCACCTTTGTAGCATGCTCCACCAAATTTTGTTTGGACCCAAAATTACCAGATAAATATCTTATAAAGTCATAGGGAAGAAGAAATATGATTTTTCCAAAGGTAGAAATATTTATATATTTTAAGTTTTTGTTTGTTTGTTTTACAAAAGCCAATCCCTTAAAGAACGACCCTTTTATAAAAGCTGAGAAAAATGTAACTGGTATCTTAGCTGGGGAATTTGGTAATTTTCTCTAGGCTTTGTTCAGTTTTAAAGGATTAACACATTTCCTCAGATGTATGCCGCTCTTGCATCAACACAATCTTGCATTTCTGTACAAGGTTATGTTGATTATGTGCTAATGTGATGATGCTGTCATTCAAAATGAAGATCAACATTTTAATGCTAATATGCTGATTTCAGCTTTGGAAAGAAACCTGTGCTTAGCTCCATCATGACAACTTTGTGTGACATATGTCACAGTTTGGAATTGATCCAACTAGGTGTTATGTTGTAAACACCTTGTTTCCCTTCCAGTGTTCAGAGGCTGAGATGTAATTTATTCCAATCAGGATGTACTTTGACAAGGAAGCTGAATGGGATGCAGCTGCTGTTGTTAAATATTTCCATTCCCTCTCCTTTTCAGGTTTTCCCAGATGTCATCATCTTCAGAGCTCTCCGTGCTAGTGTTGCAGGCAGCTCTGCCAAAGGTTAGGAGGAAGTGGGAGTGGGATGAGCTGGAAGGAAGAGTAGCCCATTATGCTCATTATAGAAAGAGATGGACAAAAGATTTTGATTGGAAAAGCCTTCTCCACTGATGAATAACAAATTCACTCGGATTCTAAATATAACATTTATTGTGCATTTGATGAATGCTTTGAAAATTCTATATATTGGCAAGACATTTCATGACAGCATGACTCAGAAACAGTGAAGCAATAATCCTTTTGAAAACCAGACATTCTACCTGAGCTGGAATTATGTTGTTTTTATTTTGGAATACAAAAACTTTGAAAGCCAACATATTTCCCTCCACTCCACAGACCTAACAGGTAATGAGCATTGTAGTAGACTTCACATATCAATAGAATTGCCTGTCTCCTAAACCAGTCCTCCCAAGTGAGCCAAATTTTTGCTGGATAACTTTTTTGGGAAGTATTTTGTACTGTTTATCATTGTCCTTCTGTAGTGGAGCCAGCAGCAGAGTTATTCCATGAGGTCTTTTGAAAGTGTATCAGTGTGAAATAGTGTACGGAGCTGTCTGCATCTTTTGCAATGGAGTTGTTGCCTCTCAAAGACCGAAAAGGAGCAGTGAAGGTTATCTGTATTTTGTTTAGTCACAAGCATCACACAAACTTACTACTCCATCCTTAGCCAAAGTCGTATGCTTAGGGTCTTCTATGCTACAGATTGTGCTACAGATTATCTGACTATCCAGTTGACTTCAGCAGAGCTCTGACTTTTCCACTCATTGAAACTGACATCAGAAATAATTTCTCAACCATTTGTTTTTCCCTACAATGGCTAGTTTTGTTTATAGCCTCTCTAATTTTTTTCAGCGGTCTATATTTTTACTTCAACAGTGAAGTAAAATGGGAGAAAGGGAGACAGAGTTATACCTTTGTTAAAGTGGAGCAAGTGAAATTAGAGCTGGGTCTTGGATTTTATTGACTCTTGCAGCTTCTGTTGCTCTCATTGCTGGGGCTAGGAAATAAATTTCAGTCTCTGAACTACACTTCATGTATCCAGCATCTTTACAGTGAGAATAATTCTTTCGTTGTTCTTTCCATGCTCTTTAATTGAACGGAAAAGTAAAAATCACCTACAAGGAAAGAATGCTTTTTGTCTTAGAGATCCAGTTGCGAGGAAGAATCACACCATCAGAAGGAAAAGATGACATTTAAGGCCTTTTAAGTCATTCCAAGGGATCCTTAATGTCCCTGAGCAGACATGGGGGTAGATAAGATGAAATTTACAACAGTTTCTCTATGTATGCTCCATCTACCCAGAAGGTCTTCCCAACCCCAACACTATTGGGGGCTTGTATACTGTATTGGGACTTGCTCTGAAAAAAATCTTCCATTGACAGCTTTTAGGCATTTACAGTTCCTACAGTATAGGGCAGTAGTAGAGAGAGTATCTTCTAGTTTTGTGTTAATAAAAATATCAGATTTTAAAAATTTGACTAAGAACTCTCTGAGTAGACATAGCATAATGTACGGCAATGGAAAATTCTTCAGGCTGCCTTCCATATTGTACCCAAAGAGGCTTGCTACTAAAGTTTAAAACAGTATGCAAGTATGCTTTTTTGGGTAAGGGCCAACTGGATTGCTGCACTGCCAATTAATGTGGCTTGTGTGATTCATACTCTGCTTGCTATGGAGCTGATTTGGGCTATCTGTTTCACAGAAGTGGAAAGCAATGAATTGACAGTAACTTCCTAGATTTTAAAGGTTTTCAGGCTCTATTCAGACAAAGCGGGAGACCTGTAATCAACTACCAGTTGCTTGGGCCTTTTATTCCCCTTCTAAAATGTGTCAGCAACATGGCATGATGGAAAACACATCATCTTTCAAGTCAAGGAATCATAGAATCATCTAGGTTGGAAGGGACCTTCAAGATAATCTAGTCCAACCATCAACCCAACTCTGACAAAAAAGACCATCACTAAACCATGTCACCCAACACCGTTTCAACCTGTATTTTGAACACCTTCAGGGTTGATGCCTCAACCACTTCCCTGTGCAGCCCATCCCAATGCTTGATAACACTTTCAGTGTAAAAATTTTTCCTAATATCCAGACTGAACCTCCCCTGGCACAATTTGAGGCTGTTTCCTCTAGTCTTGTCGCCTCTAACTTGGGAGAAGAGACTGCCCTCCCCCCAAATATTTATTAATTTATTGAGAAACAGTGTAATTGCTTCTGGTTTGTGTGGTGCTTTGTTGGTTTTTGTTTGGGTTTTTTTTTGGTTTTTTTCCTCTCCTTTGTTTCTTCCTCCTGCCCTTATGTTTCTTTTTTATATAAGAAGATTAGGAAGACATGAGAAAATAAGTTCATTTATACTCTTGCCATCATGCATTGATTCTGTTCCCAAGTCTGGATGAATTAAGCAAGTGACAAGTCATGGCAAAGTTTATAGGTACAGAAAGTGCTGTCAAAATCTAGCTGCTGACATTACAAAGAGAACTTCTGCTGAATGCTGTCTCCTGCTTACAACTAAAATCCCCAATATTGCCTCTGCAAATGCAAAGTGTTGATTTTATAAACCTATAAGCAAAAACAGTAGCAGAATTGTCAATGTTCAAATTCAAGAAGGACCTTTGTATGATAAGCCTTTATTTTCTGAATACTGTCTCTACATAGAATATGTCAAGGGTCTTAGCTGCTTAGAGCTGTGATTCCCTCAGATTTTTCATCAGGGTAACTAGCTTCTGTTTTATCACATCTATCTTGATTTCTCCCTTCATAGTGTCCAGTCCTGAAAACGAACTGTCTACCTGAGGTAAGTGTGCAGAGTGGCGTGAGCTGAGCTGAAATCTTCATCATATATTTTATTTCAAGATAACTCTATTTTGCATCTGGGGAGCAATAAGAATGTCTTGAGAAAATGTCTTTCTTTTACAATTACAGTAATTTAAACTATTTTAAGGGAAACTTTCAGTATGTTTTGAAGTCACTTGAGAAATAGATAATGAGCATTCCGGTCCAGGAGAGCTATTCTGAATTATTTCAAGCATGGAATAAATAAATAAATAAATAAATATTTCTCCACCTGGAGCTCAATATGCATTATAAAAAATATTATATATTTGTCATATGATTCAACTAACTGGTGTAATTTTATGAAAATCATCAGACTCTTTAGGAAAAGGCCACTAAACGTGTACAATTCAGAAATGAAAAATGACACTTGTGCTGTAAATCCACTATAAAAATTGTATTCTGGAGGACTAGTTTCTGAGTTCATAGCTCATTGCTCTTTTCAAGTGCAAATAGCATGTAGTGACTTTTTTGTAGTTCTTTCTGCTGGGTTAATTTGGCCAGAGAGTCTTACTAAACTGTTCCTGACCCCCCATGTTGGAAGGAGCCAAGGTGGAAATGCTCCTTTGCTGAGCTTTTTTCCTTGCTGCATTGTCTTCTTCATGCCTTTTTAGGCATAAAGAGAAGGTTTTACTGACATTCAACATAGATTTTAATTCTGAGTAAGATGTATAAACTTCTGGTGCTGTCATTCATGTACTGAACAGGTGGAATCGATAGTGGTGAATACTGAATACCTTTCAGTGGAAAAAGTGAATACCCAGAGCAAAACGTACTTTCATTTCCTTGCATGACAACTTCAGAGATTGTACAGTTCAAACCTGTTTTAAAAAAAAAAATAAAAATTCAGTGTGAAACAACCACTGAAAAGTGACTGCTTTTAGGTTGCTAAGCAGAAAGATGTCTGCGTTCCTTTAATGGCTTGGTAATCAGAACCTTGATTTTCAAATGTTACCTGAATGACCAATGTTATTTGTCTATCTCCTCCTTTTTTATAATGGCTAAGTTGTTTCACTAGCTTTGTGCTTAACTTTTGCTGCCATATCATGACCTGAAGTTGAGATATAAAGGTAGTGGTTTTTTCATGAACATTTTTGATCACTAGTGTCTCCTAGAAACTTTAATGTTTTTTAATCCCTTTGGAAATTATCTTCATTTTTTGAAAGTAGTCTGGTTTTAATAGATCAACTTGTGAAACCCGTTCAGCAGAATGGGTACAGCTGGCAAATAAACACCTCCATGCAAATGCATTGATCTGGTCCTTCCCTGCTGCCTTCCACACTGCAGCAGCCAGCATGCCATCATTCATCATTCATCGAAGGAGACGTGGCAATGATACAATCACTGTTGAAGTGGGTGGAAGTAATATCGAGGCCTAGAGCATTTAGCAGTTAAGATCAACTTTCCTTGTTGATATCAGAAATATCATATCCAGGTAGATAAAAAATTGTGTACTCTTATGTGTGCAGATGTTTCACTTTTGCCCCCAAACAAGTGCAAAAGTGTTTCCTTCTCTCTTCTAGACACTCCTGTCTCTGGCATTTATGCCCGGATAAAATAGACATAAACATTATTTGCAGAGCTAAATATAGGGGGAAGAGTTGGTATATCTTGCAGTATTTCTACTGCCTGACTTGGAATTACAATGCTAAAATCTTACTGATATTTTGTCTGCTTTATTTCTCACACATTTGTTTCTTGTCTGTTTTTTCTGCTTCTTCTCACCTACAGTCTCATTCATCAATCCTAAGCAATGCAATGACTAATTTTTACTGTTCTACATGACAATTATTCTTTTCTTTAAGGAGAACTGGGAGGATGGTGTTTTTCATTACTCATTAATCCTTTCCCATATTAGCTTGGGCCATCAATGCTTCCTCCTGAAATTATTGCTTTTTTCTCTTTGTAATTCCTGTTGCAGTGTGGCAATAGCTTTTCATGTATTCTTTTGGTGTCAGGGTTAACACAAGCGTAGCTTCTATAATAGCTTGCCATAGCAGAATGGAAAAAGATTTTGGGTAAAAATGTGGACATGGCAAGTTCCAGCTTGTCCAAACAAATCTAAACAATAGGACTACAAATGGATTGGCATGCCATGTTGTGGAGCTGTTGTCAGAAAAGCTGTGATCTGAGAGTTTACACATTGAGGACTGCAAATTCATCCAGACTTTCCTTCAGAGTGCAGTGTGCTGCATGGAAAGGAAGGGAATTGAAATGGGAATAAATAATCTGTTCTTAGGACATAAAACTTTAGGACTGAGTAGGGACTTGCTTGGTATTCTGAGGCAAATCCAAGTATCAGATATGATATTTATTTACAGAGATGCCAGTTTTTATGCTGCATTTGCCAGAGCTGAAGTGACTCACCTTACATCTGTGGAGGAACTGAGGGATAATTGTGCTTGTTGGTTTGATTTTGACTGTAATGTTTCTCTGCACATGCTCATTCTGGCTGCAACCAGAAGAAGAAATGACACAATTTGATGAGCTAGCGGCTTCAAGTGCCTGGCTTGGCTAAGTTTTGGTTAGCTCAGTGCATGTGCCAAAGCAACACAAACAGAGCCATTTGAATACCTCCTGTTTCCAGACTTGTTTCTTCAAGGCAAGAGACCCTGTTGATATCTTCATGAGGTTAGTCTAATTGCCTTGTCAAGTTTTTGCTTGCTTTCTATCTTTTTACAAAATCAAGCATAATATTTTAATTTGGATGAAGTA
The DNA here is from genome assembly GCA_004320125.1 of Scolopax mira. Classification (NCBI taxonomy): domain Eukaryota; kingdom Metazoa; phylum Chordata; class Aves; order Charadriiformes; family Scolopacidae; genus Scolopax; species Scolopax mira. The sequence goes on along the minus strand of BJBW01001076.1, from coordinate 202,393 downwards.
GGTAGTTAATTATTCCAATTATTTAAATTAGTAACCATCTCAAAAAGCAGTTCTCAAAGAATGAAGACTTTTAAATGCAAATAAATTTTAAAAAACAACTCAATGCAGAAAGATGACTAGATCTCTACAGTATCTGCCAGTTAAGGTATAGTATTATCAATGATTACATTACTCTTAAACTTTATCTCTGTGCCCTACCTGTAAAAGCTTAGTAGTAGCTCTCCAGTGAAGAGCTTTTCATTTACTAGTCAGTAGCAGACTCATACAGTTGTATAATAATCAACATTGTCTTGAATCTTCTTCAAAGGCAGATTGTCTGTAACAAATTCACGTTACATTCTGCATCGGGTTTCAGTTGAACTGAATTTAAAAGGGTTCTGATTAAAGGCCATGCTCAGCATTGCATTCAAGAGACATCAAAAGGCTTTATAAAGGAAGAGACAAAAGACTGAGAAGACTGAGGATTATCTTCTTGACTAAAGGGCTCAGCTACATTGAAAGAAATTAAAGTGGCCTCTAACTTGGCACCTTGGCTGTGTGGCCCTGGGAAGAAAACCACTGTTTCTCCTGCCTCAGTCTTAATGCCTGCCTAGTTCTGACCTTTTGACTTCCATGCACAACCTTGGTGTATGCTTGGAGGGAAAGCCTGTGGTGGCTGCAGCTGAGGCAGACAGGGCAGCCCTGTGCCACTCAGTCCTGGCCAGGAATTGCTCCAAACTCCTGGTGTGTTGGGCCAGGCCGTATTCTGAAGTTGTCAGTCTGATCTGGAGGTGGTGTGTTTGGTGAGATAAGATGTAAAGAAAGTTTGGTATCTCACCTATTAATTCTGTAATGTATTTTAAAGCTGATTCTCAACTCATAATCTTTTAACAATCACAAGGCAATTGCTCAATACTAAGAGCTCCATTCATCCTCTTCACAGACCATATTAAAAATGCAGCCCTTCCCTGTCGGGGAACCTTTCCCACTCCTGCAAGAAACTGGGCCGAATTTTTCAGGAGAAGGGAGCTGTAGAGCAGGGCTGTGGCTCTGACATAGTGTGTCTAGATATGCATAAAAAGTGAGAGATCCAAGCTGTGTTCTGTAGAGGGTCTTTTATGCAATACTGGAGAAAGAAGAAAATGCTTAAATGGATTGGGAAGCCATTGTTTCTGTTTTGTAGCTCAGCTTTGGTTTTATAGTTTCCATGAAAAAAAAAAAAATCATGATAATGAAGAGAAAGAATCCTTTAAGTGGAAACTAGAGTTTTAATGGTGTGTCACTTTACTTATTGGACAGATAACTTGCCTTTATCTGAGAGAAATTTTGAAGGCTTACTCTGGTCTTTTGATCCAAAACATACAGGAAAAGCTGTTATATGAATGATGGACAATAGCAATGTACTCTCTCTTTTTTTTTCCCAGTACCTCTGGTATAAAAAGTTAGTTCTGTTTTGGTTTGTTTTGTTCTAGAGTCTTGTAAGCACCTGATTGAAGAAAAGGATTCATTTAGTTCTGACTTCAGTACCTAGACTCTACAAAGTGATCAAGAGTTTGGATATACCAATTTTCTACTGGTTTTCTACAAAGAAAACAACCTTATTTGTTCATTTATTTGGCTTGGACTTCTAAACTGACTTATTAGCATAGGTACTGATTCCAACTTCTTGCTATTGCTCTGGAAACCCAGTGTTCTCCCAAAAGCAGGATTTTCAATACCTTCCCTCTTCATCTCCTAGTCGCCACTAATGATCTCTAGTACTGGGAGAACGGCATCTGTGCATACACAGATGTTTGGGAGATGTTCTGCTCCATATTGAGAACCTGCAGCTTCTTGGCGTTTAAGATTTAGAGGGCTCTTAGCACGGTGTGAACACAGATGTTGGTTGTAGCCAAACTGGATCCACCTTCGAAGAGCAGCTGTTAATGTGCGCATTGCAGAAATGTGAAATAAAAGCAAGTAATTAGTGAGCTTCTCAGTAGCATGGTGAGTTTACTCTTGAACTTTGAGTATCTCATCTGTATGCTTTGCTGTTAATGAAATTGTGTTAGTCCTAAATTCATTTGTAGCTCATCTCTCCAGAAAGGGCTTTGCCTCTCATTTATAAGGCTTCTTCGATTGCTCTACATCTGAGTGAATTCACGTTGATGTTTCATTACCAACTGGATAGCATAAACTGTGAATGTGAGAGAGAAACTTTGTTGTTTTAAATTCTATTAAGCTCCTTGGCTTAAAAATCTTAGCCCTTAAAATCAGATGTTCTGCATGGAAATACACTGTACTATATCTGCTTAAATCTGTGTAGGTAACCACAGAGGTGACAAGAGGAAAGGATACTGACACAATCATTGAAGTGTGGAGGAAGGAGGGTATTCAGCTGAAATCATGTTTCATTCTCTCAGGTTTGTTACATTAGGACTCGAGTGAATAGTGCTGCACAATCAAATGCTTTGCAGACACCATTTGCTCAAAACACCACTTCCCTATTTAATGACAGGTTGTTGAAAGCTTTGTATGTCTAGAATTTCCTTTTTCCTATTGTGAGAATAGTGTTGTGGTGTTCAAAGTTTGGGGTTTTTTTTATCAGTGTTTTAATATCTTGAGTCCAAACGACTGTAGTTGAAGAATTTTTTCTTATATCACCAAATAACTATAGAAAAACCCCCAAAATATTTTGATTGCATGCTTAAACCAAGGAAGTGGAAAAGGTAATACTCCAATATTAGCTTTTGACGAGACAAGAGAAATCCCTTTTTTCTTCTCTTATAAAATAGCATTTTGAATTGCTTTGTACAATTATCAGTTTGTTTTTAAAGCTGCTCTTCCAGGCTTTGCAGCCTTTTTCCTTTTTATAAAAGCTACAGCAAGTCATGCAAGTCTGAAGAAGAATAAGTATAAAGAATAAATGATATAACAGCTACAATGGCTCTTTTTGTAGGTTAGTAAAGGCAGTGAGGATAAGCTTGAGGAGCACAATGAACGTATGAAAGAAAATTGTTTTAATATCTTCAAGTAGAAAGTTGTTGATCTCAGATTAACTTTCAAAGATAATTCTGCATGATACTTTGAGAAATATAGCATTGTTGTTGGTTCTTCTTCCTGTGAGTTTGCAGTGTGAAGCAAAAAGTGTTTCTTCCATGAAGGACATTAACCTTGTATCTTTGCATTTGTCTCAATTTCCTTCCATATTGCTGCTGTAATTTACGATATGACATATTCAAAAGCGCTACAGCTAGTGTTGACATGTGCAGACACCAACGTGGAAAAACATCCATACTATGGAGGAGCCACTGATTCTGCTGAGCTGAATGTTCTGGAGTGAGGTTTCACGTCTTTGAGATAAAAGCATAACTGTCCTGCATCTACACCAAATATCCAGGTAGAAATACAATCCCCAGAGGAAGTCATAGGGCTGCCCAGTGTGGGTGGGGTTTGGTAGAGCAGAGCCCAAGCACATTTCAGGTCTGCCAATAAACAGCTGAGGAAATCTGGTATGCAATAAACAGGTCACACTGTACAAGGAGTTCCATAATGTTACTTTAAAGTAACTTTTCAGGATACAGCTGTATTTAAATTTTGTACAACTTACTGTTTTCTCCTGACAAAAGAATTTGTTCTTGAGTCCTGCCCTGTACAGAGCAGAACTACTCTTTGTTGCTGTTAGAAAAGAGAAGTGAAAAATTGGGGAATACTTTCCTAAATAAAAATACAAGTGTTACGAAGTCTTCTGAATAGTCAATATATGTCCATTTTGTGTCCAAATTGCATGAAACTATGAGCTTTTCTTATATGTGTGTCTTTGGAATTGGGCATACATATTGCCCAGGCTAAAAAGACCTGTGGTAGGTTCACCTTGGCTTGCTGCCAGGTGACTATGAAGCCACTGTCTCAAGCCTCCTCCTCAGCAGGACAGGGAGAAAAAAATAGGATGAATAAACGTGTAGCTTGAGATAAAGGCAGTTTAATGGAGGGGAACAAGAAAGGCAAAAAAAATGGCAAAGGCTGTGTGTGGAAGCAAAGCAAAAGATAATTAATAAATTATTGTTTACTTTCCATCAACAGGTGATATTAAGCCACTTTTTCTGGCAAGCAAGGCCTCAGTATCCATAGCAGCTTCTTGGTAAGATGAAAACTTTAATTACAAATACCTTCCCCTCCACTGCCCACCACTCACCTTTCTCTTAGCTTTGATTGCTTAGCATGACATATGGTGTGGAATATCCCTTTGGTCAGTTTGGGCCAGATGTTCAGCTGTATCCTCTTCCAACCTCTCGCCCATCTCTAGGTTGCCAACCTTTCCAGGCATATGTGGGTTGGAGAGACAGCCTGGAATGCTGTGTGAGCACTGTGTAGCAGTGGGCAAAGCACCAGTGTGTTATCAACACTGTTCTACCCACAAGTGCAAAGCACAGCACTAAATGGGCTACTCTGAAGAAAGTTAACTCCATCCTAGCTGTATTGAATACTGGAATAAAAAGAGAGAGAAAGAGACAACCCTATGTGGCTGTTTATATTTTTTTTAAATTTATTTATTTATTATCAAAATATACACCTAATGCTCTGGATCCGTGATGTTGCCAAAATGATTCTGCATGTTTGATGAATAACCTTTGATTTAACAAGGGTAGATACACTTGTTAATAAAATTATTGCACGTGACTTTTAACCACACTGGACTTCATATGTGAGATGTTCTAAGTAATCTTCATGGGTTTATAGCTTCATCCTTGTCTGCAGACAAAATGGATTGATTTAGAAGAATGAAAAAATGATTAAACGGTTGCCATTTGGTTCTTCCTGGGAGAGGTCTCTGATTCTGAGCTTATTCTTTCCAGACACTGGCCTCTATCCACAGATAATCGCTGAGTGAAAATGGAAAGCTGTCATTGCTGTGGGACATTCAGGCCTGTCACCCTGGATCAATAAATTTCTTCTCATACAGCTTTTATAACAGGCAATCTGTTTTTCAGTCAGAGGGTCAGGTGTGGTTGTTGTCTTACCTGGTGGAGATAAATCATTTAGTGCTATGTTCCTGTAGTTTTGGTAATAGGAAGGGAAAGTTCAGGAGATCTTCTGTTGACAGATAAGGTTTGTTAGTTTTGCTGTCGTTGTTGCACAGCTTTAGGGTGAACACAGAAGTAGAGGTCTGCATAGCTATTTGAAATGTTTAGGAAGCTACAAATTCAGCATTCAGTGGTTGCTATAGCCATATGCTTGTCAAGTCCTTGTAGGTATTTGGGCAGATCATTTTCCCTGGTATCCAAGACACAGCAACAGAGTTGCGTGGCATTATTACTAGTAGCAGAATTTCTCAAGGATTTAGCCAAAGACATGTTTTTGACAAATATAATGCTGAATATTGACACCAGCTGATGTCTTTCAGTTATTATTGCTGATCAGGGCCTGCAAATTTGCCAAGTTAGAAAATATTAATCTTTAAACTCTAGGCCATATTTTCAACCAAGGTTGGCTGACGCCTCCTCCAAACTGTGCGGTACCCTCTGAGAAACAGGCCTTGATCTGCTCTGTATCTCCACTTATTTGTTGTTGGCATATTTTGTGATCCTGCCTTGGAAATGGAAAGCTTGACTGTTTTATTGAACTCTTGCTAACAATTGACTCTGTATTAAAAATCACCCCTGCCAGGGCTCAGAAATATTTTACTGCTGCAAGAAATCTTATGAGCATTAAGCTGAATGTGGACATTTTGTCAACAATGCTAGGACATTAAGGCTTTTTTGTTACAATTTTTTTTTTTTTTGGTCTAGAGGATGGTACTGTCTGTGGCTTTCAAGGGACATATAGAACAATAGCCATGCAAGAAAAGGAGCACAGTATGAAGATAATTGCATCAGCAGAGACATGGAATAAGCCTTGGAGATGAAAGAGGTCTGTGAATTAAGTTCACTTGACAATTATAACTATGCATAAAGCATACTAGACATGAGGCAATTTAATTATTGAAATTAAATAGTTAAATGCAATATACACCCTTATACTTCTTTTTCTTTACAGAAATATACACTATTGAAACCCATAGCATTAACTTGGACTCAATGCCAGAATTCTATCTTTCTAAATCACTTTTTATTCAATTTTTCTTTTCCCAAAAGATCCCCAAACCTTTCATCTTTAACAGTAGCTTTTGCTACACAAAAGTACCTGTAGACTGCTTCAGACGGCCAGATAGGACAATCTTTGGACTGAGTGGTGGTTGTGGGTGGAAGCAAAAGTTCTGTTGCTCTTCCTTTTCCCTCTTCCTTTTTGTACACTTCTTTTGTACCTTCCTCAGACTCCTGCAGATAACTCCCCTCCCCAGGGGCTTTTGTAGCTGCTTATCATTTAACCAGCCCTATCACTCAACTACTTGGGTTACCACTCAGTTACCTGATTTTATTTTTCTCTCTTTTTTTTTTTTTCTTTGTACCATTAGTGAATTCTTCAGTAAGTCTGGGAAGATGTTGCCCATTGTGATTATAAGGGAATCTAGGATTAAGTGTTTATGGCCAATCTGCCACAGTCTGTGAATCTATTAAGACACTTAGACCTGCACAAAAGGTCAGGAAATGTAACCACTCTCAGTAGCTATTTCAAAAAGTTGTGCTTTCTCTTCTGGTGGAGGTAGCTATATTATAATATCTGTCTATAAATAGGTCTTAAATCAGCTGCAGGTGGATAAAGCATTGTCCCTGAGGACACAAAGGCTTCATGCAATTTTTGGAACATGCATTTTGACCAGTTTCTCAGAATTGGAAGTACCAGAGAGAGGGAATCTAATGAGGCTCAGCTTAGTGGCCAGTGTTCCAAATCTCTAGTGTCTGACATCTTTGGATATTATTCCCTTGGGCACCATCTTTATATGGTATCATCTTTATTGAACAATGCACGATATAATGCATCTTCCCTGAAAACTTGGAACATTCTCTAAATATAGGGCTACTTGGATGAAGCTACTTAAGTTAAAGTGTTACTATTTACTTGTTTCTACTCTAGGCTTTCAGTCTGTCCTTGAAACATGAAAGTTTCTTAACACCTTTCATGTGTACACTTTGGCTTTTTCCTTTCTTGGGTTTAGGGGCTTTCTGCAGTCTAATCATAATGAGAAGATTTAAAGTAGAAGTTGAGTGCATTTTCATGTGATAAGATTAAGTACCTTGAAGTGGTCAGATTTAAGTTAAGGCTCCACCTACAAAAAGACTCCAGTGACTGTACTTTGTTTAGCTGTAGTGTTTTGACCAGGTTTTGGGATTTTTTTGGTGGTGGTTGTTGCCCTGTGTTTGGTGGTCTTTGTTTGTTGCTCCTTTTGTTTTTCCAAATACCACTCACTTATCATGGTAACAAAATTTTCAATGTAAGAGTCTCTGAACTAACAAAATGCCTGACTGTTCTTTCAGAGGAAATCAGGATGATATATTTCATGTTGAGTCTAACACTCCACTTGCAGAATAAAATATTCTCTATCATGTGTGAGTCTCAGACAATGTGCAATTAATATAAACTAGTGGTGATGTGTTATGCTGGTTGCAAATATTCACATGATAGTAGTTAAAAATTCATTCTTCTAATATATTTTTTTTTTTTTGGCCAGGTCATCAGGTACTTATTTGGGTCTGATTTAGGCAGGCTTTTGGAGGACTGTGTTATTCAGAATATCTGAGTTTATTAAGCAACATGATTTGTATCACATGAGTAGCATTTTCTTAGTTGCTTAGCCTCATACTTTCACAGGGAGACAATTGTTTGTGGAGAGGATTGTCTTTGAATGATACATTTTGTTTGTTTTATTTATAGCAGTGCTATACCTGTGTATTGAACGTGAAGCCCTATATCTGGACAATCTGCACCTGTTTTAATTGCTGAATGTTATTTAGGCCTGAATGTCATTCTTTATTCAAAACCTTGTTGCCTTGAACCTTCCTTGCAGAGCTGTTTTATGAGCATTTTACATTTCTTTTGCGCAACAGTAAATTACTACAACTTTTACATGAGGTGCAACGTAGCATAAGTGCAGGTTTAGGAGTGTAATCCCATTCAATGTCATATTGGAAAAAATGGTTTAGGAGCTCTGTCTTTGAACTGGCTTACAGCTCCACCCTAGTACTTGAAGGGGCTGTTATCATCTTTCCACTGAATTTAGTGAATTTACATGTACTTCCTATCAACCAGGATCTGGAGAGGGCTCTATTGACATTTAAATTCTGGGATTTATCATGTTACTATTTGCCCTGAACTTTCTGGTAAATCACAGCCTGAAATAGGAGTGGAAAGAGAAAGATGTTTGTGTGACTACGAGTGAAAATATTCCTCTGAATAAACTTAGCACCAGTACTTGTGAAAGTGTATTTCTATATCAGTTGAATGAGTAATAAGGTATAATGAGGAACAGGAGTTTCCGTCTTCATCACTGCACTGCATTTTAAAGTATTTTATAAAAAAAGCCCTGCTGTTTGTCTAGAATAACAACTGTGTTGTACAGTATGACTTATGGAATTCTAGTACAGACACTGTCACCCAGCATCCTTCTGTTACTTCAAGTGTAGGGCTGTGCATAACAAGATTTTGGATTCACAGCTTAGTCATGTGAAGGATTTTAAAAATACGGTTTTAATATTGAAAGAATAGACTGGTCATGAGTTTCAGATGTGTTTATACCCTTGCTTCACTGCCTGAAATTTCAATTACTTTTTAAAAAAATCAAATATATAGGATATTTAAGCTCTCAATTTAGATTTTTAGGGAGAAAAAAAGCATATCTGTGAAAGAAGGGAAGATAAAGAAAGAAGTATTGGATAGGAAAAAGCTGATGGAGGACAGTAAGGGCTCATTTTGATTTGTTCTGACTTTATGAAATCTAGATTTTACAAATGCATGGGATTTATTTTGGTGTATTAAAAGAAATAAGAGCTCATCAGTTACAACTGACCTGTATATTTCAAGCAGTCTGGTGCAAAATGCAGAGGATTTTCTCTTACTATTAATTTTATACAGCTCGCTCATCAAATGTGCATGTTGAAAGCTCTCTAATTAGAGATCCCAAATGCTCAAAATTAATAGCTATTTTATGTCAACTTCTCAGATACCTTTCTTCATTATCTTTACCCTTTGTATGCCAGTGATGAAAATGAACAATTTCTATGGAACAATGTAAATGTTATTTTCTGCCTGCACTGTCATACTCTGCCTCATGTATACACATGGCATGATTTTTAATCAATATTGTGCTTGCTAAAATCTGTGAGAAAATATTTTCCTTTTTCTTTTTTTTTTTTTTAAAGAAAGGAGGTAGGAAACTCTTTTTGAAAGAAAAAAAATATTTGACCTTCTATATTCTTTTAGACAAATCTTTAAAGGAATTCTCACATATACCCAAGGCTTCTGACATTAAACATTGTCTGAGCTATGAGAAACCTACCAAGTGGGTTCTGCAAAGAGCCAAATGTATGGCAGTATTATGGAGAGCTTTTAACTGAAGCCACAGCAAGCATATGTGATCCTATAGACTTAGTTCTTTATTACTCTCTGCTCAGGGCACAGTAAATGTAGTTTTGTCTACCTCTATTTGCTCTTTTCTGATTGCTGAGGTCTGGGGAGATGCACTATGAAACATTTAGCTGGGCTTTCTGATTTTACCCTCTTCTCTAGCCACAGCAGAGGCAGAGATGAATGTCTACCCTGAGTTGGTAGGACCACTTCAGCATTATTGCAGTGGAATACAAATATCAACCTTCCACAGTTTGGGCCTTTTTCTTCATAAGGACAGATCAACAAAAGCAAAAAGTCATGAAAACGTGACTGAATTAAAGCATCATGGTTAGTCTTAGTGTTGTGTAAAACACAACATTTTGAAAGTTCAGGAAAACAAAATATAACTGTTTTGTTGGCTTTTCTAGTGTACTTCGGTATGGATGAGCTTAAAATACCTCTTTAAACTAGAAAAGAAGAAACAAACCTACTGTAAATGAGGGAGATGAAAGTTTGTCAGAAATGCTTAGTCCTGTTGCCATGAGAATGCACAAATAGATAAGTGGAACAATAGCTTTGTGGAACAAGATGGTGGATGTTGTCTAGCATGTTGATTTAACATGCAGCATAAACAATGCATGATTTCTATAGCTTAGCAGAATATCTGAATGCAGTTCTGCCTAAATTCCTCTCCCTGGAGTGAGGAGCTGCTCTCACAGAGAAAGCAATCTGTGTCTATCACAGAGGATGAATTGTGCGGGCTGTCAGTTCCGGAAGCACAGTAGCTTTGACCAGAATTGCTGTACTGCATCTGATGAGTGGATTTAACAGTTCCTGGGAGCACATTTTTAGTACTCTAGTTGTAAACTTGACAGACTGCAAAGGAAGAGCCACCATAGCTTCAAGGAAAGAGAACGGACTTTCCAAGGGGCATCATGCATGAAAATATTTATATAATTTCTTAGGAGACACTTGCATCCAATTTTTTGGTAAGTTGGAGTTGAAGCATGCATAGGAAGAAAGCATTTGCAAAAGAGCTGAGCACAGGTATTTGTTCAGGATTGTGCTGAATCCATTAAGGTGCACTGTGCTAAATGTAAACCAGGAATGGATCAGGACACTCTAAAACAGAAGATGTGACTGGAAGTTTTGTGTCTCAGCCTTGAACTACTCCATCATTTACTATGACAAATTGATACACAATAGTATCCAGATGGTCTGCTCACTTGGGCTAACTAAATACAGCGCTGAGGCTGTTCCCAGTGCCAAATTTAGGCACGGAGGTCTGAGCTCCTGCTGGGTGAGAGAAATCCCTTTCCCCAAGTGGCTTCTTTCATTCATCTTCCTGGGGACTGTTACATTTCTTTGTCAGGCACAGAAAGAGACCCATGCTTCTTATGCAGCTGTCTGCAGCCTTTGCTTTCTTATCAACAACCTTTTGCTTAAGCAGCACTCATCTTGTTTCTTGTATACACCAAGGTCCCTTCTACAAGGATGGCTGGTGAGGGCTGCTCTTCAGCAGCAATGACAGATGAGTTTCTCCTTTGCCTGTTGCCGTAGGTGGAACTTGTTGCTGGGATCAGGATGTACTCCTTTGCTGGCATCCCCGTGCTGCCAGAGTCACAAGTGGATCTTTAGGCTGTCAGCCACCTATCTGCTCTCAGGTTCAGTGGGAAGCAAATACCATGCAGGTTGTGCTGGAGAAGGCAGCTATATCCACAGGTGCAGGATTTCTGAGCAGTGGTACTGCAGTAGCTGTCCTCACCCCTTGTCCCGCTCTGCCTCCCACGTCTGGGAGAATTGCCAGGTGAAGTTCTCACAGAAGAAGGTCTGTGTGCCCCATCCTTGAAAGGGCTGAGCAGAGAACTGCTGCATGGTTGTGGCACAGAGGCTACACCAATGTCACCTTTAACGTTTTAGCTCACAGGGGTCTTGGCAAAACCAAAGGTACCAGGGGACCTACCTCTGCCTGGTGAAGGGCTGTGTCACAGGACTGGGATGTGGCCCAATGGACCCCATGGGGAGCCCCAGCCACAAGGGAACCACTGGCACCTGTGGCACCCTGACAAAGGAGGAGACTTTCATTTGTGCTATGGGAGATGGAGAAGCCTGCAGCCACCATGAGTTTGTTGGTGCCGTGACATGGTTGTAACATACAAACTTTAAAGATGTGCTCGCTGAGTGGTTATGTAGATTTATAGGTCCTCATGTTACCTGTATCCTTGTGGGTGTATGTGGCTTTCTCCTTAATGAGCTTGGCAGGAATTTCTGGAGTGAAAGGAAGGGAGGGGGGAGGAAGAGTTTGCCATTCTTTGTACCATGGGACATACTTTTTTCTTAAGGTAGTTTGATAACTTTATCTAGCAAATTGGTTGTAATTGTGGGGGCTTGTGACACTTGCAACAGAACTAGAGTTGTGTCTTCCTGTAGCCTGTTGAAGTAGATGTTCAAAAGCCACAATAATGAGCCAGGAGGTGGGTGGTGGTGCAGTGTGGGCTGTGGTAACATGTAGGGAATTAGTTTTCATGGCAGTTTCGTTCAAAACTTTCATTGGTCAAAACAAAGGAAATTGCTTTCCTTTGTTGGTCACTGGACTTAAGTGATTCAGGTGGTATTTTCAAGCCACATGTACCCTGTTCTAAGCACTAAACTGCTGTTAGCTGCAGGCTTGTTTGCCTTAGACAGTGCTTAAACCAGGGGAATCATAATGCAGGTCCAATAACATAGTGGAGTTACAAAATGACAAGTTCACAGTATAAGGTTAACTACTTCAGTTTCACTGTACTGTTTTTCACTGTTTTGTATATTCTCCTTAGCACATTTCTAGAATTCTTCTTTTATTTTATTTTATTTTATTTTATTTATTTTATTTTATTTTATTTATTTATTTTATTTTAAAAGCCTCTCTAGTGCCTTTGCTGACTGCTGACTTCAGAATTAATTTGATCTTCAAGAACTCTTTCCAACCAGTTTATGATTTTCACGTTGCCCTTGATAACCCTAACAATGTTTTAGGTTAGATAACATGCAGTCAGGGAATTTTGCAAGTTTCTGCTTTGAAATAAATCACCATTAATAAATGAGAGTAGTCACAATGTACAATTTGGTTTTGCAAATGTACCTAATAGCTTAGGGAATACATCTGAAGGGATTGCAGTGTCATTTTTCTTCCTTTCTGTAAGCTAGAGCCAATGGCAAGTTCATCAGGTGTTTCACATGTTTTGATAGAGAAAAAGCAAACAAGCCTTACTAAATCTTGTCTCCCAGCAATGCTCATGCTCCTCCTTCACATGGAAATATTCTTGCTGTACTGCCTGTTGTTTTACTCTATGCTATTATTCCCTGTTCATTTCCTTCTTTTTTTTTGTCACCTTATCTGTCCCAGGAAATTGTAGCTTTCTGTTTTATTACATCAAACAGGAATATTTCCAGGATATGCACAGCTATGCTCTTGAACTTGTGACATTTAAAGGGCAATAGAATGCTAATGTGACTAATAAAATAGAAAAATGGCTTTATATAAGTCAATGTGAAAATGGCTCAACCTAGCTTTTAAATAGACTAATTTCAACAACATTCATTGATAGGGGCCTGAAGGAAGACTGAAAAGCTTGGGGGTTTGAGGTAGAACTGTAAAAACAAAGAAAACTCTTGTAATTCTCTTTTGATGCCTTTAAAAGAGATCCAGCCAATTTTTCCTATTATAGGGACTCTTTACCATCTATTTTCTGCACATGATAATTCACAAGGGTAATTGGCCGTATGTTTTTGTTTTGTTTTCATTCTGCTGTGAAAGATGTTGCAATCTAAAAACAATTTTATTGGATTTCTTTGATTTTTTTTTTTCTTTGGATTTCATTGATTTTTTTGATTTATATTTGAACACATACAATAAAAGTTCCACCTTTTATAGTTAAGTATTTCTAGCTAATGCTATGAGACCTAGAACAACTGTCTCTATAGTATTTTCAGGTCATGTCCTTTCTGAACAGTAGTAAGACTGAACTGATTCTATGTGGCCACTACGTTATAAATTCATGTGTATGGACAGAAAACAAAGGAAAGCATCGTTCAATTATACCTTTTGACTTTATCCTTTCCTCCTTAATCAAGATTTCTTAGTTAACAGGAAAACCATCAGTTTTTCTGGATTATTACAATAGTCAAAAGGCATCAAATAGCAAGATCACTTTGTGAATATAATCCCCGGTAATTCTGAAGTGTGTTGTTATTCTGAATAGGATTGCTTTATCTGATTAAGGGTATACTTATAAAGGAAATTTGGGGGTTGGGAGTTGGGTGTTAGGAATGTCCCATGAATGTTTGTTAAAGTTTGCTACTTGCAGTAAGAGAATTATACGTATTTTTCTGTTTCTTTAACAACAACAACAAAAACCTCAATTACTCACAGAATAATTAGATATAGATCTTACATGACAATTGTTTAAAAGTACTTTTGACTAATTATCATCAAAAGCTTATTAAAATATTGTTTTCTTTAGTGCAAGTTATATTCTTTCATCTTTTTTAATAATGCATCATCTATGAAAACATTTCGATGTGGAAAATTAGTGCTTCAGGTCTGAAGAGGGTGACAAGAATAATGTTAAGAGTGACAAGAATAATGTTAAGAGAGTGACAAGAATAATGTCTGAGTTATAATTTCAGGATTAGTAATGCATATTCACCCTTCCTAGTGGAATAGCAATGTGGTCACCTAATGAACACTCCATGCTGCAAGTTAAGTTTTGTCTTAATGCCTAACAATCCGTGACATTGACAGTTTTTTACACTTTGATTTTTGCAATATATAGAAAGCTATATTCTAGCCTCTTTTTGCCTCAGTACCTGAAAATTCTTCCTCCCCTCCCCACTGCATGCCCCGTTCTTGTTATTCCAGCTTAAGTGGTTCCTGTCACTGAAGGAGCTTGTTTTGATGGTCTTTTCTACTTTGCCATCCTTTGTGGTCCCCTGAGGTGTGTGGGCGCAATGCCTTGCTGGCAGGATGAGTGAGCCTGACATGTCTACATCGTCCATCCTGTGTGAGCTGACTTGGATACTGTGGTTCTGTTGCTCAGGATCTTGGATCCCTGTATGGACCACTTTGAGAAACGTGTATGGAAATACATCCATCTATTACGAGTGGTCTTCTTTCTTAAAGGACTAGTATTTCTAAAGTACATTCGATCACACAGGTGATTTGGGGCACCTCTTCACTGAACTATCATGTACAGTGTAGGCATTTCCTTGAAGAATTTCCTTCATATTGAAAACTGTATCTTTTAATAAATATTGTGACTGACTATCTTTTCTGTTTTTCACTCCAACTATAGCTGTTTTTCCACTTTTCCCTTTATTTGTTACATTGGAATCTTTTACTGGGCAAATACCCCTTCTTGATGTCTCCCTTCTGCTTTTGATAGCTACATACAAACTGTTTCCCCTCCTTATTGCAGTTCTTTTTTCCTGTTTTCCCCTTGTCTCCAGGCTTTTTCCTGGGAACAGGAAGGACAGGTGAGTGATTATTTTTGTGCTCGCTTTTGAGATTATGAGCACTGCAGGAGATTTTACTGCAATCTGCTCTCCAGTTGAAAACAGCTGGCATAAACTCTCTGTAGCTGTAGTGCTAATTTCAAGATTGCTCATACTTAGTCTTGAAGATTTGAAAATCCTCCAGACTTTCGCAGAAAACCTTTACTTGAACAAAATAAAGCTAACAAAAATTCAACGTACTTCAGTAAAGTTTATCTAGCAAGACTAAATGTCATTCCCAAGATGGGTCTGACTTTACAGTCAGACTGTGGAAGCAAGGAGGCTTTCTCCCTTTTGCGTTATAGAGAGGAGAAGTTTATTCTGAATTCGTGTGGGGCCTTACAACTTAGATCCTACTCTTTGATGTCAGAATCAGTTATCTTAATCTCCCCCAGCAAATATTTTCCATTAAATCTGTTTTCTGTCCATATGCTTTCCATCTTAGTGTGCCACCAACTTTCTTCTTCCCACATGTGTAGCTTCATGGTGACAGTCCATCATGCAGCAATCCCTTGCAAGACTTTTTTATATGGCTGTAATACTGCAACATAGACCATAACGTGGTTGTGTCAGATACTTCACTGCAATAAAATCAGGCCTAGACCACCCTTGTGATTTTTCTTTGCTAGAAGTTTGCACAAGAAATTTATTCTTACTTTCCCATTGGAAAAAAATATGAATACCATCTCTTTAAAGTGAATTACGAAGAGTGGTCAACTTTAAGAAGTTAGCGAGCTGATGGTTACCTACTTTTCATTGGCTTTGTGACCAAGATCCATGATCTTATGTGTGGGTGGAAGCGTTTGCTTTCCTGTAACCAGTGCTTGTACATCTGCTGAAAGTAAATTGCCAGCTCTAGAAATGTTGTGCGAAAACAGATTGGACCTTTCAGCCTTTGTTTATGCGGCTCTAGACACAAAAGGCAATGGGCAAATTTGGCTATATTGTAATTAATGTATAGAACTTTGTGCTTTTTCTGTGGTTTTTAGACACCTAATCCTAAATTAACATGGTCTTTGATTTTACAATGTAATAAGAAACTGCAACTGGTTATTAATTACTCAGTATTCATTTTTTCAGTAGTGTGGCCAATATTAATGGTCTTAAAAATTGTAACACATGTGAATGATTATTGATTGTGGCAACACCTTTTTTTGAAGACTACTGAATTTTTACAAAAATACTTCAGAAGTATAAGAACTGAGGACGTCATTGATCTTCCAAAAGGGTAATCTGGTTTTCTTAGAATGTTGTGTGTCACTAAATCTTTGAAAGGATGTGGGTTTTAACAGATACATAACAGTGCTATTTTAAAAGTTGGGGGCTAAAGGAACAGGAGCTATACGAGAACAAACTAGTGATATACTTAAACCATAATTTTGATCTGACAGTGGTAAGATTCTGAAAATCCAAGAAGTCCTATAATCATTGTGTGAACCAAATTAAAATTAAAAAAGGACAGCAAGGCCTGCTAGGCTGCAGGAGCAATGAGTGCATTCCTGTGAGAGGGTGGCTCCTGGCTCCCACCTAGCTCAACAGGTTCCTTTGATATTCAATGGTGATAAGTCTACTGTATATTTGTTTTCTTCCCTTACTTATCAACATGCATATTTTATTCACTGCAGTCACTTGAGAAGGAAGATACTAATAAACTGAGAATTTAGGAACCTTCTCAGTTATATCCTACTGTTTATATGAAATCAGGTTATGTGATTTTTGCTGCTTTTCAAGTTTCCACAACCCTTTGTTATGGAGACTTACAAGATAATCAAGATAGGTAGGTGATAAACTCAAATTTTATCCTAACCAAACAACTTTATGCTAACCAAACTGTTTAAGACTGACAACATTAGTTACCGTAGGTTCAAGATATGGAGCTGAATTAATACTGCACAGCAGAGTTAAGAAACAAGGGTTTAGAAATGAGGATCCAAACTGCTTAATCACTCACGGAATAAGGGAAGGGCTCTCAACCTGCAGGTAGGTGTCTATAGGACGGTGTCCCAACCCATGTGGAGTGTTACTGACTGCAGACCCAAGGATGTCTGACTCAATCTGTCCTCTGGCATGGCTCCATTTGTACCCTGGTCAAATCTGATCTGTGGTCATTAGTCCTCATTGGCTGAAGGTCTTCACTTTCGCATATTTCAACTGAAATGTGTACATGACAGTAGTCACCATGTGGCTTTGAGAAGTCTCGGTCCCTAACAGTGGCACCTGCCACACCCTTTTAGCCAGTTTTGACAAAGCTTTCTTGAAAGAGTGATAGGAGTTTCTAACTTCCTGCCTACAGTTTTGAAGGTGGACGGAGGGTTTGGTATTGAGGTAGGAAGTGATGGCCTGGGTAAGAAAGATACAATTTGTAGGAAGGCAGACTTTGCTATATATACAGTTCGTGATTTCTATTGAATATGATAGTTTGTGAATTTTCATAGCTGCTTATATTTCAGCACAGAAGAAAAATAAAAAATATTTTTAAGGATAGTTTTTTCCATTTTGATATGGCCCTGTTGAGATCAGTGTCATTATTTTTCCTCAACATTGCCTGTGAGTTGTGCTCTAAACCTTAATTAAAAGGTAGTTATTCAACTTGGCTCTTATTCAGCCATATTCCAAATAATTTATGCTACAGATTACGGTTAATTTATTTTGTTTCATTTTATTCCTATTGTTCCACTGGAAAATATACCTCTCATGATACTTTACTACTTCTTAGCCATAAGGTTCAGGAGAGACCATCTCTCACTGTCTCACTTGTCACTCTGTTTTTCTATCAATCAATCAATGTGCTTGTGTGTCTCTGTCATCCTGTAGTTGGGGCTAAACCTCTGCAGGGCAATGGATATGTTTTCATTACACATCACCTAGTATAGTCAGGTTTCACTCAGGAAGACTTGCTATTTTGCTAAGTGCTCATGATTTCTCTGAACCACTGAAATGAGTTGCTGTCAGGCTTAAGGGGCAATAAACCAGTGCTTGTGCCTTTTTTTTCTCTCTTTCCTTCCTCACTGCGTGACTTTCCCAGACAAGCTTTTCTACAGTGCAAAAGTGGTGCTTCTTTTTATTTGTTTGGTTTTGTTTTTCCTAATAGTTAAGTTCTTTCAGAAAACTTCTATGCCTTCTTATTTTCTTAAGCCAGATAATGTTTATTCTTTTAGTTATATTTATGGTGCTCTTAAGCAACTTAGCGGTACCCGCTAGGGACAGAAAGTTTGGGTTGAACCATCCTGATATTGCTCACAGGGTCTTGCAGAGATCAGTGTCCCCTGACCCTTTCTCCCAGATCAGGTTTACAGATGTTAACTTCTGCATTTGCAATGTGTCTAACTCTCCTTAAAAATGAAAGGAAGAGACACTTGGCATTCCAAACACTGTAACTTCATAAGCACTATTTTAATGAAGGGGCGACTGAAGGATGGTTTGTTTTGCCAAACTTGAGGAAGGTCCAGAGTGTGTCAGCAGTTGAATGACAGGAGGTCATCCTCCCCTTTACATATACCTTCATGGATTCTCCTGGTGGAGAACTATACTGATATTTTTTCTGTGTTTAAAGCCCACTTACCCATGAACGGCATCTCCTGACTGGATCACAGTTTTGTGTAGGTAATGCTCAGAAAACACTGTGTGGAAAGTGAGGGAATGGATGCAGGAGAGCTACTAGTGGACACACCTTAAGGTCAGGTGAGTCATAATGACATCCTCAAGAGATACACTCCTGAAGTCATGTCTTCCTATGAGGTTAAGAGACATGACAAGCCTAGGAAAGACTCTGTCCACGTAAAAAGCTTTGTCTGAGTGCCGTGGCCCTTTTAATGGATGCTTTGTTTTGAGGAAGTTGTTGCGTTTTTTATGCAAAGCTCCCTAGAAGGACCTGTTGAGCTTGCTTGGCATCAAGGCTGCTAATCAAAATGGGATAACCTTATCATGCTGATAAATGTGGTTACATTATAGGTGCCTTTTCTCCAAAGAAAAGTGGAAGTGCATCACTGTCACTTGAAAGGAGCATGTGTGGAGGACAGGACCCTAGAAAAGGCATCTGAGGATGATGAAAACTTTTACTGGACTGAGATAATACCTCAGAGTTCAAATAAATCCTTTCAGAAACAACTTGATGAGAGGGAAAAGTACACTTAGGACTGGGAATAAAACCCCCAAATGCAGAGGGTTTTTTACTGTATGACTTTACAGTCAAATATTGGACACTGTTTCCAAAGTGAATTCACTTTCTGCAGGTACAGTTTTTCAGAAACTGGTAGTGTTACAAAAATAAATAAAATACATGAATATTACCTATTTTTCCTATCATTCCCACAAAAGAATAAATGAAATAAATGTGAAAGAGTGTTAATTGTGTAGCAATTAGTCTTTAGCTCACAGTTAGGGAAAGAGCTCATTTTAACAGGGTTTGATAGAGGCAGTTTCAACTTGCTTTAATGTATGGAGAGAGTTTTATGCTCCTAGAGTACCTTGATGTGTTGGTAGCAGAAAAGGTCTCATGTGGGATCTTAATTGTACCCCAGAATGCTTTCTCCTTGCAAGAAGTGCAGAGGAAAGAAATACAAAAGATGTTTTCAGATGCTGTGGTGGACCAACTGAAATTACATCATTAATTTTATCACATGAAAATCCATCTATAAAAGTTGAACCTATTTGTGATTGTTAAGAAATAAAGTATAAGAAATTCCCTATTGATCTTATCCTTATAAGCCAAGGTAAGCTGTAGGAAGAGGTTTTCAAGTAGCAAATGTGGCTCTGGTCGACTGAATGCACTGGAGCTTGACTGGCCAATTGTTTGAGTAACTCAGGTGGACCTGTTGGTGAGCCATTCTTGTCCCATGTGTTCCTTCCTTCCTTGCTCCTACTTCATGATTTGTTCAGTCCCTGATTTGTCTTTGGTCAGGACCTTTACCACATGTATGGTGTTTTGGAACTAGAGAATGTCTTGGTGCCACTTGTTGCAGGGTTTGGGATCTTGGTCCACAGGGGCAGAAGGTACACAATTTAGGTGGAAATACTTTGAGAATGAGCATCATCTGTGCCAAGGTGTAGATGTCTGTAGAAGTGCACCTACAACTTAAGCACACTTCCAACATAAACCATTCTATAAAACTTGTATGTAAAGTCATATGAAGCAACTGTGATAAAAGACCTTCCAAATCTTTCAGGCTTAGAAAGAAAAGAAAAATTTTTATACAGAAAAAGTGTATAATGCAAAAAATAGGATTTTTTTTTAATTAATGTTATGTAAGTGCACTTAAAAAAAACAAACAAAAAAACCCAAAACAAAACATAAAACCAACCCTCTGAACAAACAAGAAAACATAACACTTTGTGGAGCTTTGAGTAACACCAGCTGTAAAAAAGAAAAAAAAAAAGGACAAAAATGATGAATAAAGTGTAGAATATCAATAAATGAGTCAGGTTAGACAAGATAAGGCAAAAAGAAAAATCAAACAAAGACAAATTAAAGTTCTGTTACAAAGAGAACAATCCCATTAGGACACTGAACTACAAGGAAATTGTAAGGGAAAATATTCATGCTGAAAATTCACATTGTATAAGCATCATATGAGATGCTACTTTCAGCCAGTATTTCTTTGGTTTCCTTTAACGACATCAAAACCTCAAAAATGTTTCATAAAGCAATGTTCTTGTTTACATTTAGAATACAGGTCTATCTGAAGCATCAAACTTGTTAAAAAAATTTCAGTTTTTGAATAGGAAGGGCTACAAGATGTCATCTACTGATTCCCTCTTCCTTGACACAGGGCTTACAATAATTAACCTGATGTATTTGTCTTCCCTTGGTTGAAAAGCTGCAGTGATATAGGTTCTATGGCCTTGCTTTGTAGCCAGGTTTACCACTGGATTATTCTTGTAGTTCGAGGTTTTTTCATACTATCTGATCTAATACTGCAAGCATATTTCTATTTGTCATGATTGCAGTGAGCACAGGGGATCATTGCTCTTTTTTCCTCTTTTTAATGCAAGAAGACTTCTACCTATAGAAGTACTGGAATAGCCCCTGTTTTCATGCTCCCCTTCAGTATGTTCTCTCTCTCTCTCTCCCTCCATTCCACCCCCCCACCCCCCGCCCATTTTTTCATATTAGGATTTGAGGAAAACAGTGAAGGAAAGGAGAACAACATTTAAAGGGGAGAAGAAAAGGACTGTGTGGACCTTTCAGCTCCCCACCAACACCAACAAGGGGGTCATTCAAGAAGACAGGAGCCAGACTCTTCTCAGAGATTAAAAGATGACAGACAACAGGTATAAGAGGAAATAAGAAAGGTTGAGACTGAATAGAAATGAAAACTTTTTCACATTAAGGACAGTGGAACAGATTGCCTATGGCAGGTTGTGATTGCAGTTTCTGCTGTCTCCATATTTGTCTTTGGCCAGTCAGGTCTTAAAAATCTTTCTGAGCATCTTGGTCTGATTCTTTCAGCAGGAAGCTGGATTAAAGGTTTCTTGAGGGTTCCTTCCAATCTGAATTTTTCCTATCATTGTTTCTCTGATTCTCAAAGTCATTCTGGGTTCTGACTTTCTTTCTGAGGTGCTTACAATTCTTTTCAGCAGGGGACTAAACTAAATACTATAGATGTAATTCTTTTTCATTTTAAGTCATTGTAAATACTGACTATCACTGCAGATCCCCCCCAATGCCCAGCTTGAGACTGAAAATTCCTGATTAATATTTGAGTATGTTTAAAAATCAGGTATTCATGCACTGAAATTTCCTTTGAATCATATTTTTCTGATGTGAGAATATCATGCAAGTATGTGAAAAAGTTTAAGTAAACAACATAAGTATCATATCTGTTCCTTTCTCCTTATCATCTAGGGCAATAATCCTAAAAGTTATACCAAATTAAACTGGCATCATATAATTTATGTTTATTTTATTATTGCTTTTTATTAGCTTATTATTTACTCAGTCCTAGTAACCGATAATTTAGGTATTCCTTACTGCTATTTTTCTAAGTACTGGAGCTAACTTGAATAATCCATATTGGAATGTTATTTTAGACAGATGATGTTTGTGCTGATTTGCTTTTCTCTATTTCTCAGAGGCAGAAATATTGTTAGGTGAACTTCATCAGGTCCAGCTGTGTAGAAAATATCTATTTTGCCTTCATCTTTTTTAGTTGTCCTTTCCTTATTCTGATCTATATTTTTCTATCCCTTAATATCAATAATAACATTCTAAAAAGAAAATGGAAAAGTCAGTATTTCAGTCTTATCTGTGTCATACATTATTTGTTGTTCTTCCACAGTAAGCTATGCACTTAAATTTTTCTATTCTTTCCCTTATGTTCAATAAACAAGATAGAAGTATTTCTG
Organism: Scolopax mira; assembly: GCA_004320125.1. Taxonomy (NCBI): domain Eukaryota; kingdom Metazoa; phylum Chordata; class Aves; order Charadriiformes; family Scolopacidae; genus Scolopax; species Scolopax mira. Next base: position 180,076 of record BJBW01001076.1, on the reverse strand, counting down.
ATTCAATCGGTAAACTTTTTCTTAGAGCCTTTTATGTTCCTTGCTAGTTGTAATACATTTTGTGTCTTCTCTCTGAGTTTATTCTTATGGGCTGTGTTTCCCCCTCAGTCATTCTTAGACATGTGTCCTTGTTTTCAGTTTTTGTGTGGTTCACCTCCCATTTTCAGGTTATTAAAGAGTTATGTGTGAGTTGCAAGGCAGAGACTGAAAAGAATTGGCAAACAATCTGCAAAATAAAGATTTACAAGTATTTATTTTACAGTCTCCCTGAGTAGTCTGACAGCTAGGAATAAACCCCACCTGTCTTTCAAGGTTACTTAAAATATCAAGATGATTTGAGTGTATATGGTGACATATATAAAGACAGTTGGGTCATAATGCCTAGATCACCGAGAACCCTTTTTTCCTCCAAGGTTATGTATGACCATTCTGGAATCAAAGCCTGACTCTGGAAACCCAGAGGGGCCATATACCAGTCAAACTTGACCAAGTCTTTCAGAGATCTTAGAATTAATGACAATTGCAGTTAAATTAAGTTGCAATTAAATTACAGTTGCCATTTGATTTAATTGCAGTTAATTTATACGTAGGCCAAGTAGCAAAAAACCCCAATGAAAATACAAGCCATTCCCAACAGACCTTGGAAAAAAAGTTGGAAATGACCTTTCCACTGCAAATCATACAAACAACCTCATTATTACGAGCTGCTCTGTAGACTTCTGGGAACTGACTGACTTTTTGGACTTAGGAACTGTTGAGGATAAAGAAACAAAATATTTGTGCAGAAATGGAGTATCAAGCAGTACAATTTGAGATAATGGACCTCAGTGTATTCACAGTGGGTTTGTACAATTTACCATAATATAGTAATTAAGCTATGTCTTACTGCCATAAAACAACAGCCACTTGCCGCTGCTAAACTGAGAGATAAAACTGTTAAGGCGCTATAAAACAAAACTGCAAAAAGCAAAGAAAATATTTTGCAAACCATTCTGGAATTGAGAAGAGATGCTACTGAAGACCTGTTTCATCCACAATTTAGTGGTGTGCTGGATATCATGTTTTTCTGGTGTTCTAGAGCTGTAAAAGATGATGGAAAGAGTTACAGCCAAAAAAGTGCAAAAGAGCAAGGTTTGCTGCTGCTTCTACTAGATATCCATGAACTATGACTGCTTGGATTCAAAATAACTCTTGGGGACAAGTCAAGAATCTGTTGGGATATTTTGCATATAAGCAGTCATTCGTTTTAACTTCTCAGTGGGTGAAAATACATCTTATTAAAATAGCAATTATATTTTGACAATCAGGAATGCAGAGTAGAAATGTAATTCTGAAGACAGTGAAATATGTACTTTACTGGAGTTTAATGATAAAGAAGCAAAAGGAATAGGTCAACAAGTTATCGTTAGGTGTTCATACAGATTTGCAAAATGCCATACAACTAGAATATCATGGAGGGTGTGTGTGTATGGAGGCAGTATTCTTCCATCATATGAAAACCTCTTCCTTGCTCCAACACAATATTGTTTAAAGTATCCTCAACAAGCAAGGCATCTGATTTTATCCTGTATTTAGTGGACACCTGAGGAATCATAAAACCATAGATTACCAAAGAAGGCAAATTATTTCAGTACATTTAACTTTGTTTCTCCAGATTTATTTATGCCATTATGCCATTTTATTGACCTATACACCAAAAAATGTTTGAAACGTGTCATTTTAAAGACATTTGGTAATGCTACCAAACGTGTGAGGGGCCAATCATTTCAAATTATGGAGGGGGAAAAAAACCCAAACTCTTTCTGTACCCCAGCAGCCTGATGTTGTATAAAGGTATTTTTTTTTCTCTTCACATGAAGGGTATAAAATTTAAAACCATGTAACAGAATGATAAATATGTAAGTAGGCCATGGTATTCCTGTTTAATTATACTGTCTTGAATAAATGTGCCAAAAGTAATGTTCTGGTGAATAGCCCTTCAATAGGGGCGCTGTAGTGTGATCACATATTTATATATAAGGCAATGTCTAGGAAGTGCTTAAGAAGAGGGGACAGCCAGTGGAGGGAGGAACACATCCTGCGTGTTGCAGTGGGTTCCCTGTCTCTCTCGTTTATACTCGAAGGCAGAGCACTATCCGTGCTGTGTTCGGATGGCTCGGCTCCTTTGCCAGTGTTGAAGTGTGAGCAGCACATGAAGTGAATCCGTGTGCAATGGGAAGCTTTCCTCTCCCTCCCAGGCTTAATGTCACTGCTGCCTTATTCCAGCCAGGCTCGTGCTTGAGACCCACACGCGGGTCTGGTTATTATTACGCTCCCTGAACTTCACCATTGTGAGCTACTGCTGGTGCATCCAAGCTCAGTTTACAATCTGGCTGTGTGCAGCTGGATATTGGTATTGTATTTGGCAGCGCTGTGTAAACTCCATCCATTTGGTGAAGTCATCTAAAATAATTATACTTTTAAATCTACAGGGCTGTTGCCAAACCATGTACTTATGAAAGACAGATGCTGTGGATTTTCCATTCAGTTCTGCAGCAAATCTGCCATGCGCAGAGGGGGAGTGAGGTGCATTATAAAACTTCCCCCTTGTCTTTTATAATGCAGGAAAGCTTTAATTAGACATAAATGAGTTTGATCAATGAATCATTAACTTCCATTAAACTTTAAGTAGATTGCCTGACCCGGCTACTTCATTCTGAATTTCATCTGGTATACACTTGATAATTAGAGTTAAAGGGACAAGGGCTGGAGGCAATCCTTCTCAATCCTTCACACAAAATGGAGTTGAATCAGCTAATAAGTTAATTTTATAGTCAGTGTTTAAGGACAGAATTGGCCATAAAATGTAATTTTCCTAGAAAAACGGATCAGGAAGCAAACTGTCACTTTGTTTTGCTTTCAGAATTACCTCAGGAATTACCTGCCCAGGGTCTTCAAAGCCTTCACAGATCCTGTTGTCCTCAGCACAGCAGCTGGAGGATTAGGTTACATGAACACACAGTCAGAAACCAGGTGGCAGAGCAGGAAGGAAATCTTCTCAGGGCTCTGTGAAAATGCTGGTGTAGCCCTCTCTGTGGCTGAACAAATTGTTCTGGCTGGTCTAGATCCATGGGCACTGGAAGGAGTGAAAGGAGGCTACTTTCTGATAGCTTTGAAGCTTAGGAAAGGTAGAATCTTTGATCTGCTGGCTTTATCAACACTTGCATCGAGAAGAGCAATTGTCATTTCTTGTGTGTGTTTGCTGTTTGTTTTGCCATTTGGAAATTGGAGGCTTGCTAACTTCGGTGTCTCTGCATGGCACTGTGCTGCAGTAGGGATGTATTCTTTGGATGGTTGTATCAAGTTAAGTTTATTTGTGAAATATTTGGGTCATTAAAACTGACTTAAAGGACTAGAAGTTCCCTATTTGTCTTACTTCTGTAGAAGTGAGTTCTCTTATGTCCTTCTTATGAGATATGATGTTCTCTGCTTTCTGGGTTCATGTTAGGTTATACTGAGGGATGCCAGATGATTCAAATGCAGACTCCCTCCACCTGTTTAAGTACTTTCCTTGTTCCATCTGAAATGTGTGTCTGAACGTACTTGAGGAAAGACCATAGTAGTCTGTGTTGAGTTGGATGTTGTAGAAACAAAAAGTAATTGTGCTGACGCATAAAGCACAATGATATCAAAGTGTCCAGGTATTGTGGTGGGAAGTCCTATTGTGAGCGTGCAGCTGCTCACAAAATGCAGATTTGATGGAATAGAAAGGTTCCCCAAAGATGTGCGCAAACCCATTTTGGGAAATGGCTCTGGCTCTTCAGCTTGATGTGAATGCTCTGGCCAGTGTTCTAAAGATCATGCTAAAGGAGAGGGCAGGTACACCACCTGGCCTTTGTACTTATTTATGAGTATATTACTGCAGTGGACCACAGCGGTCAGAAAAGAGTAAGCATGGTATTTCTTTTGGCGTGTAGCTACGAGATTGCTGCTGAGAAGAGTAGTGTTGCCTGGGCATGAGCTCTTTTGTGTACATGTGTACATCTTTTTTTTTACCGGTAAAGCATTGAAGGCACAACATGTTAAAAGTAGTGATGCAGAGGCTCTAAGTTTTGGACTTAGACTCTTAAAATGGCAGTCAAGTTTCAAAAGGACTCTGAATATCTGGCCTGTGCCTTTCCTGTTCTTTCAGCCTCAGCCTTGAGTTACTGTTTCTGAATTCCCTGTGAGTGCTTCAACCTGGGGTCACCGAAAGCATTGCTCTGGGCCTGTAATGACCTGTAAAATGACAGGCAGTTCTGGGTTTGTGTGGTATCTGTTAGCTGCTGCTCTGAGATACAAGTCAAGCAAGGGCAAAAGTAAAAGCTGATTAGCTACCTATTTAAGGAGCCTTGTCCATTCTCTGCAGTCACATAATGTGACGCTGAGGGAGGCTGAATTAAGGGTTGCTGAATTAAGGTCATGCAGGCAACCTTAATACAGCCATTTTGAGACTTTTGAATGCAGGATTATGAGACCTTAATGGCATTATTTTTAAAGTATTTTATTTGGATGTGATTTTGTATATTTAGGTCAGACAAAATTGCTAGCAATGTTCTCCTCGGACTCTAAAATCCACAAATCTATTCTTTTTAATAGCACTGCCAGAATGAAGGGGAGAATTCTGCTAGAGCTGATGAAGACCTCTTAAAAAAACAGTCCCTTTCCAGTGTTTTAATGATGCTGCTGTTCATAAATGCTTGCTAGTATGTTATGCTATTATTTATCTGTCAAATTCTCCAGTACCAGGTTCCCATTATAAATGACAATAGCTGCCGGGGTCTGGTGGCAGAGGGGTTGGGGTGCCCTTTTCCCATACTGCCTGGCTTGCCTTCAGCCCAAGTCAAGATGGACCAGCACTTCTTGTTGTTTTCCGTTATGATGCCTGTATAGAGGCTTAGTTTCTGTAAAACAAAATTCCCAGTGCAGTCTGGTAATGAATGAATGCTTTCCCATCAAAAAAGCATCTAACTTTTGCTCCACTAAATGGTGGCTTCTGCTGATTTTTTTTTTTCCTATAAGACATCCTTCCAGATGCTTCAAAATGCTGCACATTTTGAAGAATGTCATGGGGAAAACACCCACTGATGATGACCATTTTGTGCCATACAGAGCTAGAAATATGAAGGCTTAATTCCTGTCAGTGAAGAATTGCTCACACCATGCTCACAGGGTTATGCATGTGAGTAGCTGTTTGCCATTGGCAGTAAGGGATTTACAGTCTGGCTCTCTGGGAATTGAGAAACTTACTTATTGTCTCTAGGGTCTTCCATCCTGAACCTTTTTACAAGCATTTAAAAGTCAATTCAAGTGATAAAACCTGTTATTTATTTTGAAGAAAACATGTTTTAAGGCATCAAAACTGCTTCATTATTTGAAAATACATTTAGAACACATACTTGCTTTCCACAGAGCTCAAAAGACAAATTTCAAGTAACAAAAGCCTTCCTAGCAGGTGGCGGATAAACATTTTATGTTTCCAATAGAAGCTGGGCTTGTCTCTTGCTGCTATAAGCAGTCTGAACAGATAGTTGTTTACCAAAAAGATATAGCAGAATTTGCTATCAGCCAAGTCTGACAATCAGCTACATCTGTCAGAATGCAGCTAAGGAATTTCAGAGGTCTGTCTAATAAAAATAAACTTTTCTTAAATATATTTAACTTTCCTTAACTATCTTTCATCCTATCATCTCTAACTTGCAAACTTTGTCTTATACAACTCCTCCTGTTGAGTTCATGGCTTTTTTTTTTTTTTTCCCCTGAGCCTGCAAAGAGAAGTTTTTGAAAGTGATTTGCTCAAAATCCAACCTTTGACAGAGCAATGTCTCAAACCCATCCTCACCTGAAGCTGCTACTACATGAGTATCCATAGCAGTTGTATCCAGCTGTTTTGGGAAGTGCTAAGCTTTGCAAGAATATGAAGTGTGTCCAGTTCAGACAGAACCCTCAGAGAATTTTCTCACCAGGTTTTATCTGAGTATATATGAACTGTGACATTTTGAAGGCTTGTAACTCACCCAGACTTTGGCAGTCTTTCACAAGGACAGGAAAAAGTATTTTTTTGACCCAAAGCAGACCCTGTCAAAATTTTTCAGATTGGTTGGAATAATGTATTTCTGCTTGTGTGCTCAGAAATGGCTGAATCATTTTGACTGAATTTTTCCACAAAGGTTCAAACTGAGATGGATATTGACAGGAGAAACTAGCCCAAGTGCTGCCAAACAGTAACCAACTGGAAAAATAAGAAAAAAGGAAAAAAGATATAATGGAAGAAGTAGGAGGCATCCTTAATAGATGGTAGTATTACTCCCAGCTACCACTTGTGCAGGATCTTGTGAATACTTTTAAGTTTTGAAACACCATTTTACAATTTTTATGGGTTGAAAGTAAAGGCAGATAACATCTTTTTAGAACGTAGCTAGGAAGTCAAATGAAGTGATTATTCTCTTCTATTTAGCACTTGTGAGACTGCATCTGGAATAACCAACTATGTCCAGTAATGGGTCGTATGGCACTTTACCAAATTGGAAGGAGTCTGATAGATGGCCACAAAGATGGTCAGTGGATGTTTAATAGCAGGCTGAGGGAGTTAGCTAAATTGTTCAAATCAGGCTGTGCCTGTTGAACAGGTCTGTGCCTTGAAGAAACACTACACTTTGGCTTGCTGGCAAGTCTTTTCTTGATGAAGATGAAACAAAATGACATTTTGGCTTTGATACCTTTTCTGTGGTGATACCTACATAGTTTGTGCTTTATAGTACAACCTGGGGAAAAATTCCATGGGCTTCAGAATAAGAAGTCAGCTTTTGAGCTATGTCCACATACTGATTTATTTATTTGATCAGAACGCATACATCCTTTGCTTTGCTTTGTTGCACTTTGCATTTCTGGCTATTGGTTAGTTAGAAATAACAAATCACTTGCATGTGCAGAGACTGCCAGTTTTAATGCCCCGAAAAGTGGTGAAAGGCTGTGGCGCATGAAGCTCTTGTGTCTACACTATGAGAACAGACCACTTGAACTGAGATTGAAGAAAACAGCTATCAAGGGACAAGGCCTTTCTGGGATCTATCTCATCTTCTAGGTTGTTTTAACTGCAACAATGGATATGAGACCTCAACAGCAGTCCAGTGGAATGGCTGTAGGCTGCTGATTAGATAAAAGAAATAAGAAAATGGGTCCTGAAATTAACTCCAGAGCTTGTAGAGGTTTTCCTGAGAGGTTTTCTATGCCTGAGGTTTTCCACTTGAGAGGCACAGCTGTACTGTCCCACCACTATCCTGGAGGACATGGCTGCACGTGAGTGCTGGCAGCAAGCAGTACTCGTAGGCTGTAACCTCCTGTCGTTGCTTCTCTCCCGCAGCACCAGCTGCAGCTGCTGCCACCAGGGAGAGCCAGTCCTCACAGGTCCAGAGCCAACTCTTCTGCAAAATTGTCTCCATTAAAAGAGCCATACTGAGGAGGTGAGAATGTTCTGCAGCTGCAGAACTGAAGGCAGGGAGATGGGCAGCTCCAGTCAGATCAGATAGGAAACCTGGCAGAGTCAGAAGCTGAACCCATATATCTTGGTTCTTAGTTCAGTGCCTTAGGTCTCAGAGCATCCTTCCTGATATGAAGATGCCACTATTTTAGCTAGAGAACAGGTAGTTCTCTAGCTATTTAGCTAGGTTTTTTGGTGTCTATCTTCCTTTCTACTATGTTTAAAATGCTTTCTCTCTTTAACCTGATGATTTTGCTTAGAGCAATTTGTTCTTTTTTTCCTAGCACTTACTAACAGCATTTTCTTCTGCCTTTTGTTGTATATGCTCCCCTAAGGCTAACTGCTCCTCTACTTTCTACCTCTGCAATATATATATATATGCAGCTATGATGCAGCAAGCAAACTATCAGAGTAGCTTTGCCAGAGCCTTCTTTGAAAGCAGTCCAAAGTAGATACAGCTATGGTCACAAGTAGTAAGTAGAAAAGACACCAGGGATGAGATCCCAATTTCCTTTTCCTGTTCCTGTCCATCTGCCTCTATACTCCTCCATACTCCTCAATGGACACTACCATTGGTAATATCTGTCCTCAGGTACTATATGCTGGCTGGGGTAATAGACATGTTCTGCAGCTGCTGGTCTGAACCTATGCAATGTACTCACCCAAGGAGGAGAGCACCACAAAGCACCCACATATCTTCTGCTCCACAGGTAAAAAAAAATCTCACTTTGAATTCACCTGAAATAATATTAACATGTGGTAATGCAAATTTTAAAAGGAAACTATCGGTCTCCCTTGCCCATGGCAGAAATCATCTTTTTGTTGCATGCAAGGGCAGTGTACACTATATCACAGAACAAATATAAAGCTGCAAAAGAAAAAGGTGAGGTAGCTTGTGGGAGTGTGGGTCAGGAGACAAGTGGTCACAAGGGAACAAGAGGCACCATGCAGGGAAGAAGCCTAGAGCGTGGTCTGACCCGACGTTGGAGGTGGTTGGGATGACAGGCTGGGACAGCTTTCTTCCCTTCCTGTCTGATATTAGCAGTGCCAGAGGCAGGAGTGTAGAGAATTGAATTGTGTGCTGTCAAATTGTTCTCTTCTGCCCCACCAGACCCATCACACATCAGTAATGCATCTGACTAGTTTCTCTCTTCTCCCTCCTTTTATGCCTGCAACTTAGGGGGGAAATGCTAGAACAGGTATGCCTGCCTATTTGCTTGTTCTGAAGGTGTCCCAGGGGATTCACAGGTTTGGTGTAGAAGCACTTTGCTGTGTAACTGATATCCAGAAAAACAGCGGGTCAAAAAGGCCAAGAGTCCCCACAGGCTGCGGTGATCCTGCTCCTTTTCAGTTGCTCTGTGTTATAAGGGAGGGATTTGAAAACGCAGAAGAGGCTGTTGCTGCTCTTAGGGTTCTGCACAGTTTGAAGCCTGTTGGAGGCTTGCCTGATTAGCAGGTTTGACGGCTGCATTGTTCACTGGCACAGGGAGGGCCTGCAGGCCACACTGTTGTTGCAAATTATGTGATGAGCCGATTGTCTGTGTCACGTAAACCAAAGCTCCCATTGAATTCCTTTGCAAGGAGACAAGGCATTTGGTCTGCAGCACTTGAGTGAATAAATGCGTGAAGCAGACTTCCACAGTTTTAAGCTGTCTGTTTTAAAAGGTATTTTCTCCAGTAAAAATTCTGCCCAGCACAACAACATGTAGAACAAAAGGAAATGTTTTACTATAGAGCAAATTAATTTCAGGTCCTTAATAAAAGAGATTCTAATTTTTATGTTGTCTGCCCTCTTAAATGCATCTGACCCCCTGAATGACTTCTTGAATACGTATATTCTGCACATGCATAAGTGTCTGCAAATGCAGGCTCAATTCCTTGTGTGTCCTATATTGCTCATTGACAGTACTTACTTACACAGCTGATGATAAGCACAAGAAAATCTTGCTGAGACCAGGAGCATGCTGCTGTATTGCTCTGCAGAGCACTTCTGTTTGAGCGTGACACAATTTAGTAATACGAAATAGTATAACTAGTGTAACGTACAGAGGGCAGTAGTGCTGAATGTATGATACGTGTGCTGCCAGAGAACACTGTAAGTTCAATAACACAGCAAAAGATAAACTAAGAGGCAGATGTGGAGGAGAAGAGAGCTTAAAACTTTTCATTTTTATTCTTTTTAAGGAAGTCAGTGAATTCTAGAGAAAACTTAAAACGTGAGAAAATGTACTGGCATTGGGAAGCACCTTTTTAGATGATGCCATTATAAGAGTAAAACGTCATTTCCGAAAACAGTTTCAGAATATTTTCTTTTGTAACCTCAGTTATTGTAGACCTAACAGAAGATGCAGCCTCCTGGAAATCAGCATAATATCTTCCCGGTATATGAAAATCATACATAGGAATGTCTGAAAGGAATTTTGCGGAATTATTGGTTATTAGCTAATCTGAAGATGGGAGTGTCTGTAGTCTGCACATGGAGCTTTTTCCTTTTAATTTATTGACACTGGTTTCTTGAGGAAATGGACCTTATACAGACATACTTTGGCTATTATATATCTTCCTCTTACTATCTGCTGATACTTTTGTAAAAAATTGAAGCCAGATGTTTTGTATAGGGTTGTGTAGACAAGATGCCCAGCGGAGAAGAAGGATAGTCTTGACACTAATTAAGCATTTGAGGAGCACAAGTCACATGCACTCAGCATTCAAAAATGCCCCAGCCATGGAGAAAACATTGACTGGGGCTCTCACTTTTACTCATAAGGAAATTCAGGCATGAGGCACACATCCATAGGAACCTTGGCTTTGTTAGTTCTTCTGCTTTCATGTCCAGTTTCTCATGTTGTTGCCAAGGGGATATCTTAGGGAGATGTGTTTTGATGTTCCTTCTCTTGCAACTTGTGATGGTAGCGCCACTGAGCACTTCAGAAAATGGAACTGGGACCACAGTTGTTCCTGGTCTCCTTCTTTCTTCCCTCCATGTTAACAGCACTCTCTTCTGTCTGCAGTTAGTGCTAGTGCTGTTCACCCAGGACCCACATTCCTAGCTTCACCCTGACTCCTTTTACCACAGAAAATGCCAAGTGCAGGAGAAACTGTTTCCCTCTTCCTAGGACCATAGTGGGTGGTTTAAAATTTGTCATTGCACGTGAAAGAGATTATGAGAAATGGCAACTGCAAGCAGAGATGAGGTATTGCTAAGCCTAACAGCTTACCCCAAAATGCAGAGAAGTAGTGCAAGAGTCTGTAAATTAGCTCTCTAGAGAAAACAAAAGACTTGTCTTTTCCTTTTCTGAATGTTGTCTCAGGCCTGTGGGGAATTTATGAGGGGTCCCACCTGTGGGGAGGAACGGACAGGACAGGTGACCCAAACCTGACCAACTAGGGTATTCCATCCCATCTGCCCCATGCTCAGTATAAAAGCTGAGGGATCAAAGGGTCAGCGCTCTTTCTCTTTCACAGAATCACAGAATTTTTGGAGTTGGAATGGACCTTCTAGAGATCATCTAGTCCAACTCCCCTGCTAAAGCAGGGTTGCCCAGAACACATCACTCAGGACTGTATCCAGGTGAGTCTTGAAAACCTCCAGAGAAGGGGACTCCACAAGCTCCCTGGGCAGCCTGTTCCAGGGCTCTGTCACCCTCACTGTAAAGAAGTTCTTCCTCATATTTGAATGGAAATTCCTGTGTTCCAGCTTGTGCCTGTTGCCCCCCATCCTATCGCTGGGAACCGCTGAAAAGAGTCCGGCCCCATCCTTGCCCAAACCACCCTTTAGATATACATATATATATATGTAATACTTTCCTTCCTTGAAAAATTTACTTTAAAAATCAGCAACCAGATTATATGCAGGAAACAGTGACATTGCAGTGTCACAGTTCATCTTTGTCACATGGTGCAAAAGGAGAAATGGAACTGAAAAACAAGATCCTTCTTTCAACCCTCTGTTTCCCCCCAGCAGTGCCTTGGCAATGGTGTGGGAGGCCATGATCCCATCACTCTGCCTGAGGAAAGAGAGAACAGCAAATACACGCTGTTGGATACTTCTGCCTCGAATGCTAGCACCAGAACCAACAGTGGTGAACCTGCTTCTGCTTCTTGTCTGCTCAGGGGAATAAAATGCACAGAAGGCAAGAGGATGTGAGGAACCAAGGCAGCTACTGCTGGGCAGTAAGGGTCTAAGTGATGCTCCTGGAAGTGTCTGAGCTCTGTGCATATCAGCACTACGTCTGGAAATAATACAGAATTTTTGTTTTTTGAATTTGCAAAGAGGCAGCTGCACCAACTGCAGTAAGTTGACATCCTCCTTCCAGGCCTTAAGATCTTTGTATGATTGTTAATGCACCTCTAGAGAATTTAGACCAACAGACCATGTGCTGTAGTGCTGGATGAGAATCAAGGTGTGAATTTTATTACTTTGTTACATAAAACCTATGCTGATCCTAATGGTGTTTTCTAACCCCCATCCCAGGATGACAGAAGGTTGGCAAATTAACCTGTACTGAAAAGTAGAAAAGATCTTTTCCCATGACATGCTATTACTGCTTTTCTTTCTCACTTCTCCCGAAAGGTCTCACTTAGTCAAAAACAGTTTTCTCCAGCCAGTGTCCTTTGAGACCCTGCTTCATATCATTGTGCTGCTGGGTTTTGCCTTTGCCTCTACTAGCCAGAGACAGTTCAAATTTGGGCTGTGGAATGGGTCTTGAAAGAGTGCAGGAGAACAGAGACTCCATGTTTGCAAGGAAAATGTGGAAATCTTCAAAGGATTTGTATGGGGAAAGAGCAGATCAGAAGATAATTAAGCAGGTGAGAAGTTGCTCATTTAGCATCTTGGTGAGATCAGAGGGAAATGTAGATAAAATATTTCATTACTGATTAATGAATTAATGAGAACAGATAATTTACTTCCTGATCATACTTGGTGAGAGGGTTTGTGGGGTTAATTGTGGCTGACTTAGTATATGGCATTAGCAATAAAACATGAAATAGTTGTTTAAGAAATATCCTTGAGAAAATTATTCCATATCCAGACCTTATCCCATGACATACATTTCTGGCACTGTCACAAGTCTTACAGAAACTAACTACAGTCATGGAAGCAAGCCCAGCTACAAATAATTAGATTGCATAGTAGAATCTCCTTGATTGCAGGACTTGGTACCCTTGCAATCGGGATGCTAGGCAATTTAAAACTGGGCATGGGTCCATGGGTGCAAAGAAGTCTCTCTGACAAACGTGCCAATATTCTAGGCCATCATGCAGTCATTGCCAATGGTAAGTAGTGTAGAACATCTTTCAAGGTGGATTGATCAAGGGGAAAAAAATCAGCCATTTTTGGCTGATTTTGGTGAATATTTAATTTTTGTTGCATGCTGGAAAGGAAAATTTCTGTCATGTTAGTTTCCATTTGTCCCAGTTTGAAGTAAAACCAAGCCAGTTTTGTGTTCTGTAATTTTGCATTTTAGTTAGGCCTCCTCTAACTCTCTGAAATTAATGGCATATTGTGGAGAAAAATGCTCGTTCTCAGGATGATAAGGCCAATGTTTGTGCTTCATGACAAGGAATGGTGTGCAGAGGGCACTTCCTTATACTTATTGCTATAACAACCAAGGTCAGCCAATTTTCGTTATTTGCCCCTTAGAGGGTTGGCAACGGAAAAGCATAGAGGGGTCCCACCTGTGGGGAGGAATGGACAGGACAGATGACACAAACCTGACCAACTGGGGTATTCCATCCCATCTGCCCCATGCTCAGTATAAAAGCTGAGGGATCAAAGGGTCAACTCTCTTCCTGCGATGGCTGATGTCTGAAAAGCACCCTGTCTGTTCATCTGCCTTTGATCCCAATCCGTGTGTTCCTGACTCCAGAGCTGGAATTCAGTTCCCACCCATCGCTGAATCCAGCCTGGTGGTGATGGGACTGTCATCCTGGGAGCTTGATACAGTTTTGTATATATTGTATCTATTTCATTATTATCTTCTTTTTTATTTTAATATTAATTCGTCATTAAAGTAGTTAGGTCATTCTAAATTTCTGTATCTCCTTATCTCTTCCTCCCCTCTCATTTCGGGGAGGGGTGGGGGGGTGGAGGTGGGGTGGAGGAAGGGCTATCTGTTGGTCCGGTTGCAGTGATTTTGGATGAAAACATGACAGCATTTAAAAAAAGTAATGTCTTCACTAAAAATCATAATCCTGTTTAGAGGCAATTGATTTTAACATCTTAGGATATTAGGAGCAGTCTCCTCCTGGAGGACTGGGCTTGAGGTTTGAATAAGGAGAGTTAGAATTTTTCACTTCCAAAAAATGTTAGTTGTTGCCTCAGTGTTGACACCCTTGACAAAGCTCTGAAATACCAAAAACACAAGGAAAAGGAAAAAACATGCCACGGATATTTTGTAAAGGCAGAAGAGCTGCCAACATAGTTAGGGTGCCAAAACATGACATATGAATAAGGCTGAAGGAACTGTAGTCTAGAGAAGAGAAGATTGAGGGAGATGATGTTGCTGTCTACAACTGCTTGCTTGCAGGACACTGATAAGACAGAGTCAGACTCTTCTTTGGGGGTACCCAACAAAAGGACAAGATTCAGTGTGCAGCTGGAACATGGGAAATTCTGACTAGCTGCTAGGAGAAACTTTTTCATGATGAGGGTGATTAAACAAAAGTTGCCGGAAGAGGTGAGCGTTATCTTCATCCTTGGAGATGTTCATGCCCCTGGACAAAGCCCTGAGAAATCAGATCTAATTAGACCTGTTTTGAACTGAGAATTGGACTACAGATGGCCACTGAATGTTCCTCCAGGCCTAAATTATTCTTTGAGTCTGTGGTTAGAGCACAGTATTTGTTTAATGACTTTCTCTTAGGCATACATGACTTTGAATTGGTGTCAGTCTAGAATGGGCTTTTCTGCCAGTTGTTCCTTTGTGATGAAAGCTATTGTATGCTTACTACAAGAATTTCTTGCTTCTACTAGCAAGAAATATCAATGGAGGCAAGTATCTAATATCATCCAGTAAACTGGGACAACTCAGTAGACATCTAGTCCTGCCCGCTGTAGGCTATGTGTTATTTGAACAAAGTATGACTGAATGCTACAAATGTGGATCAGGGACACATGGCAGCCTGGGGTATGACAAAAGGATTGCTCCACCCTATGTACTTATGGCTAACTACAATGCTGTGTTTATATGCTATTATGCTTTTTACTTGAATCAAGGTATTTTTTTCTTGGGGTTCTTATTGTGCATATTAAAGTTGCATTGTCTTTTATTGGTTCAGAGTGAAATCAGATCAAGATTGTGATTATCTTTAGTGACTTTGTGTGGCTGTTTTAGATACTGTAGCCATGTAATAAGTAGCATTTTCTAGACTTTGAAAATAGAATATTTTAGACATGTTGTTAAGCTTTGTGTTGAAGTGATGATCAGTCCTTGTGAAACATGGTTGATCTTTAATGTATGGTCACACTGAAAGAGTTGCAGTCAACGACTCAATGTCCAAGTGGTGAACAGTGATGCATAGTGTTCCTCGGGGGTTGGTACTGGAACGTTTTTAATGTCTTTGTTGGTGACATAGATGTTGGAATTGAGTGCATCCTCAGCAAGTTTGCCAACTACACCAAGCTGTGTGGAGTGATCGACATTCTGGAAGGATGTCGATCCCTCCAGCTTTAGATGGACGGGGCTTTCGATGTGAGCCTGTGTGAACCTCATAAATTTCAACAAGGCCAAGTGCAAGGTCCTACATGTGGGTTGTGGCAATCCCAAGCACAAATACAGGGTGAGTGGAGAATGGATCGAGAGCAGCCCTGAGAATAAGGACTTGGGGATACTGGTGGATGAGAAGCTCAACATGAGCCAGCAATGCAAGCTTACAGCTAGCTGTATCCTTGGCTGCATCAAAAGAAGCGTGGCCAGCAGGTTGAGGCTTCCTCTGCTCTTCTATGGTGAGACCCCACCCGCATCCCTCTCTAGAGGCCCCAACATAAGAAAGACATGAACTTGTTGGAGTGAGTCCAGAGGAGGCCTACAAAGAGGTTCAGGGAGCTGAAGCACCTCTAGTAGGAAGACAGGCTGGGAGAGCTGGGGTTATTCAGCCTGGAGAAGAGAAGGCTCCAGGGAGACCTTATAGCAGCTTTCTAGTATCTGAAGGGCATCTAGAAGAAAGATGAAGAGTGACTTTTTAGAAGGACATGTAGTGATACTCTGAGGGGTAATCGCTTCAGACTGGAAGAGGGTAGATTTAGATTGATACGAGGAAGAAATTCTTTACTGTAAGGGTAGTGAGATAGGTGGAACAGATTGTCCAGAGAAGTTGTGGATGTTCCATCACTGGAAGTGTTTAAGGCCAGGCTGGATGGGGCTTTGAGCAACCTGGTCTAGTGGTAGGTGTCCCTGCCATGGGCAGGGGCGGTACCAGGAGTTGGTACTTGATGATCTTTAAGGTTCCTTCCAAACCAAACTATTCTATGATAATCAATAAATGGCAAGAGAAAGGGAATAATGACTCTCATAAATAAAGAAAGCCTGAAGGAATAAACTGATCTGTACAGTATCATGCAGGATCTTGCTGGAAATATTGGACGTTGCATCCAGAGTCTTGAGTTCATGTTCTCTGGCAAAGAATAAAGTCCAAAATTTGGAATTACATTAGCATCACAAATATCAATATTACAGTTCCCATTAATATAGTAGTGTAGCAAAAGACTGCACAGAATAGTTATACTACTAGATTTTACTTATTATTTCAATTTCATCTGTTTAATCTACAGAAAGCAGGTGTTGGGTTGTTTGTGGGGTTTTTTTGTCTGTAAGATATATGAACATAAACTTCAAAAATGTCCTAGTGGTTTATTTCAATGTTGCTGTTTTAAAGTAAGTTCTTTCTTGATTTTGAATCTGGTGGGTTATGTTTTCTAATGCATCTGATTTTTGCTAGGAACACCAACGTGGCCATACAAAAATCCAGTGAGGCAACCACATGGTTTCCTAAGAGGAAAAAGGAAGTAGGTGTTTAAGTAGGTCAAGACAGATATTATTTAAAATTGTTGTGCTAAATGAGTGGAGGCTAAGAAAGATGCTTTGGGTGTAACAGAATATAAATGGACAGATTTTTTCAGTTCCTTTTACTTATGTATTTTGATTTGGTCTGCATGGAACACATGGTTGGCTACTACAAGGACTGTTTGGTTTTTAAGACAGATAAGTGATTGTTTCTTCTGAAGAAAACCTTCACCCAAACCAACAACCCAAAAAACTACCACCCCAAAAACTAAACCCCCAGATAAAACCAGACAGAAGCAGTAAAAACTGGATTTTTGTCTTGGCACCATGTTTTAATCCTGGTATGTAAGGGATCCTTCTAGGGTAAGAACACAGTTCTAGCTTCTGTATTCACACAACCTTTAGTCTGTTGTATACCTAGCAGGTTGGCAGCTACTGCCATCAAGAAATGGTTATTTTTGTGTTGCATAGAAGTAAGGAAATGGATTTGTTGCTAATTGAATTCTCATTTGGCAATTTATTTGAAGATTACATTCTCACACTGCCACTTTTTACTTTGTCTGGATCCACTAGTGGTGTCTCTGTATCCTAGTTCTGTTTTCATTGTGTTCACAGAAACTTGTTCTATTTTCAGTTTCTCCCCACACACACGCCATGCTTCTGATCAGAATAAAGTCAGGGTATAATGAACAATTAATTTTTCATATATTCTAAATCTGATTTTTAAAGTGACATGGTAGAAAATTTAAACATGGTGATGTTAAACCCAGCAGAATATTTTTCTTCCTCCTTATTATATTTTTTACTTGTTCATTTCTGGTTCATTTTTGTTTAGTTCTAGGATTAAAGCTTAATGTTAGTGCTTATCTCCCTGATCATACCATTAAACCAGAAATGTTTATTAATGTGAAATGCTTGAGATTTAACTCTATTTCTGGAAATGACTTTAATAAGTTTTATAATAGGTAAGATTTGGTAGTTTTGGAGACATAGGAGTGAAAATATATACTATAAATATACTCTAAATATAAGAATAAATATCTGGATACAATTTCCAGCTTGTAATAACCTTTTTAAAAATTATTTTTCTAGACTCAGAAGAGCTGCTTGTTGCTATTTAACATCTTACTTCGTTCCAGGCTGAAATCTATGACTTCAGATTTCACAGTGAAAGTATAACTCATGAACAACGAATCAATATTTCTATGCTCACAGTTAAATAAAAATGGGTTCCATATCAGTAAGCAGATCAAATTAATGCCTACATCTGTAGTTTTGTAGCTACCAGCACTGCAATTTTAATTGGCACCGGGATCCACAGTGGATGGCTCTTTGTGTGTCAGATAAACTTGTGTGCATGAAGTCAACAGGTGAGTTTTTGTGTTCATAGAAAATAACTAATGCAGAAACCTCTCTGTTTTAGAGATAATTTATTCAAGGATGCATATGCATTGATTTTTATTTTTGTTTTCTTTCCCCAAAGCATTGAGTAAAATACTGGAGGATAATAAGTCGGCACCATAGCAGAAAACATCTCAAGCAGATTGATGGATAATTTCTCACTGTGGAGAACAAACGCTTTTGCAGATGTTAGTTCTTGCTTGTAATTTTTTTTTTTTTTTTGAAACAGTGCTGACAATGAACATGACTAACTCCAGCTACCATTTTTCTTCAGCAGGATCTGACATAGTGCAGCTGTTATTGTGCTTTTTATATTAATTTCTTTTAATTTTTAAAAGACCAATGAAAGTAAAGCTTTCCATTCCTCTCTTCCCTAGCCTTGTTTTTTGAATTTCTGAATTGCTTGTTTATATTCTGACATGAAATGGAAAGCCACGTGTTCTGTGCTTTTTTTGGGGAATGAAGCTGTCTAATACAAGGCTATATTTCTTATTGGTTGAGTAACATTGCCTATTCATTCAGGCAAAAATGAATGATAAAAAATAATAGAAAATTGCTGGAAGACAAGCCATATATGCTGTATTTGGGCATATTTGCATAAGCAAATATATATTGCTTATACTAAATCATATTAATTTTTTTCATTTTAGTTTGCAATATTTTTATACTGCAGATGTAAGAACGTGTGGGCAGAGCCAAGATATTTCTTCATCTACAGCGAACACATCTTCAGAAGTCCAGGTAAGAGCTATGTGTGGGACAGTCAGCTCAGCTCTTTGCTCTTCTGCTGCTTTATTATGTGGCCTGGTAAAAAGGACCTAGGAGTACTGCCAAATCTTGAAAAAAACCCAGTGCATCATGTTTACAAAACTGGATGATTATTAAAAACAAAAAAAAAGTTCAAATCACCTGAGGAGGGTGTACTTAATAAGTGTTCCTCCAGGACATGAAAACAGACTTTTGTGTAATCTCTTGGTTCCAACAAACAACTGCTCAAGAGGAGCACAAAATATCTCAGGAGTAAAGGTAAGCAAAAAACTGCACGTGATGGAATGACATTTACAAAAAGTGAATAATTAAATCTAGTTTGGGTGAGCTAAACTGCAGATTTGTTTTCCATAGAAGCGCTGGCTGAGTGTGAGCCCTGTAGTGGACCTCACAGGTTATCTTATCTGAGCTCTGAGTGCAAAAATGAATTTAGGCAGCTAAATAGCTTTAGGTGTGTGAAAACTGTTGGCTTTTAGCCTGAGGGAAAATAACACAGCTGAGCAGCAGGGTGTTTTGAGTGTATTTGGTGCTTAATGTTGCTACAGGGCTGAAGGCTCTCAGTCTTTAAATGTATTTGTTTTCTGATTTATTCTTGCTTATCTCACTTTCTTCCTTTAACCTATTTTGCACAACTGCTCTTCCCACTAAGAGAATCCTTCTACCTGCTTCAGCACAGTAATGAAAGCCATGTTAAGGTATTCCTGATGTCTGTCCCCAGTGGATAACCACCAAACTCAATTGCACACACACTTAATCTTGTGTGAAAAAACGCTACGCCTCTTCCTCAGCTCCAGCCTCAAGTTTGATTAAGGTCAAAGTTAAATTTAGCAGAATACTGCAATGAGAGAAACATATTTATAACGATTCTGTTTTGCAGTAAAATATGTTAAACATGATGAAATATATATGTGGCAAATCTTGGTTATTTTTCCAGGGAAATATAAAGTACATTGAACCCCATTGCTCTTGAGGCTCTGTGTAAATTGCTGTTGATGAGTCTTGGCTGCAGGGAGTTCTGGCTTCATCATCTTGTATGATATACAGGACAAATTCTGGTAGTGATGAAAACATACAATAACATTAGCTGGCAGAAACATTTTCCCTCTCCCTCTCTCAGACTTCTGTTTTTAACCATTACTCCTACCACACAAGTGATATCCTGTGTGCCTGTTTGGATGATGATTTGCACTAATAATGTTGCGGTACCTGAATTAAATATACACAAAAAGAGCAGTCTCAGTACTGAGGATAATTCAGAGAAACAAGCTCAGATGCTTGCTGGGTTTTTTTTTTAAGTTTTGACATATGCAATTTCTAGCCAAGAAATCAGTACTTTATATTTTGGACACCGAATCTCTTCACAGGTTACTTAGGTTTGCATCTTACAGTTTCAACTCCATTTCTGCGTTTATTTCAGATGTGTCTCTTCAGTTATACAATCTTTACTGAGTTTGTTTCAAGTCAGTCCTTTTAGAAAACTAAAAATAAATAGAGGGCAAATGTTCTGAGCTCTGAGAGTGAATATGTGCCTTCATGAAATTACAGAGAGACTCAACATATTTATAATGCCTTTTATAAGCAGACACTAATGAAGAGCACAGGGAAAGATGTATATTCTAAAAGTGTCTAAATTGCACATGTTTACCTTGATAAAGGGCCTGATATCTCTGCAGGGACAGTGAACTAGAAATTGAATATGACCACAAACTATTAAGAAAACTCTATTCAATGAAGAAAACACTTTACCCATACAGTATTGTAATAGCTTCTATGACTACTTAACATTTAGGAGAGAAGTTGCTTGACGTATTTAAAAAGGCTTGTATTTCTCATCTGGATTTTCCATTACACTATATAAAGAGTCAACAGATCAATTTTTTTTTAATGGAATAAGCTGCACACAGCTTCATTGAAAATTACTATGAGAAAAAATTTTCTCAGGCAAGAGTTCTGGATACTGTGAAAAATTCTGAATGTACTGCACAAGGCAAAGAAAGACTTGACTGCTCTCTGCCATTCTGTAGCAATTGCATGAATATATTGTGTTATTGCTTATGAGAAAGTCACATTTAAAGCAGCAAACCAACCGTCTGGAACCAATGAGAAAAATCTTAATTTGTGTGTCGGTGGTGTTTTGTTCTCTTAACTTTATTAAAGATAATTTAAGATGAAGTATGTGGGAAGCCGGATGAGAAATTTTGTTCCTAAGCCACATTAATATACACATTTATCTTCAGTAACTTAAAATGTTCAGCCCAGCCTTCTGGTGGTTCAATTGTCTCTTGACCTTGTTGGTTCCAGACCACCTAAATGACACTGAGCTGTTCCTTTCCCCTAGTGATTATGTCAGATTGGTGCAAGTTTAGGAAACTGCGATATCTCCTTTGCAGATTAGTTTGCCAGTTTTTTTGTTACTCATAGTTGTCCCTATGTATCTATGCAAAACACAACGTGTGAGGTACATAAGAAATTGGATAGTGCAAATGCTAAGAGATGTAATGTTGTCTTAGTAGTGGAGGAAACCAGAGCAGAAATACTCTTATTATACACTAAAGAAGAAATAAGAAGACATAGGCAGTATGATTTCTGAACAAAAGAAAATGCTCTATGAAATTCAGTTTTGATACTAGATGAAATCACCTGCCAAAAATTAAATACAAATGAACCGACTAGCATTAGGACCTACAAGAATTCCTGAGCTGTATGGCTTTGTGGTATAGGTAAACAACTGTGAAAAATTGATTTCATTCTTATCTGCTGTAGCAAAATCACTGATTGAATTGCTACAAAAAGGTAAAAAGTGGGTCACAGGAATGCCAAACAGTGTGTGGTGCAGTTACACAAAGGTTTGTGTATTCTGATATTGTTTTATCTGTGACCTTGTCTTGTGGTGCCTTCCTCATGGGATCGGGAGCTGTGATCTCACACTGATTGCCAGATGGCAGCAGGAAGCCCAGAGCGTGTGTACTGACAAACGGTGGGGAAAAAACAGCCTCACAGAGCGATTGCAGGCTGCCAGCACAGAGGCAGGGAGCTAGAGCCTAGAGAGAGTGTTAAGGTAACTGCCAAGACTGAAACCCCCATGTCTGAGCAAGGGGCTGCAGATCTTTTCTGAATGACACACAGAAAAATGGACAAGCTTTAAAATAGATGTGCACATAACCAGGACAGGTGACCGTGGACTTGCTGTTTTCCTTGCTTGCTGTAATAGGAAGCTTCCAAATAGGCTACAAATGTAAGTGTGGATTTTGTGTGTATGTGTGTAGGGTTACATTTTCTAATAGTTAACCTAGGCCCAGAGTGGCAGGGTTGGTTTGTGGAGCACTGACCAAAACCCTAACAATCTTGTGTCTGTGAACTTAAAGACACTTTCTTTGGTCAGGCAACATTTTTGCCCTGTTCAACTGACCCTTCTAAGAAGTGACTGTTGGTTTATTATATCAGGGATTTCTGGAAGGTAGCATTTGTGAAGGTCAAAACAAGTGTAGCAGATATAGAATAGTGTCCTTATTTCTCCTAACAGGGTAGCTCACAGTCATCAGTTCATTAGGCTTTTGCTTCTTGGAGACCATTTATTGCTTCTCCAGAAAGGTACAGAGGAAATGAAGAGATCCAGAGAGGTTGAAAAGGGGAGGCTCACAGCTGTTGTGCCCCCTTTGTGTTTTCCTTTTTTGGTTATCTGTATTTTATTCTGGTATCTCCTGTTCCTCCTGCCTCCAGGAGCATCCATCCAGATGATGTGTCTTCATATACAAGACTATTTCTCTTAGTGCGTATTTTGGTGCTTCATTAAGTTTTGCAGACAATTTCTATAGTATCAAATTGGCTACTAACATAAAGGAAGTGTCTTTTCCTGAGCTATTCAGGTATTTCTTTTCGGTCCTGTAAATGTCACTAGGTTTAATCAAGCAGAAAGAGGCATGTGACACTGAAGTGGTAATGCTGTCATCTGGAGGAAAGACTTCCTTCCCTGGAAGTTGTGGTGCATTAAGATACTACAAGTTCTTCTTCTAAATCTGCCTTTTCTTGGCACCTAAAGCCAGCCTAGATACAGGAATCTTTAACAGCATTAGAAAAATGAAGCTTTATACTGGCAGAAAAATGTCAGACTGATTCCCTTATATCCTCCCCATAGCTAGAGAACAAGCCTAGGACAGGGAAAAGAAGGGAAAATGTGTCTGTCCCATTGCTGCTAGAGGGATTGTTCTAGAAATGCTTTGGGGACATCAGTTCCCTGCTGGAAATACTCTCCAGTTTCTCTCAGCTGCTTTACCTAGACTACAGTTGTCAGTTTTCCCCTTGTCTTTCAGGTCTCATCTTTGGGGTTGACCTACGGGTTGCAGAGAATCAACCACAGAAGTTTATGGGTTAGATACAAACTCATGCTGCACATGGTACTTTAATATGTGTATGGTCAGCACTGTATAGCCATTATACATGGCTATAATTGCCCATCTATGGCCAATGAGGCAGCATTCAGAGGGAAAAAAAAAATTGACTACCAGAATCTTTCTCTTTGTCCATGAGCCATATTGTAGCTTTGACTTCTCTGATGCCAGGAGAACCAGAGAAACAGCTCCCACTCTACAATTGAGCCCATCCCACTACCTAGAGTTTTATGTCATTTTTAAGTATTTAGACTGGACTTCAATAGCCTAATGTAGAGGAGCTGTTTCTTTCCAGTACTAATCCTTTGAGCTTTTAAATTTCTGTTTCTTTCAGCTATCCGATTGTCTTTCCAACAATCACCAGTACAACCTGAGATAAGAAATTAAGAATTGGTTTAGGCAAGAATCTATATACTTCTTTAAAGTTTAAGACTAATCCACCTAGATTATGTGAAGAGAGACAGGTTCTCTGGGGGTATGTTCTGCCATTAACTGCTCTCATACTTATAAAAGTTGTGGCCACATTTTAAGTCCAATATAACTAGGTGGATTGAAATGTTTTTATCTACCAGCCTTCTAAATTCAGTGGTTGCTTTGAGCTGGGTTGTTTTAATCAAGAGTGATACTACTCTAACTGTATTTCACTCTTCATGGCACCTATGCAACCCCTACAGACTTAGCTGCAATTCTTCAAGTTTAACCAATGGAAATTTGCACAGTAATGCTTTTGTTCCAAAGGACAGATTCCTAATCTTTCTATTAGCTGGTCTGGTACTACAGGATTAGCCAGAAAGGGTTTTGCCCCAACAGAGGGCTGAAATGACTAGATGTACAGCTGGTAGAGTATTGATGAGAAATGCAGTTTTTTTCCTGTGCTGATCATTTATTTGCATCCCTAATTTTGGTTTAAATTGTTCAATTTGTACAAAATTTCAAGCCCAAGTGTTTTAAAGTCATTCTTCAGTGCTGAAAAACTGTTTCAAGAGAGTATGATCTTGTCAAAGAAGAAATAACAAACCTCTTTGCTAGCTGGTTGAAACCTAGGGAGTGTGCAGGAGCTGCTTCAAGACTCCTAGCTGCTCTTTTCAGTGTTGCCTTGCCCAGATCATCAGCAAAAAGTAGCTGTTGTCTAGATGGAACAATTACAGCTTGCAGACTTCTCATGTCCTTTCCACTGTAAGCTGGAAAGAAGAAGCTGCTGACACTGAGGAAAGGGTGGTCAAAGTGGCAGTGGCTCTGGCCTTCTGTTGCCCATCTGTCAGGATGTTGAAGGAGGAGAGAAGACAGGAGGCCTGCTGTTCTGAAAATGAATGACTCGTGAAACAATCACGATTCCCTTGGGCCTCAGGAGTGGAAGTCTAAAGTTGGAGAAAGAAAATCTTTTACAAGGCCTTGCAAAGGGTCCAGTAGTGAGTGACTAGAGTGCTGGTTAAAAAATACTGCTAGTTAAAAATATCTTTTTTATTTTTAAATAAGAAGTGGAAAAGCTAATGTAACATACAAAAACAACTCCTCTACAAAACCTACTTTGACTGTGCTTTAGGCACTATTACTCAGTTACTCATTGTGAGTAAATGAACATTAAAACCAGCATCACTGAACTCGGTGGCAGAGCCTGTGTTTCTGTCTTGGGTTGTTTTTCTTTTGTTGTTTTTGTGGTTTTTATAATTATATCCCTTTCTTTTCTTTTTTTTTTTTTTTTTTTGAGAAGAAAATCCTTCTCTCGGACCATATTTTTTCATCTGCTTTTCATCTGCCTCCAAATCCTCCCCCTTCATTTATAAGTCTCATGCTACAAGAAGCCAAACAATTTATCTGTAGCTTTCTAATATAGACATTCTCTTTGGCTAAATTAGAGCAAGTGTTTCTTAAGAAACAAAGTGGGTAGCAAAATTGTTTCTCTGTTATTAAACTGCATATCCCAAATGGCCAAGGACATCTGGTGCAAGTTAACACCCTCCTTCTAAGGAGAAGAAAGTGCTACTTCTTCTCAGTGATTCTTCTTTATTGCTCTCAGCTACAAGGACACATGGGGTATGTGACAACTTCTCATATTCCCTCCTGAAGATGAGAAGATTTATACACAAAAATCACCATAAAGCAAACAAAAATATACTATGTTATACCCAAGGTTATCTGGGTTGCATGAAGGATTATTAATCCCAAACTGGTCTTTCTTGTTTTTCAGTGCTACCAGTGCAAAATGCCCTGCTTTTTCTCAACAACTCAAATGCTCTCTTGAGTCTATCAACTCTAAAAAAATGTCCTTTTCATACTGTAGGCAGAAATTCAAACACCAGTTTTCTCCTGGAGTTACATTTCCTTTTTTAGGGCAGACTTCTGGAGCACGTCTTGGTTAGCAACAGCAGTAGGAACAGAGGCTGTTACCACCCATTTGCCAAGACATACTCCTGCTATCCTTCTTTTCATCCTGAAAGCACTGAATGCAAATGAATTTCTGCTCCCCATTCTGCCAGCTTTGTGCCATCCTTGCTGCAAACACCTACAGAGAGACTGTTCCAGCTTTTAGTTGCCCTAATTTTGTATTGTGCCCTTGTGGAATGTGGTTTTGGCAGGGGAGAACAGTTGCTCATCTCTGTTATGGGAAAAGTGGAGGGGACAAGACCAACTGAATCTCAGAACAGCTTCTTTGTCCTGGTGACTGCTGTGTCTAGTCAGGCAAGGACAAAGGCAAGGATGGCTGTTGCTTTTTTTCTGACTGGAAAGAGAGGGGTGAATAGGAAGAGATTTGTTAGGTTTCACTCTGATCCCTGCTACTATCATCACTGGCCTGTTAGAGATGAGTCCCAGGGAGGAAGAAGAGCAATACCCTTGTTTTATAGCTATGCATTATTCAGTTGATTTAGCTAAGGTTGTTTTCCTCAGATTTTAGAGATATACAAGAACTACCTCTGGTAAGTAAAGGGCAGGATATCTGCATCAGAGAAAGAAGAGTATTTTGCTCCAGACCTGTTTTGAGAAGCTAAAGGAAGGGGAGAGCTCTGACTCTTTATGCTATAACATAGCCTAGAAGTTGTTACTTTTCCTTGAGTCTTCTGAAATTACTGCGTGTCCCTGCTGAAAAATTAATCAGTAGCTCTGTGTGAGCATAAATGAAAGCCTGTTGAAAAATCTTTCAGGATATTTATAGACTTGATATTCCATCTTCCTCCCGGTTTAAAACAATTAGAGGAATTTAGTTCTGTTCAAGGTTAATGAATACTGGAAAGCTTGGCTTTTCTCATCATCTTAATAGTATTAATTATTGATTTTAAAAATTCTTATGGGACATAGAAGGTAATGATATTTCATCTGAGAAAAGTTTGGATATTATGACACTGCAGAAAGTTTAAGTACATGAGCAAGAGTTCAAGCTTAACAGCTTCTAGTAATGTCCAGGAAATTGAAATTGAATGGCAAGTTACCAAGAGAAATCTTTATCAGTAAGTTAAATGCAAAGACTGAATAGAATCAAAAAGAGTTTGACATTTCATGCTAGCTTACCTGTGAATATTTGTAGGTGGAAATGTTATCACAATCTTTTATGATAAGTGTATTTTGAGAGAAGTATTGTTTTAATAAGCAGCCATTATAAATGATAAAAGACTTGAGACAGATAGGGATGACTCATTCTTGCTAGTTAATGGGCCCTGGAGACATATGTACACCAAGACTTAACTGGGCTTTGAGTATGTAGATATAACAATGTAAGCTGAAAATGATATATCATACTTAAAATCTTCACAGGCAAGAGTAAATATAATGCTGAAGAAGGGAACCCTGGTGTTCATCTGTTCATTGATGAGAATTCCTTGGGTTGGATGTATGTCTGTTTCGTGCCATATGCCAGGTATACAGGTGTCCTGGGACATAGAGAGTGATGCTTGCTTACCCCTGGTGGAGCTGGCTGCAGCAGTGATGTTCCTGTGTTTTGTTGTAGAGCTGAGTAAATATGCCATTGCCTCAGTCTGAGGCTGTGTCCCGCCTCCTGCTACATATCCTCCAGAAATCCAAGATTAATCTAATGTACTGAGAGGAGATAAAATCTGAAATGATAAACAGGAATATCAGAGGTATTATCACAGAGGCAATGGATGATTTTTTATGCCCAGAGAACGCCTCTGATTTTGTAACTAGACTGTTGCACAGGCGATGCAACTCTCTAAATAGCTGAACTAGGCTTGTTTTGAAGGCTCCAATTTATATACCTATTAGTTATGCTTTCTTCTTCAGATCAAGAACTTTTTTCTCAGCACCACTTGAGTTTTCTTCCTCTTTAATGTTTTTCCACCATTTGGCTTTGACAGCATCTGAAAGACAAAGGCCTCCAAATACAATACTATTGTAAATGTGATCTTCTGCAAACCATGTCTCAGCCACGTGGGATTAGGGATGAGATTGCTGGTTTGTCAACTCCATTATTGCAAGGTGTGCCTGCAGATGTGAAAGGGGAAGTGAGAGAAGCAAAGACAGATGCCAAGGTCTATAAAAGCTGATGTCATTAAGTAAGGGGCAGGAAAAGTTGTTCTTTCTTTTTTTTTTTTGTTCCACAGAATACTCTTTGAGGTGGAGTGTCTTAAAATAAAGTTGTCTATTATTAACAGTGATCTAGGAATTCTCTGAAGAATAAGAAGACCAGGATCAGCAAGTCTTTTGTCACTTTCTTAATCATCTAAGCCTTTGGAACATTCAGTCATTAGTTGCCTAGGCCTTTCAAAGATAAAACGTCAAGTGAATATGGCCAACCTTGTGTCTAACCAGAAGGCTTCGACTCATATTCAAGGGACAGCTGAAACTGATTTCTGCTGAACACATGCTGAAAAAGCCCATTTGATCAACATAGGCTTCTATTTTCACACCTAAATATTACTTCTTGAGCTCTTTCTCCTTAAGTATATCCATTTTTGATGGTCAGTGGTTGATTTGAGGTAAAAGCCAAACAGAACTAATCAGATGTGTGAAGTCACAAGTCCTTTAAGTATCTTTTTCCTTAACTCCCACGCTTCCTAGACTATGGAAAGGTTGTTCTTTGCTAGAAAACTTTGACCAGTTCCCTCCTTGAGTTACAGGTCTTTAGGAAAGAGCTGAGCATCTTTTCTTAGTTAATGTTCTGTTCTGCACTCTACTAATAGTGAAAGCTGATTTTTTGGTTCAATTTCCTCTTTTTTGTTGTTTCAATCACCTGTTTTGCTGTGCCAGTTTTGTAAGACACAGTGGAAAGTTTAAGTTTGCTTTGTTTATTGGTTTGGGTTCACCGTTTTTTTCTTTTTTCCTTTTTTTTTTCTTTTCAAGTGCATGGCATTTGATGCATTTCTGTTGAGTTTAATTCTGATAAAAGCTTGCTTTTGCCAAATCAGTCTAAAATGGAATACTTATCCCTTCAGATAACACAGTTGCTTGTGGAGGTATCATAGGTGAAACTCCTGTCTTGTTGTCCAGCTGCTATGAGTATTTCATTGACACTTTTCTATAGAAAAATAGCTTTCTTTCTCATTTTTGGGGGGATAGCTGAGGCTAGAGGGAAATATTGTAAGGACAGGCTGCAGGCAAGACTATTTGATGATGAGAAATTAAATTCTCAGTAAGTAGTAGTTCATTAGTGTGTCTTTCTTTTCTTCGAGTTTTACCTTTCAGGAAAAATGAACTTTCCATTATATTTTCTCCAATCGTATCCCCAGAATTCTTAAAAGTCTTGTTTGCACAGTCTGCTTTTGCACAAGTGACTGCTTTTGCAATCAGTTTTCCTACCATGAAAAATGCGTAACTGCTCCAATCCACTAACTTGTATTGACATACATTTTATTGATTTTAGTATGGCTATCTATGCAGGCCAGGGTTATAGATCAAAACCCGAAAATACTGTGTGACAGGTGCACGGAGCCTGTCTGTGCCGCCTGTTTGTTCCCATATACTGCTCAGCAGTGTATAGACTTAATTTTTGATCCGCTCACAGTTATTATGAACCTGCAGGTTTTTATTGTGCTAAATATTACGCTTTAAGGTTTGATGGTAATCAGTATTTAGCAGATTGGAATGCTGTTTAGGAATGGGTTTATTTGTACTCCTTCCTCTCCAATCCCTCCGTTTCCACTGAGTGAATGTCTCTTCAGAAGTCACACCATACGGTGTACAATTTTTAAGCATATGTAAGAGGCTGATGTTTCACATGGATTGGAGTTGTGATTTTTTCCTTCTGCAAGGTCTCTATACATTCATTATTGCCTAATGTGTGTTTTATTGATGTTAGTGGTAATTTTGCAATGCAGAGGCAGAGCAAGATACAGAGAAAAAGAATTCCATCCTCTTTATGTCCTGTGTCTTCTCCATTCATTTCTTATCCTAGGATTTTTGTGCAGATTGAGAATAATGATGGTGTCTAAGACCCTAACATAAACAAAGGTGCAATAGCGCTTTGTTCCATCTTTGTGTTACAAACAGAGAGTGTTATAATGGCTGAGCTGAAAGTTTCTGAAAAAGGGGGAGAAATGAATTGTTCTTGGCTCCTTGGATTATTTCAGCAGATGAATTTCTTATGAGTGCAATAAAAACTGTAATTAAACATAAAACAGAGGGAACAATTCAAGCTGCTGCAATCTTGAAAAAAAACACGCCCTAATTATCTTACTATTCCTGGCCGCTGCTTGTTTCCAAAACCTTTTTTCCTTTTTTTCTTTTTATTCCCCCCACCCCCATTTCTTTCTCTTTTCTTCTCATCAGTTCTTTATATTACAGTCTAGTATGGCTTCACAGTTTCTGCAATAGTAGAAGCACACAGAACATCAAAACTCAGAGCTACGTTGAAAAGTATTGATATTAATTGCACAGAACATCGTTACTCAGAGCACAGAGCAGTGTGACTGACAAATCTGGCTCAAAACCGATTTGAGCAATTTTCTTGTTGCAGTGGTGATTATGGCATGGAACATTATGTAGCTCATTTAGGAAACTTATATTTAGAGATTTTTATTATTGTTTAGAGCAGTTTTTGAAGTCCTACAGAAGGAAAAAATAGTTCTCATTTTTGGATTTCAATTAGACCAGCAGATGTTAATGGTCCACTTTTCTCCTCTTCTAGCCTCCTCCCCTGCCCACTTAAGCTGTGCACCATTTCTCACAGAAGCCCTGGATGGTGTCCTTTCAACTGCCTTCCCTTTTTTGACGTTAGATGTCAGAATAAGGAGTTTCCTTAATTTAATGACCAACTTAAGCCCAGTCCAAAGAGTGGCTCAGTGCCCAGTTCTTAGCTCTGAATGCTTAAATCTTGCTTTGAATCTTTAGTTCTGTTTTGGCTTGAACTTGGGGAACACAAAGTTGAAAAATTTTTAAATAAATGCCTTTGGAATACCTTGGGAATGCTAAGACTTGGCTTGTGGATAAAGGATGGAGCTTTGGAGATCATAAAGGGCCATTTACCTTGTTTGGATGAAGTCTGATAATCACAGCCCAGAAAATTGGGAAGCACACAAATACCACCTTCTGAACACTTCAAGCCTTGACATTCTTTCCAAAATCAGTTCAAATTGGCCTAAACTTTAGACTGTCCCGACCTACTTGTATTTTTTTCATGGCTATTAGAGGGTTGTTTTTGTGACAACTGAAGACCACGCTTTGGCCATGCATTTTTTTTTTTTTTTCCATTTGCAATCCTTATCCTGGTGGCTGATAAACCACCAGGATAAGGTGGTTATCAGCTTTGGGTCATTGAAAAGTATCCTGTACACTGGGTATAATGATTTGCTGAAACATGCTTTAAAAAATACTGAGACTTACACTCTAATAAAAGCCTGGATTGCTGGTACAGTGAATTTGCAGACTCTCCAAATATCTGCTTCCAGGTAATATGTTCAATATTCAGCAGCTTGATTGTCTAAGGGGCCATTTACATGTGGTATGTCTGATAGTGGAGGTATGAATATATTTTGAATGGAGTGGCTTATTAAAACCAATGAAAATGAAGTCATGCTGGTGACCACAAAGAACTCATTTTGTTAAAAACACAGCAGCCAGAGGGGAAAAGAGATTATGTGACAAGGGTCTCTAGAAAAAACAGTGGAGTATAAGTGAGGTCAATCGAAACTTTAACAAGTATTGCTGAACTGGACCTAATTCACAGGCAGACTTTTTGAAAGGACTACAATTAATATTCTAACAGGCTTGTGCTCTTTAACATCTGGGACAGTTCATTGAATTTGCAGTGGATTTTTATTCTGAAGGGTATCTTCCAGGCTCCTGACTAGAGCAGTAACACTGCTTCTGAAGCATGGATGGTCATTCTTGATTATTCCTATATTATGCTCTCTATTTCACAACTCTCCTTTGGAAATATCTTTAGTCAAAGCAATGGACCAACCACTCCTTTTTACTGAATATAACAATTAACACATTCATCTACTTACTTCTTACTTACTACTACATCCTTACTGCCTAACTTAAAGGGTGTTAGGATTTGAAGCCAATAAGCAAGGTAAATACTTTGCTTAGGATCTATGTCAGAGGTTGCACTTCTCTTCAGAGAGACCAGACTGACTCATTACAGCTGTCTTTTTTGTTTAACGTTGGATACAGTTTTCTCATGTTCAGCAGAGCTGCAGTAGAACATAAGAGACTACCCTACTTGGGATTCACTGATGTGGATGATCCTGTGATCCATTGACTCCTGTGATCCAAAGGTTTAGTAGATTTAGTAGTGGATGTTATACAAAGCACTTTTCACTAAAAAGCATTCTTCCTGTCTCTGTGAGAATGATACAGCAGTCTATGAAGAAATTAGCCCAATGAACTGCTGGTGAAACACATGCACTCTATATGCCAATGCATTTGGTACAATGAAGCCCATTTACACGTTCCATTTGGTTGCTTTATGTGCTGTTCTGCTTCCTTCTTCACCTTTCCTAAGTGTTGGAAACATCTGGTACTATGTAGCTCAAATATTGATAATGGATTTTGGGTGAGTGTTTAAAACTTTTCATTATAGAATTTTCTCTTCAAACATTATGTGCTGAATAAAGGACTAAAATCAGCCAAACTCTTGATTGTTTTTAGTAATTTTATGCCTCAACTGAGATAAAGTGTGGCATTAGGATTGTGGTTTTTGTCTTCTGCTTTCTCTTTTTTTTTTTAAACAGTTTGATTAAAAAATAAAACAATAATAAAAGACACTAGCTAATTAACAGGAAGAAGCTGGAGAAAATGGGAAAATCAAACTTATTAGGAAACTCTAGGTAAATTGCTGCTTCACCTCTCTTTTTAGCTCTTTGTGTATGAATCACTGTTTTTTTCCTTCCTCCTTATGGTCTTTTATTTCCTCCAGTACTGGATAACATCAGTGTATTTTTTGTTTTTCTAAATATTTCTGTAGTGTGTTGAACATGAATTTTTTTCAACTGAGTTAGAGTACTGGTCTGATGAGTAAATTTTGCATATGGAGGGTCCCAATAAGTATGTCTCTCTTCATTGGAATGGCTCTTCTCCCTAGAAATAAATGTGGTAAGATACTCAGGGTGCATTTCTACCTCGCCTAGTCCTAGATTAGAAAGAGCTACAAAGCAATGGCAACATCATAATATCTGAGTTTCTCTGTTTTAGGGACTTCTGGAATAAGTCTGCTTATGGTAACTTGCTGATAAGCTTATCTTCACATTTAAAATTATTCTTCCTTTTCAGAATACAATTAACTGTCTTTAAAGTTTTATTTTTGATTCTCACCGAAATCCTGTCTTCAGCTGACAGAAATTACCCTTGACATTTTTATTTTTTTTCCCAGAAGTGTTATATTCACAATGTCTCCCTTTTCTTTTACTTCAGAACTAAAACTACCCAAAAGCTCTCAAACTCCTGACAAAAAGGTTGGACTTAAATTTTTGGAACGAGCTCTATGTGTGAAGGTCTTAGTGTGTTGCCATAAATGCAAAGAAAAGGAATACAAAATATGACCTTTATATCAAGCTGGATCTAGGTCAGCTTTAAGGTTTATTTTTGGACCTCTCACAGGACAGAAAGAAGTGCTGAACTAGGAAGAAGAGGTCCAGATAGGGACGTGGAAGGACCTTTCTCCTCCCTGTCCTGTAGGAAGAGTGAAGCCCATAATAGGAAAATGTATTAGTTTATCTCTTTTACTCCGTTAGTTATATATATAACATTCCCTGTTATAGAGCATATTCCTTGTTACAGTTAGGTTCTTGCAAAAATTTTGTCTAAGCTTGATTTTTTTAATTTTTTTTTTTTTTTTAACAAGAGAGATCTCCTTCACTGTTGTCTTCAGGAAGCTGAGCAAAAACAAGTGTGAAGTAAAACTTGCAATAAAACACAAGATCCTCTTATGTGATGCAATTATTTGAAGAAGCATGTGACATGAGCACTGTATTTCTGGTTCTGTTTTTTGGGTCTGTTTCAAACTGGTCATGTCTCATGCCACTTTTCTATCCTGAGATGCTACTTAATACATCTCATTAGAGGCCCCTGTCTAGAGCCTTTCTTTTATTTTTGACCTCCCCTTTCAGTTCTTATAAAACTTCCTCTCAGTGCTACATGAAGGCCGTGACACCTTTCAAAGCATTTTGCTCTTTGTTACATTCTGTTCCGTGCTCTCTCCCCACCCTTGGCTCTGCAGGTAATTATGCTAAGGGGTCTGAAAATGGTGAGACAATGATTTGAAGGCATCACCATGATAAAATTGCTCTGCGGAAGATGTGTGTGTTGTTTCTGCCTCCCACTCTTGAGTATTTAGGGAACCTTAGGAGGCTTTAAATTACTTGTCATGGGTAGCAGCACAATTTGGAAGGCAAATGGCCATCATTTTACTGTGAAATCTTGGAAGGCTCATTTGTTGGACTAGCATTTAAGGGACAGGGGAATGATTGTGCACATGTTATAGTCAGGAGTGTGAGAGAGGATAACTGGTGAAGCCAACCTGAAGTAACTTATTTAAATTGCATAATTATTGTTATACACCTCATTGTAATGAGATTGGTTTAGTTTAATTGCTGGACATATATTATTGCATTCTAGGTGATTTTCAGTGTAACCACATTGTTTTCCCCTTGAGATTACTAAAGGCAGAGTATGAAGGAAAAAACTTCTATGGCCCTATAAACAGAAAGCTGCATCACTGCAGTAAGAAAACGTTGTGACACTGCTCTGTAAATTATAAAGTTTTCTTCACTTATGAGTCTTAGACTTACATTTCTAATTGAGATTATTCAGGCTTTTTGCTTGCCTACCTGCCATGGACTATAGCAGTCTGGTGCCCACAGCTCAATCGAGATGAACAACTCTGAAACTATAGTAATCAATCCTTCAAACGTTTTGATAGATCAATAAAACTACTGTCAGTCTCTAATATGTTCCATAATCAAAATGCCACTTTATTTACTCAAACAGTCAGATGTGATGTGAAATATTAAGTTCATGAATGCACAAATAGTGCCTCTGGGGGCAAATTCAGCTCCTTTTCAGCTATGCATCAGTTACTGATGATTTCTGGTTGCCTCTGAGGATTGCTGGTTATGTATGTTTTGCAGTCATTTATATAATGAGTCTATGACCACAGCAGTCACTGTGGTGGGGTAAATAAGCCCCATCTCGCACTGGCAAGAAAGGATTGAATTTTCTCCTGTTTGAGTGAAGGGATTTACTGCATTGTGTTGCCTTGCCTTGTGCATTGTGTGATATATATCTTAACACACACAAGGGTTTAGAGATGACAAGTCAGATAAAAAACTGGAAAGGAAGAGATGTGAAGCTGAGAGCGTGTTAGGACCTGGATAAATAGAATGGGTTTTAGGCACTGTCATTAGCTTTTTAGCTGTTGTCATTGAGTACATTACATAAGATGTAGCAGGGTATTTTCATATTTATTTAGGCAAGCTGCAAATCTTAAACCATAAAAGATGCCAAAACCTTCTTTAGTAAGGTATGTATAATCCAGCAGGTTTTTGCATATCCTGTCCATGAGAAAGACTCTTTACAATGAATTCCAAGACATCCATTACTAATTTTCTTGTATCCTTTTCTGAAGCGTTGAGGATAAGTTAAAGGGAAGTTATCCTTCCTCAGCCTACTATAAAGTTTCACGCAGCTTTCTCTGCAGCAGCTCAAACTGAGTGTTATAAACAACTGTATTGATGAGAAGAGCTACAATTCTGATCTTCTGATGGCAGTCAGTATGTTCACATTTTGCTGCAGTCATCATACACCTACATCACTAGCAGAGTTTGAAGCACTCAATAGAGCAGTACTGGGCTTCTAAGACCTATGCAGGCAGCACCCTGAAACTGTTGTAGAAAGAATGCTACAAACATGTCCATTTGAAAAAACTTCAGACATTCTTGATTCTAAATATGTAGGAATATACTCTTTTATATAAATAAAGAGTAGTAAATGGAAAATTAATTTTGTGGGGTTACTGGTCTATTGGGAAATGAGATAGGAATGATCCTGTGTGCTTCCTGTGTTAGGACAATTAGGTGAGGTTTTTTTTGGTTTTGCTTTTTGCAACAAGTATTGTGAGGTACACAGTGTACAGCCTGCAGTAACTGAAAAGATTCCATTGAAAAATTGAATTTTTGTCTCATTCTTATCTATTTATCATACTGTGACTAAAGAGTATTCTGATTAGAAGGAGCTGCAGCAGTGGAAAGAGTGTATTTATTTTCCTTTGGGAAAGAATTACAGGTCCTATCTGTAGCTTTAGCTGTGTTATGTAAAGTATGTATCAAACAGCAGTCTTGATAAGAAATGCAAATGTGTACAGTGGCCTCAGAATGTATCTCAGCATGCTAATTGGCATGTGAAAATGGCAATTTTGTTTAATTTATAGTTTAGTTCAATTTAATATTAGAAGTAGCATTCCTGTAGTAATTAGACACAAGCTGTGGACTAAAGTCTCATTGTGCTTAGAGTTCTACAAAAAAATTGAGCATCAAAGTTGCTACAAAAAAGGGTTACAATATAAGTACAAGGCAAGTGATGAATGGTGAAGGACAAGGGGCAAAAATGAAGCAGTGAGAAAATATTGTTCAAAATGGTAAGTGGAACTTCTGGTATTTTTAACAGGCTAATTATTGTCAAGCTTTCAATAGACTTTGCCACAGACAGAAGTTTTGTGGTGGGGTATGAAAAAAGTGAGTGATTGTGACTCATGGATGTTCCATTAATATCACCTACTTGATGAAGTGGGAAAAGTAGGAAAGGGATGCAAGTGTAGATGAACAAGTCACTCAACCACTTGGTGTTAATTAGAGATGATAGCTGAGGTGAGTTCTTTGTAGAACTGTGCAATAGAGGTAAGTTGTTTTGTCTTTTATTGTATAGAGAAGTTAGACCCCATAACAGGATTCAAAGAGAGTAATGACAAAAACCAGTGATTTAGGAAAATTATCACTCTGCATGAAAGTAGGCAGGGCAAGCCTGTATTAACTGAGGCCAGAGACAGGTAGGACAAGTGTATTTACTCTGTGGATGATTAGGAAAGCAATATGCTAGAGGTGACAGCTATTCTCCAGTAGAGAATACCGTAGATGTTTTAATTGCAAAAGTGGGTAAAATATTAGTTTGGACAGAGAAGGCAGCTGAGAAGGTGTTTTGACACCTTTTTGCTTTGGATTACAGAGAGCCTGTCTTTGGGCTCCCATTGTGTTTCAGATTTCTGCTTTCGATAAAGCTAAATTTATTGATACGAACAATTTTTTTTTTTTTTTTATTTTTAGTTGTAGGCTTTTTGTTTTGGTTGGTTTGTTGTTGTTTTTTAATAAACATAGAGTTTTTTTTCTGGAATAACTGCTATTTTTGCAGAAGTTTTCTAAGACAGAGCAATCTGGGGAGGGAAAAACTAAGGAAATTATCACTGAACTGATATTTGAATTGTGTACACTGCTTCTTTTGAACATACAGGGGAAAATTTTCCAGCTGTGCTGAGTAGTTCCATCTTGCTGGATGGATGGAAGGGAATACCAGAGCTATCGTGACCAGGAAATTATGTGGTAAAGCTGATTTAAGTATATATAGAATTGAGCACCTAATTTAGATCACCTTTGTAATCTCAGGCAATTTGACTATAAAGACCTGTTAGGAGATACAGGAATGGCAGAAATGTTTTTGTCCACAAAGTAGGAGGTGCAAGCAAAGTTCCCCTATTTACTTGTGCTGAAAAGGTGTAGTCACATCTGTAGACAAATGGAAAAGTAGTCAGTTGTAGGGCTGTCACACCTTAGTCTAAAATAACTGCAGAGACAAGATTGTACTTGGAAAATTTTAAACGCGAGACTGACTTGTGTTTTCTCTTGGATTTCACTGCACTCCAGAGTGGTGTATTTTTGAGGCAAAACTTCTGGAGCTAAGTGTCTTCAGTGGCATAGTAGCAGTTGAAATAAGGGAACATGAAGTGACGCAGTCTAAGGCAGGGTGGGAGTCCAAAGCCAGGGAAACCAAGTCCTTTCAACAGTCTTAGAGGAAAGCATGAAGGAAAATAAAAGTTGAACTTTGGTTTATGACACTAACCAGCAAGCAGTATGAGTAACGACATAATAATCTGGGACCTCCTTTCTGCATCTGGTCTGTCCCTCTGTCCCATCTCTCTGGCCCTTAGGGGGATATGGACAAAAAACTAGTTATTCCTAAATAATTAAAAGTGTGTGTTTAAAGCCTACCAGTAATTTTCCAGGAACTGCTTGTGTGCACAAGTCTTGCAATGGAAAAGAAATGACTCATGGTATTACCATCAGTGGAAGAGGGCTGGCTGAGCTACCTTGTGTATATCAATGGCTGGGTGTTTACCGAAACACTGTGGACAGACTGTAAATTCCTGTCTTGGTTGGCTTACTCACAGTTATTCTGTCCACACCTTGAGGTGTGTTTTATGTGAGGGTCCCTTCTCATTTTTCCTGTCGTCTGGCTGTAATTCTGTAATTCTGTTCACTTTTGGCAGACTGTAACACATTAATCTCTGTCCAGTCCTGTCCCTTACAAGGGAAGCAGCAGGAAGATCAGGACACTTAAGATTGGCTTATTGAAACTACATCTGATTTAATCATGAGACAACCATAGATGTTGGGTAGTTCCTGTGCACAGCTGGTGCAGCTTAACTCTTCTATGTGGAATTCTTTGACATCTCAGTTGATTTAAGAGCAACAGAGGCTTGCATTTTGCTCCTCCATAGATATACCTTACAACATCACACTTACTATATAACAGCATAGAACAAAATCATAGAATCATAGAATCATCTGGGCTGGAGGGGACCTTGAAAGGTCATCTAGTCCAACCCCCCCCCGCAGTCGGCAGGGACACCCCCAACTAGACCTTAGGATACAGAATCAGGTGCATGTACTCTGTGGTTGAATGTGGAAATATGACATTTTACAGTTTACTCGCATTTACTCTGTTTGAGAGAAGCTGATATTTTTCGAGTCAGAAGATAAGGGTCATGCTTTTAAAACAGGATGATTTTAAAACAGGGCATTAAATTAGGAGAAAGTGCATCCTGAACTTGGATCACATCATTGCTGGATTCATATAATCAAATTAGAAAATATACAAAGTATGTTGTGAATTCAGCAGAACATATCCTTCTTTAAAATTAGTGCATTTGGCATTATGTTAATCAAATTATTGATCAGAGCCCTTGTCAGAATCAAGAAAAGGAATGATAAAACCAACAGTTTCTTCAATCATGAGAAAACTAGTGTAATAAAAATATTTAGTAAATACAGAATAATAAATAAATAAAATTTTGCCAAGACTTTTAATGCATGCAAGACTCCAAATCTGCAGCACTTAGACATAAATGCTGTCCTAAGTAAGTCTTTTTGGATGATAGCTCTGATGTTGTTGGAAGCTGGTGGCAATGTCAGTGACTCCCTTGTTTTGGTTTGGCCTTTTGCACTGGGGAGGTGTTCCATTTGCACATCCAAAAATTTTAATTTTTAAAGAAAATTCCCTGAAGGTGAATACCATCTCCTCAAGGATGATTGTGAAATGAGTTGTCTAGCCCTGAGTCAAAGAATCAATGTAGTCTAATGTGGTTTTGGGCAACTAATATATGTCTTCTTCTTGTTGCTTTTTTTCTTTTTGGCATTGTTTCTTTTTTTTTCATATCAGATATGATTATTCAGACTGAATATAATAGGTAGGATTCCATCATAGAATGTTCTTTTTTTTCTCTTGGGCATGATTCCTATGAAATTTTAAGTTTCAAACCCCAAGTTCTTTAATTTTCTAGACAGTGTGATCACTCTAGCTTCTTGCTACTACTTGCTTAGATATTTAATAAAGGGATATTATTTATTTTTTAATGCAGTTTTGTTACTCCAAATGTTTTTCATGTGGAATTTTTCTGAGAGTTTTTCCCAAAATTATTTTTATTCTTTAATCATTTTATCCTCAAAGGAAGAAATATGCCTTTCCACTTCCTTTAGTCTTTCTGTAACATTTTAGCTCCATGTTCAGGATATTTATTTGACCTTTTATATCTCCTACATCTAATGACATTTGTTTTGTCAGCTTCTGTAAAGATGAATGACCTTTTAACTCTTAAAAAAATTATCCATTTTTTTTCTTTCTTTGCTCTCAAAGGTAAGCTTTGCCAGATTTGACTACTGGTTTTACTAAGAGAGCAGAGCTGTTGCTCGTATTTGCAAATAAAGAGTTAGTCATTTTAGCCCTCTTTCTCCAAAACATGGAAATTTTAGTATTTATTCCTGATAAATAGTGGTTCTATGCCTAGAAGAAAGTACTAATTGAGAACATCATCACAGTTGGAAAAAAAAATATTTCCCAATTAAAAAAAAAGCTAAATGTCTAAATATAGCTTTTTATTCAGAATTGGGAAGTGCTGTAATTCTTTATGAAATGAAACATGAGTAATTCAGTTAAAGGGGAATGTGTCTGAGATTTATCAGATTTATGTTCAAAATCATCATCTGCCTCATGTAGAGAACTGGCAGAGCCTCTGTTTCTGGAAAGTAGCTTAACTAAGCGGCTATTTTGGTAGGTGCAGTGCCACTCAGAGCACTCATACTCAGGAAAAAAGAACAGATTTGAAGGCAAAACCTCTTTCTGCTAACAGATATTCAGAGATTTATGGCAAATCAAAAATTGTTTTATGGTAATTTCATAGAAATATTTTTGTTGATTCTTGGATTTCTCAGGTGATTTAAAGAACATTTGCTTAATTTTACAGCAGGAACAAAATGTGAGGGAGAATGAGAGAGTGAGAGATTACTATTACTACCTTTTATGTTAAATCTTATTCTTAAGATCTGTACTCCAAGTGTGTCATCCTGTTTTCTTGTGAAAAATAGTAATTACATCAGAAAACCCCATATGAAAGTGAGACTCTGTAGATCAGTGAAATTTTAAGGGGCATAAAATGACTTTTTTTTTTTCTTAAAGGTTCTTTAGTTGTTTGTTATAGGAGTTCTATGTGCATCTGCATATTCCCGTGATGAACTTATGATTTATTTTAGCTGATTTCTTTTGGGAAAGATGGATACATGAAGAATTGAACTATATATAAATTGTGATTCATAACTCTCATTTCTACTGTGGTGGTTTGCATAAGTAAAAATGACAGACTGGCTAAATAACAGATTAATGAAAAAATTAAATGTTTTCTGTGCTCTAACTCTGTATTTTTTTAATCATAGAATTTCAGTGGGCAAAAGTTGAATAATCTGGCTCCTAAATTTTCTTTAGTTTGAAAATAGAGGAATTTTATTGCTATTCTTGCTACAAATTTGTATAAGTCTTAGCTCATTTTAATGGTTCTCTGATGAAATGCATCAGAGTTATCTTGCAGGGACTCTGACATCAACAAGTGGGAGAATTAATCTCTGTGTAACACTTAGCTGGGTGTGAGACATGAAGCAATATTTTTGTTCTGATCTCACTGGTAAAACATCTTAACTGGATGTTATTTCCCTCTGCTGTCTTATTTCCAAATTAGATTGATCAATGCTAAAAAAAATTCCATCCTTTATAGGGAGTGTTTTAAGGGTTGTTAATGTAAACAAACTATGCAAGTAAGTGCAGGGTATCCTGTTACATGATATATATGTCTAAAACCTCATAGTGTAGGTAGCAGCTCCCAAATCTTGCACAAAGCAACCTGTTCTTCACATGTATTGTTGTAAATAGATGTAAGTCTTCTAGACCACACACAAATCAGAACCGCCTGAGCAATGCTGGCTCCATAGAAAGCTTGGAGCTGGGACCTACAAGAAGCAGAGACCGTCGTCGTGCTCTTTGGGCTGTGAGGCTGATTGTGTGGAGAAGTCCTGTTATATCTGTCTGAAGCCTATGATAATGGTTACTCCCTTGCAGCAGTTTGTAGTTCTCTGAAAACTGAAAAAAAATCTGTTTTCCAGTGTTGCAAATTATCCCCTTCTGGGGTCTCAAATATAAAAGCCAAATTCTCTGCTCAACTCTATGGTAAAAATGGGAACTGTTATTGCAAAGCTTCTTTGTGCTTTTGTTGTTTTCTAATAAATATAACTAAACATATTATAAATATTTTCCCAGTTTCTTTTACATAAATAGCAAATCATGTAAATGAATGAATTAGTCTAATAGGGAGGGTAATTGTGACTGGAGACTAATTCTTTCATTTGTCCCTTGGCTTCTTGAGTGTATAAAGCATCTCAGCTAGTCTATTGTATCTATAATTCATTATATGATGCTGTGTTTGGTGAATATTTTGGTCAAATCAGGTGTTTTCACATTTTCTTACAGCCTTGTTAATGACAAGCAGTCCATGGTCTGTAATTCGTGTTGGCTTATCCTTATAAGATACTTTCCTGTCTTTCCCTCCCAAAAGGAAATATTAGGATGATGTGTTATTAAGGAGTGTTTCATTTTTTTGGTTCTTTTCACAGAGTTGTTTATAGAAGTAGAGAGTTATTAAAAAT
The DNA here is from genome assembly GCA_004320125.1 of Scolopax mira. Classification (NCBI taxonomy): domain Eukaryota; kingdom Metazoa; phylum Chordata; class Aves; order Charadriiformes; family Scolopacidae; genus Scolopax; species Scolopax mira. The sequence goes on along the minus strand of BJBW01001076.1, from coordinate 138,114 downwards.
GCTGTAGTTATAGGAAAGGTCTGGCAGAAATATATCATGTCGATCTCCAGACAGACTACCCCAAGTCCCTTGGGGCTACACCAGGGCTTTACTGTGATTCATCTGCGAGGTATCTGTTGCCTCTTCTCACCTCTGAACCAAGCAGCATGTCAGCCACCTTAATAGTGTTTCTCCAGAGAACATGTACTACTGGAGTTATGTCCAGGTTTATTTTAAAAGGAGTTCTGGTGTAACCTGTGTAGGAGTAACAGATACAGCCGCTGTTTTCCCAGTGACTCTGGTAACCCCAGTTTCCTTTTTGCTACTTGGCAAGCAGTGAATACAGGCTGTCTGTGATGCTTAACCTTGCAAAAACAGCATGTGCTCATCCCTTTTCCTTGTGCATATTAGTATGAAGGTCCTAAGGGAAGCTGCTGCTTGTTACTTGATGATGTTAGAGTCTAATTTTGTGAGGGAAAATGGAGAGGGCTTGCTACAGGCCATGAATTGTGGGCTTTTTACAAAACTACTTCCAACAGGTCTTTGCACCAATGCCTCCAAATATAGGAATCCCTGTTTATATATTGCCACAAAATGGGGATGGCTATTGACATCATTGAGGCACAGCATCCTCCAGTTGGGCTAGGGGAATTTGGCTAGCCCCAGGAGGGGAACTTGTGCTGTCTGGTGGGTTGAGATAGCATGGACTTTTTCATGAAGCCAGGTACCTGTTGGAGGTCTCTGGCCTCTTTGGCTTGCCACTGTTCCTTGGGCTTCCCATGGAGTGCCACAACTTTGTTGTAATACCAAGGTAGGCCTTTCTATGTGTCTAAGGCTAAGTGAGCATAAAAGATCTGGTTAGCATGTAGCTAATCCTCTGAATGGAGGAACATATAAGTGCTTTTCTCCACTCTGAAGCCCCAACTCAGCTGCTAGAAGTGATGACTTGAAAGACAAATCACTAGGTAAAAGTCTGTGGACTATGCCAAGTGTGAAAGTGTTCCTCATGATCTCTTTTGGCCTTAAACTCTACAGAATTAGGTAGATTGTATGCATCCAATTCTGAAAAAGTTGCTACCCCTGCCAACTCTTTCCTGATAGTCCTGACAGGTTAAATGGGTGAAAAAGACTTGGTGATTGAAAAACTGGTATATTTTGTGAGGTATTTAAGTCCCTAAGAATGTCTAAGTGAAGAATGTGTAAAACCAGAATATTGTACTTGGAAATACATTCAAGTTTTCTCTCTTCTTCTATTTAATGTAACTTGGCCATAACTTTGTATTAAGCTACATTTAGGTCTGGCATGTATCCTCCTTTGATCACATTCTCAAAAGATAACCGACCGCATTGCTTCATTGATTTCAGTGGAGTACGACAATTTATATATCAGTTATATAAGGAAGCATAATGAAGGGTATGTTCATTCAAAACCAGAATTGAATACCTGTAGATCTGTCCTCACCTTCTGCTCTCTAGAATAAACTGAAGCTAATTCCATTGATTCTTTTTTTTCTTTTTTTTTTTTTTTTTGCAAAATACTGAAAATGAGCCTTACTCTGGGATATATTATTTGAGTTTATTATACATTTTTCACTGTCTGTTTGCCATTCATCCTCACACCTCCTGTCGGAAATGCATCAGGAAACAAAAGTGAGCCTAATTGACAGCTCTGTGGAGGCTGAAGGTAGGCTGTGACCTGAAATGAGAACTGTTCTTATAATGAGAGACAGCTGAAAGATTATGTATATAGAGCCACTAAAATAGATTCCCTGGCTCTTTTTCATAAACCAGCAGATGGTAGCAGAGTCTACACATCTCTGAGAAGGCAAATGTACATTAAATACTGTAACTGCCCTCATTCATTTGCCATTCATCTTTACTTGTCAGCCTCTTCATAAGTGCCTTCTGTAGAGCTGACCCTGAAATTGCATCATTTAATCTGTAATCGCATATTGCCAACGCTTCCCCTTTCTATCACATATCAGCTGCGTTAATTCTGCTGTACTGTGGACCACTGATTAGCTGTAGGCAACTCTGTAGAAAAGAGATATTCATAAAATGGAATAGAGACAACAGGAAAGGCTGACTTGGTGGATAGAAAGAGGTGGGGAGAAGTGAAAGAGAAGAGTAAGCATAGATTCTTCTGTTTGTCTCCACCTCTTTCACGTGTCCTTGGAATTCTAAGTGGCCTATTAATATTACTAATATTTAAGAGTTCTCAGAGTGCTCAACCCCTGGCATATGAAAGCACAGAGAAAACACAGGTCCTGCTTATGGAGTCTCAAATTTAACAGAGGTGCTGCGTATAGAAATGAACCAGAAGTATGTGCTTTCTGAGTTGAAACCAGCTGGGATAATGAACGTGTGAGAGCATTTCTAATTAAATGGGATTCATGGTGTGTTTTTGAGAGGCGATTTGAAAGGGGAGGCTGAATGCTTTAGTTTCTAAAGAGGGGGAGGGACCTAGTGTTCTTGAAGACTGCTGTATTTTTGCTTGCTCTTCTTGTGACTGTGCCCAAGGCTGGCAGGGCTCAAAAGTTCAAATATTGTCAACAGTTAGTCATGTTGAAAGTGCTGTTGAGATGTGCGCTACATGTTGTGAGCCTGTCTGCAGTAACTAGTGAAAAATATACTTTCAGGAGTCACTGACAGACCGAAGAACCCAACATACCAAAATAATTAAGTCAAATATACCATTTTATCCCTTGATCCATATTTCCTCGGAAGAATCAGCGATATGATAACGAAGCATCTTGAAAATGGCATCTATGAAAACAGAGCATTAAAGCCAGCATGCCTCCATAAAGGGTGCAAAGTGCTCAGTTCTAAGATTGTTTCCATCATACTGTAATATCCTCTCTGTGGCCCTGTAAAAAATATAGGATTTCTTTTTACCTCTTGCAAACAGATCCCAGCAAGAGCCTAGAAAAGGCTTTCTTTTCAGCTGTTATAACACTCACAGGCTCTAGATGGTACTATGTAATCGCTCTATTGTGTCCTGCCTTTTGTAATGGATTCTTACTTTTTTTTTTGCTTCTACAAAATGTAGGGAAAGCAGGAAAGCAAAATGAAGTCAGCAAGAAACCTACCAAATAAAAAATAAAAAGGTCATAGATTTTTGTTTCAAACTGCATATTTAGATTAGCTTTCATTCTTATATAATGGGCTAGATGTTCTAACAGTGCTTAACACATTACGTTCTAGTATTAATGAGTTATGCTGTATTGAGCCAGTGTTTTCATTACGCTTACTGGCAAGAAAAGAGAGAAGATTAATGCAGGATTCCCCAAGAGAAAAGCAGTTTCTTTCTTGTGGTTCTGCATTTTTTGCTCGTTGTGGGGTGTGTATGTGCACACAGCGTGCATGAGTGTCTGTACACACATGTGTAATTTCATTGGGGGCATACTGAACATTGAAGATATCAGTTCTCTGTGAAGGCCAGGTGATAGGGCCCTATGAGCAGACATGGGACCATCAATTATAAAAAACAGAAAGGAAAGAAAAAAGAAAAATAAATGACCGTTTCTAGCAGCAAAAACTGTTATCTGAACATAATTCCTCATGACCTTTTGCTCCAGAAGTTAGTAGTAAATGCGAGCCCTTTACCACTCCTGTTGTCACGAGGGACATAAAGTCTCTGCAAGAGAGGAGTGGGAGCCCCTAGACTTTTGCATATTCCATTTTTAAGGACTGCCTTCCTATGTTCAGAGAAAAGTAGGATAAACAGCTATTCTCTACAGAACTGCAGTAAAATATCTCTGAGTATGTAATAAATGCTGTAATATGGATTTTTCAGACTGCTAAAGAAAAATAAAATACAAGCCTTAATGCACTTGCTTCCCTAGACATTTTAATTCAAAATTAAGGTTTTCTGTGAAACTCTTCTCAACATAATTCAAGAAGTACTTAAAGTTTTGTCCATGGAAATTCCTACTAGGAATTAGGTATTTATGTTTGGTTTATTTATTTTATTTAGGTATTTATGTTATAATGTGAGCCTACGAATAATCAGGGAATGTTTATTTGAGATGAGAAAGAGTCTGTGATGATGCAGACATTAACAATTTTTCTAGTTGTCGCTACCTCAATTGTTTTTTCTATTGCATGGATGAGCAGGAGGCAATATTGTCTTTCTGTCAATGGTTTCTTAAAGTGTAGGATACACGTCTCGAGCAATAGGGAAAATGGTTTATATAACAAAAATTGAGCCTCTTCTACCTTTCTCATATGAGCTTTGGCTCCATACCTGCTTGTGCTGTCGCTGTTCTATATTGATTTTTATACTTAGCAGTCTCATCAGTGTAATATTTGGGAGCCTTCCAGTACCCTTTTAGACCATGTAAGTAACAGCTGCCATTGTTTCTCCAGGGAATAGATATGTGTTCAGTGTAATGCTTGGGTTTCTGATGTATGCAGAGCCGTATGTGTAGCAGATAAGCCTGAAGAAGATCTCTTCTTTATCCCTTGTATTCTGTCTTGCCTCCCTCTTTCCATGACTACTTCTGCTAAACAGTGGAGAAAAATATATCCCTATATCTCAGAGCAGGTGGTATCATTATTTTTTCTTACTCAAGCAGTCCCAAGGCAACTTCTAATATTTTTGTTTGGTTTTAGTCTGTGTCATTATCAAAAAATCTATATTAAGAAGCTGTATATAAAATATTTATCTTTTTTTTAGTTTATTAAAAAATATATAGCTTGAATTTTATTCTATTTTATTCAAAAAACTTGAAAAATACCACTTTCTCAGGAGAGAATGTATTAAAAAAGAGAACATGCAAAAGCTACCCAGAATCTTATAGGACAATGAAGATGTGCTGTTCTTCTTGGTTAAATCGGTGGGCACCAGCTCAAAAGTTGTTTAGTATTGAAGAATAAAGTGGCTAAGGGTGCCATCATTTTTGTGTACTGGGATGTGTTTGAGCCCTCCAAAATTCTCTCCTGATTTTCTATAAACAGCTATAATGCCTCCAACTGATACAAACCAGTAAAAACCTGACTATCTCTTTCCTCTTCCAATTTTAGATGTGGACTTCACTAGGTGTATTTCTTGTTCCAACTGCAGCAAATGCGAAAGCTGTTGATCAGAACTGCAAATGATGATCAATGTTTGGTGGTTGAAAAACATCAGTAAATGAAGATATTTAATTCCAGATGCCTAGCTTTGAAGGGAATGATAAGGAAACAAGGGATTATGCGGGCTGAAGGAGTTAAAACTGACAACTCTTCCAGGGTAAAATGTAAACATTTGCAAGAGCTATTTTATGCAAGAAAAGAAAAGATTCTTGGTCATCTTAAAGTGCAGAATATCAGTTTCTTCACATTATTTGAGATTGAAAATGTCATTGAATGAAACTTTGCCTACTGAAGCAGAAGAGCAGAGTATTGTTTGATCTTTCAAGAGAGATACGTTTGATGCAGTCGTCATCAAACACCAGCTATAATGATTAAATCTGTGTTCAAGGCCTTTGAAGTTCAATTCGGTTGATACAGAAACAATGTTAGTTTGTATTTGACAGCAAAATAATCATGCTTTTGTGCTAAGCAAACGGATTTTATCTGTAAGTATAGTTATAGGTGTGTATATGTGTATTATATGTAATACATGCATGCGTATATTTGGAAAGATTAATTTTACTGCTATTCTGTGGATGTTATATGTAAAAAGTAACTCAGAATCGTGAAACCTTCCAAAATGGCAGAAATGTTAAATGCTCTTTTGTGTGTGAGAAGGTATTCATGCCCGTGCTTTTCTGTATAGATACGCAACACAGGAATTGTCATACTGGGTCAGGAGTTCAGTCTGCTTGATCCTCCTTCCAAGGCCTGGTCAATATGGGATACTAGAGAGAAGGATAAAACTGTATCCATATCATTTGAAAAAAATATTAAAGTAAACCCTGAAGCACAGCCTTATGTCTTATTCAAAACTGTATTTAAGAATTAACTCTTAGAATCAGGAATGGTCTTATTTGACATACAAATTGATTTGATGTCATTTCCACAGGTTCTCAGAAAATAAGGCTGGAGGAGTTGAGGGGCTACAAGTCCGCCAGGTGGATCAGCTAAGTCCTGTGCCATTCTTCACAGATGTCTGGAAGATCCTGGAAACAAGGTAAGCAGAGATATACTCCACAGCCTCTAAGGTCAAATTTTATTTTGGTGCTTTTCTAACTCAACAGTCTGTAGGTGATGATGATGTAATAATAAAATGGGAATATTTGACACATGGAGAAGATATGAAATAAGCAGCAGGGCTGGTGGCATGGTGTTGTAGGTATGATTTTATTTATTCATTTATTTTCCATATGCACACCAAAATGCTCCTCTTTCACCAGCAATCTTGTGTCCTCTGGTGTGGCACAAAGGAGCAGTAAAGCAAATAGGGGAGAAAAGCTATTAATGATTGCTCCTTAGTAAAATTGACTGGAGCCATTGAAAATGATGTTGTTGAGACGTTCTCCTGCTTAGTGCTCCTGTCCTAGTGCGGGGATGGTGGAAGGGAATGTGACTTGCACCTTGGAGGGATGTTAGAGTCTGGAATATTTTCTTCAGTGACTAAAAAGGTACATGTGCATTTGAGGTATGATGTTCATCCTTCCTCAAGACCACCATCTAAAGGGTTTGGCATATTTTTGTTGGAGCTTCCTGTGATAGAATGGGATGGCAGAAGCTGGGAAGGTTGCCAGCACCAGGTGTGGAGAGAATTGCTGACAAATGTTTGCAGCCTCAAGGGAGAAGGGGAAAAAGGAGAGGGCCCTGTAGCAGGAAGGGAAGCATTGGGCAGGGCCTGAACACACAAGAAACTATTGGTTTAGGTGTAACATGTCACTGGGGTATTCAAAATGACATATTCAAAAGCGTTGGCAGGCAAAACACCTGTTTGTCACTTCATACACTTTGCCCAGCCAAGCCAGTTCCTGAAATTCTCCAACAAGTCTCTAGCCACTTTTTCCCAATAACCTCCTCCCTTTTTTTTTTTATCATCTTTGAAGAAATAACTTAAGTTCTGCATAGACCTTGATTGCCAAACTCATTATTACAAATTATCAGTTTCCTTCTGTATTTATATGAAGTAAAAGTATACAGTACAAGTATATTTGATGGAATTTTGCAGCTTCCCAGGTTACTTTGGGAGTCCTGCCCCAGCCAAGTAAGGTATATATTTGCCTTGCTTCCTTCCACAACAACAGCTGGAGATGGTTGCTGTGCAGTGAACTTGGGATAAGTATCTGAGTGAACTTGGGATAAGAAAATAATGCTGTCGCTGTTGCAGTTTGCAAATGCCCCAATAAGTCATACGTTTCTCTGTTACCATGTGTTTAACTGCAAAGGTTGTAGGTATTTCCATCTAGATTTATCTTGCCATGATATTTCCTTCTTAGTGGCAGAAGAATTAAAAATGATGGGCTGAGAGTTTCTTGCTGGCTTTTGTCTTGTGTGCTATATAGTTCTCCCTAAAGCGTTACAAACTTCTCTGGATGCTTAGAAGATTATGTTTGTGGTGAAACAACACAGAATTAAGCTTCAGAAAAGCACACATCTATTGCAACATTGTGAAGCTGTACAAATGGAGCTAGGCAACTTCATTTATATGACTTTTATGGCTTAAGATTAAAATTTCATGTAGTTAATTTAGAAATTGAAATAAAATGGATGGTTTAGTAAAGTGCTGAATGCAGGGTGCTATTAGAAAGTGAGGAATCCTAAGGTCAAATTGTTTTCATTCGGGCATTTGCATTTGGATATGATTCCTTGAAATGAGGTACTCAATGCTTTGAAAATGTTGATGCTTTGAAAACATTGTTAGCTGGCTTGATAGACCAGTAAGAAGTTATTATTTCTCTCGTGTCCTTTGAGCAAGAGCACCCCACTTTCTATTGGCATCCTAGGGATAAAGCACAGACAGCTCATAAAGATATAACTGTTTGCATAATACTTACCTAGAAAATAAAGATTATTCATTTTGGGTGCTACTATGGTAAGATTAAATTCTTTTTCTTCAAGAAAGAAAAGCAAGTGAAATCATCTTGTTCCTATAACAATGGGAAAGTAGATTCAAGCCTGGTGACTGTTTTGCAGGTCTGGGTGAAAAAAATTTCAGCAGCCCAAAAAATTGTGTGATTTATTATTTGGTATTCCTCACATAAAAAGAACACAAATGAAAAGGCCTGACCTTTTCATAGGCAGCAGCAGAACTCTGACAATAGTCAATACTTACAGCTAATAGTTGTGCAATTTAAGATCTGCTGTATACATATACATTTGCAAACAATTTTTTTCTCTTTTCATAGAGCAACATGAGTAGCAAACTATTGGCAGTAGGTATAAAGTATTGCTTTCCTGGTAGTTGTTATCGTCAGTCCTATAATTAGAGTTGTGCAGAACTATCCAGGGAAGATGCTGATAAGGGAGCCAAGAAAATAACAGGCAAAAGAGGGGAGCAGAAAGTCATTGACTTCCCGGTGGCCTGAGCACTACACAAACAACCCATGTGCTACTCTTCGCTGATGCTTTTCTTACACAAAACAAAATATGGAATTTTCAGAAAATGTTCTGATGGGAGAAGACTTTAAAAGCAGAAAAATATGGGAACTGAAATGAAACATGATGTGTTGATATAACTAGGCATTTAGCAATATCCAGATGGACTTTCAAGTCTGGAGAAATTTAAAACTGCATTTCAAAACAGAAATCTCGCCCTTCCTGCTTTTCAATGTGTCATTTTTTAAAACGGTCAGAATGTAAACATGTTTTAATTATATTATTTTTAAAAAGTTTTTAAATTGTGTGACTTCTAGCTTCCCTATTGGTAGAAGTCAGCAGCAGCTTTTTCAGTACCTGCACATCTGGTGCCTCATAAAGGGATTTGCCAGAACCATCAGAAATGTTTAACAGTGCTTAGACCAAACACCCGCTATCAATTCAGGTGTAGAGAGAGAAAGAACCCAATTAGAAATAACTGTGGGACCAAACTCTAGCAGATGTTCAATTACCCTTGCTGCCTACCTTGCGACAGACTGAAGGTGCAGTTGGTGTTGTATACACGTATCGTTTCAGGACTGGGTTTGAATTTCCATGTATAGTGCCATCTGCACTAACACTCAGTGCTCCTACCACTCTCCTACAGCTATCCTGTTTGGGATGCTTTGTTGCATGGGACATATTTCTGTGCAGTTTGCATATGCCTACAGCAACACGCTTCACAAATATAATATGGATTATGTTGGTAAGGCTGGGCAAAAGGTAAATGTGCTCCTACCAGCATTCTTCAGCTGCAGAAATCCCTTTTTTCCCTATGTGCAGAAAAGCTTTCATTTTACCAATTTAAGTTATCTTTAGGCAATGTGGGTCATGGTCTTGGCTGCTGACACCTGCAAAGCACAGGGCTAGGCAAGGCACTCTCTGGAATATCTGAAAGGGATAACTATTGCTCTACTAAAAATGTAGAGCATTTTAGTAGGAGGAACAGGAAAGGAGCTCCAGCACAAGGAGACTATGCACCTCCTGCCTTCACTTGGACTCTAGGTCATTCCAAGGAATGATTTCAGTACTTGGTCATTAACTTAATCTAGTGACAAATTAAAAAGTGTGTTCTATCCTGCCAGGTTAGAAAAATGACTTTTTTATTCCCGCACAGCTGCAACAGAGAGAAACAGAAATTAATATTGCTCCTAAATGTGGATCTAGGTTGGAGACATGCCAGACTCAGGGTAAGGATAAAAACTTGCTGGTTTTTGACAGGAGATAGTCTTTAAATTTACTTCCTAAGATGATGGGTTATGAAATGGAGCTCTGCAAAGGAACTATTTTTATTTTTTTTTTTTTTTGCTAAAATTGTGTGTGTGATGTTGGAAAAACAACCAGTTTACAAAAGAGTGCCCTGTCAGTGGAGTGAAGCATTTGGCAATGAACTAGTTACGGCTTTTTCCTCCTCAAAAGGCTAAAGAAAAGATGACTCTTCCCTCCTGGGGAAATGCTGTAGACTGATGAATAAGTGAAACAAATGAGGGTCCACAGTCTCTCTTTTAGGAGATGTAATATTTTTAAGTAATTTTGAAAGAAAATGCTTCATTTTTGTCATATTTTAATATTCTTGAGCCCAGGGTGATAAAACACATCAATCTCAACTCTCACTAACATAACCTTGGAAAAGTTTCCTTTTAGTTTGGGAGAGCTGAGGAGAACTGTGAAAGTACCTTGAGAGGGTGCAAAAGTCCTAGAGGCTGGAAAGGATGGCAGGTTTCTCCTTCTCATGAAAGGGGCAACATTCACTGACAATATCTGTCTGTAAGATTTCATCTCTGTGGGCTGTCCTTTTCATTGCCCACCCTCAGCTGAGTCCCTAGAAGAACTGATGTGTGAAAGAAGTGATTCAACTTCACGAAAGGATGAAGACACAGGTTCAGTTTAAATATGAACAGCACCAAATCTTCCCTTGAGCTTGGCGTTGTCCTAGTCATGTGGTTTGCTGCATATTCAGTTGTACAACTCTGCATCCGTTTCTCTGCTCTGTATGTTTAGATCCCCCAGAACTCATGTGTGGGTTTGAAGAGACAACCAAATGTGGCAGAGCTCCTAAGGTATGGCCATTATTTGACCTTATATCTCATTGATCTTCACTGTGTTCAGTTTTGTTCAGGATAGTGGTATTGTGTGCTTTTATGTCAAATTTTGTTTTCTTCCTTGCATTGACACAACTTTATATGGGCAGCAACTAGAAAAAACATACTAGTGTGAGAAACTATACATGTATAGTTATTAAAATATTGGCTGCAAGTATTGTGTTAAAAGATGGCTGCAACTCCGGCTACATCTGAACAGGATTAAAAAAGAAATTCTGTGTACTCTTGTCAGTAATTAATGTGTGCAGTTTCAGTGCTCTCATTAGCACTATGAGAGACTGTTTATGGGTAACACTGGTAACAAAGCTGAAGTAAAGGCAGCAGCAGTCAAGAAAGAATGATGGAAGAAATGGGAGATTCTGTCTGATGATGGCACTTTGGGGTCTGACCAAAGATCACTCCAAACAGACAAAGAACAAATGCTGTGTAATTAATAACAGGGGAGAGGAAAATCTCCAGTACCCTTTAAAAGAGAAAAGAAAAATATTCAGAAACTGCCCTATTGGGAATTGCAATTTCAAATATGTTATTAAAAAACCAAACCACAAGCAGTCCTCTAACTTGGATATTCTTTTTCACTCTAAGTGAAGCTTCATGTTTTGTACTTGTCTTTGTGTATGGGGCAATGGGTTGAAGAGGAACAGAATATTTCTGAGTTAAGAAAAAGCACAGCTCTTCAAAAGGAAAAGGTTCTTCACATGCAGAAATAACTATCGGTGAGAAGAGGTGCAAACCTGGTATTTACAGCATGAGCAGTGGCAAAGGCACTCTGAGAATGGAAGACTGGGATGGTAAGGGGTTCTAATGAAATTTCTGATACAGTTTTGCCACCATTCATCAGTGCTTTCTTTAATTTGAGGAGCTTTTCCAAGAAAAAGTACCAAAATTTAGCAGTTTGCATATGTTGTTTTGCCGATGAACTTGAAATGTGCCGAGTAACCACAGCTGAAGGTGGTGGGAGTTGTACAAGCTCAGCATCTTTTGGGATCTGGCTCTGTGTACACATTCACTGTGCAAACAGCTAATCAAGTTTCAAGAGTGAGAGAAGGAAAAGTTTATTCTTCTCCCTCCAAAAGCAGTTAATTTCCCAGGATCTATTGAGTCAAATGCTGTATTTATGATGTTCAGTTCCTCTCTTAATCAAAACTAAACACTTAATTTTACACTTCATACCTCCAAAAAGGAGGGTGAATAATTTATAATGAATAATTTTATGAATTTGGCCTTTTTCTGTTCATGAATTATCCACAGGAGATCATGACTTCTCCGAGGTACTTCCACTTCAAATGATTCACTGAATAATTCTTGGTCTGCAGCCTTTTTTTTTAGGTTTGATATTTAATGTTCCAGTTGTTCTGATTGGACTCGTTGACGTATAATTGCCAACTCAATGTGTATATGTCCTAAAATGATGAATCATTGCAAACTACTTCAGCACTTTTATAAATTGATTATTTTTTTTTGTTTGCATTTTTTTTAGAAAAATACTGTCAGCAAACTTATTTTTGGAGTCACTGACTGCAAAAGAACCATAACTTAGATGAAATAATCTGCTAGTGATCTTGATGGCAAGCATAATAAACTTGGGAAGTAACTAATATTTCATAAACTCATGTGCCTCTCAGGTAGGACAGTGCATTGTAACAAAATCCTTCGGCAATGTTTGAAGCTGAGGCCAAGCAGACAATTCAGCCTCTTTAATACAGCACTTGTGACCATCTAGATCAATATCTAGAAGGTCAATGAGTCTCCCTAGCTGTTCTTTGAATTCATTTTCAGCACCATGGGTTGTGTTTACCAGAGAAGTGCAGCTAGTGGATCTTCTTCTTCCCCTAGTTTCAACCTACGATTGCCTGTGTTTACTATGGTAGCTCCTTTATGCTACTAGTTACAGCATCCTAATCCAAACACCAAAATACAGTGTTTGGCTGTATCTGAAGGACTAATAAGGACTTTGGCAGATGTCAAACTTTGAAGAAAAATGGCTAGCTTTTGATCGACTTGTTTTGGCTTTTTATAACAGGAAGAATGAACACCCAGTATATTATGGGGCAAGTCAACATGTTTATATTTCTACTGGCATTCTTAAAGTCTTATCCTGTAACAAACCATTGATATAAAACAGGTTGCTTAGTTATACAGATAGATTTATTCTTTCCTGCTCAATCCCTTTCGTGATATGAGAATGTTTCTTAACAGGACTGCCGGAGCAGCACAGTTGGTGATATGGAGAGTAGTTAATATAAGAAAAGAGTCTTAATTTGTTGATAAGCTCCAGAGGAACAGATAATCACCCAGTAGCTGTTGAATACATAATTGCATATAATTTATATCCCTTGTGGAAAAGGGAAGGTTTGCTGATTATACATAGACAAAGTTTACATCAGACATTTTCTTAGAGGCTCAGCATGTTCCTGAACTATGTGTATGTCAGGAAGTAGTATAAAATCTAGAGAAATATGCAGATACCATAGTGCCTCAGGACTTGAGGCCAAAGATTTTGACATATTCTATAGGACCAATTTGGATTTAGATACATTGTGTATGTGCCTTCATTTATTGTTTATCCCTTTGATAGGTTATATGTTTGAGCGCTATACAAAAATTGTGTTATGTACTCCATATTAATCATAAACTGTGTTCTAGATCATGATCTTAACAGGCTTTCTGCCCTCCTTCTCTTTTTTATACAACCATAGAGTACTATCAGAAAACCCTGTAGATATAGATTTATATAAAACAGTTGAGCAGGGTCGGGTGTATGTGTGGACTAGACAACTTCCTGCAACCTATTACTTTTTGATTCAGTGAAATTCATAACATTTAAGTAGAAAGTTGAAAACAAGGAATCAGGCCCTCAGTTGGCACAAATTAACAATTTTCCTGGTCCCAAATTCCTTCCTATTCTGGAAAAGTAGGAAGAGGGGTTTTTTGTTCATATGTTGATATGCAAGAAAAATGTCACAGCTCCAATAGTTTTGCCATTGCAAAGATCAACTCTAACCTCTAAATATACTGTGATTGTTTCAGTGTGATTGACCATGTTTAGAGCACAGTATTTCCTGAGATGGAAGCTATTTGAAAGCATAGGGGTATGTGCATGTTTGTGCATGTGAATGTATGCATGTGAATGAGGAGGTCAGAGAGAATGGATTTGTTGTGTCCACAGGGCAAAAGAGACAGCTTTGAATTTGAAGAGCAAGGAGGCTTTACCATTATTAGGGAAAAATTGATGTGTGATGAAATTAGTATATATTATTTAAGATGGGAAGATTATTATTATTAAAACATTATCTTCAATAGACAGCTAATAAAAAGTAACATGGACAGACTTTCAGTCAACTCCCTGTCACTTCCAATACACACATTTGTATGCACTGATGTGTGCACACACATCAAAGGAAAACCTGAAGACTGAGACCATGACTGTAACTAGTGGGCTTTGGGTTGCACACAGGGAAATAATGAAACATGGCTATTTTATGTCAAAAATCAAAGTTTTTGCAAAGCATATGAATGGAACAGATCAGTCTGCCAAAACATCTAAGAGAACCACCTCTGCAGAGCTATTATTTCTCCTTTTTATTATCTGAGGTCAATTTCCATCGCGTGTAAAATAGCTTGACTCAGGGGCATCAGATCAGAGATCACCTTTTTTGCACCCAGCTGCTGAAGCTGTTGTAGTACTCTGGAGGCATATATTTAACCAAAGTAACAGGGCAGTGATCACTGCAGAGATCTGGGATTTCCTTCGTTCTTCATTCAAAGAACAAAAGTAACTGTTGTTATACTGACATCGAACTAATTCTTTGCTACAGAAAGAACACTAAGTAGGATAAAAAATGTCATTTCTCCTTTTATGGAAGGATCTGATCCAAAGCAGTTCAGTAAATTTATTAAGTGGCTATGACTTCAACAAACCTGAAGGGGCTGAGAGTGCTTGAGTAATCTCAAGGAAGTGTGTAATAGGGCCTGACAGAAGTAGTTTTTTTATTGTTTATAAGCTCTAATAAAATCTGGAAAGCAAATGTCAGAAGTATAAATAAAATTATATGCAAATGTACTGGTGATAATATTAGGACTTTAAGAATAGCACTTTAAATATTCAAGTAGTTAGATACTAATTAATCCTCATAACACATCTGTGCAGTGGATGAGTAAACATTACGTCTGTTGGGGAGGGGAAAGTAGTGCAGAAACCAGAGGTGATTGTAGTAGAGGGTGGGATATGAAGTTTTTCTGTTACTAATCCTTCATCTGTTCTGGGTCATGCTATCTAGAGCTGTGGAATATATGTTCTGGCATTCAGACTGTATTGTAGGAAAGTTACAAAGCAGTTTCTTCAAGCTGCTATAAAAGTGTAGGTTGTGGTGGGCGAGTCGTGTGGTGATACTCAAGGGTGTAATTGCTCAAACTATATGTTTGCCGGTCTCACAAGTAACCACAAGCTATTCTAAATGTGGACTCCTGACTGCCACTGAAACTCTTACTATCGTGGTAGCATGGAAAGGATTATGAAGTCAAAGTACTAACTAAATGCTTTCAGCACTTCTTACTTTGAAAAGTTACTTTGGTTTAAATTGTTTGATGTATTTGAGTGTACTTTGGGTCTATACAGAATTAGAAATCAGGAAAATTGGTGGAAAGAGCAGAGTGAGGAGGAAAAACCCACTTAAAAACCAACTTGTCATGTCTCCCCCAGCAGGGCCTGCAGCTGTCAGAAGCTGCAAGATCTACATGCAGTGGACGTGCTCTGTGTACACAAGTGACCACCGTCTCAGGCCCCTGAAACCCTCTGGTCATGGTTTCACCCCACTGTCCTGTTGAATATAACCACGTCCTTTGTTTGGGTGAACACCTGTGAACATCATCAAGCACAAGAGTTTGTTCTGTGCTTGAAGCTTAGACAACTCTCTTATAAAAATGAAGGAGGAAACTAGGGATACTTTCCAACCTTAAAGTCTTGCTGCAGCATTGGAAATTAGATGATGTGCTGCAGTTGATTCCCAGCTGCAAATATTTGAAAGGCCTTTGGAGGAAGATAGGTATTCAGTTAGCTTGGGCAAGAACCACGGCGGCTCATGGACTTGAAGGTTCATCCTTATTTTCTGACTGAAAGCTGTCACATAGTGAGAAAGGATTACTCTTCACTCTCATATCATAGTTGCCATTTTTGAATTCTCAATATAAAACCTTATTATTACCACTTTTGTCCATGGAATAGCCTGGAAGAGCAGTGAAAGGCTTGTACTGTAGACAGATACATATTTCTAACCCTTTCAAGGTGTGAAGCCCCTGCTTGGAGCCTTGTATCTGAGCCAGTCCTGGCCGTATCTGGAGCCAGACCTTCAGCAAACCTCACCCAGGGAGAAATTTTTACATGTTAAGAAATTGGGAGTCAAATGGTGTCATGGCTAAAAGAAAGCAAACTGCTAAGCAGCTTGCTGTTTAGAGATACAAAAGACATTTAGTATCTATAATATACATGTGAAGTCCTAAGTTGGAATAGCTTTCAAATATATTTTAATTTATATATTTTTTAATATTACAATAGTTTCTAGTAAACCTCTCACAGAAAGTAGATTAAAGAAGGATTTAGATGAAGATACTGTGGGTTTTGTTCTGCACAGGTGGTGATTAGGGAATGACCTTTACACAGAACAACGAGTATGTGTCAGAAGACATAAGAGCAGAGGAAATAAGAGGAAGGAAGAAACAGTAAGAGGTGTTGTGCCATGCCTCCAGAGTTGAGACAAGGCTTCCGGGCTCTCTGTAAAGTGGAATTAACCAGCACCAGGATTCAAAGTGAGGAAGAAGTGGTAGCATTTTCAAAGAGTACAAAAAAAAAACGCGGTGAGGCCTGAATCTGTGATGAAGGAATTACAAATGAATGAGTATTCCTGTGGAAAGAAGAGAACAGAAAAAATATTTTCAGGTTTGCAAGGGAGAACAGCCTCATTTGACTGAATAACTGTTTTCTGAATGATGATGTACCCTGAAATTGAAGGTTCACAGATGATAGGACAAGGGGTAATGGTGTCAAGTTGCGCCAGGGGAGGTTCAGGTTAGATATTAGGAAATATTTCTTTACTGAAAGGGTTGTCAGGCATTGCAATGGGCTGCCCAGGGAGGTGGTTGAGGCACTATCCCTGAAGGTATTCAAGAGATAAGTTGGAATATGGATTAGTGTTGGGTTGCTGTTGTTTTGGGTGTGGTGTGGTGTGTTTGTGGGTTTGGGGGGGGGGGGGGGGGAATGTTTGGTTTTTTCTTTTTTTTTTTTTTTCATTGGTTGGACTACATGATCTTAAAAGGTCCCTTCCAACCTAGCTGATTCTGTGATTCTGTTTATTTTTCATGGAGTCCATGGCCAAGAAAGCCTAGATTTCTGCCTCTTTAGTATTGACTGTCAGTGCCAATCATGTGCACTTAAATCATCTCCCAGGATGTTCCAGCAGAACATGCTTTTTTTTTATTCCTGTTTTTCCCTATTTTTCTTACACAAATTTTGTGTTGTCCCATATATGCTAGTAAAGGTGAAGTTTCCATGTCTCTTCAGCTATCTCTGTCTTGTATTTGGTTTTAAAAACATATTACAGGACCATTTGCAAGTAATAGGGGTAGATGCATGATAGCAGCCGATATATTTTTCCTAGTTTAATGATTCTGGAGCCTGTACCTAGAGTACAGGCAGAAATATCAGTTTGGTGAACTCTACTCATCTTGTCAGCGGACAGTGAGGTGTTTTTTTTTCCCTTCATCTCTTGTAATGTTTCGTCAGACAGTTGGCAAAATATGCTGCACTATTTGCAAGAAATAAAAAAAGATGTCAAAGCTTAGTAAGGTCATTGAGCAAAACTGTGTGGATTTTAGGATTATATGGCTCTAAGTATTATGGAATTATTAATTTAAAAATCTATATATGAATAAAGCATCTGGTGAATGAATAAGAGTAATTTCTCTCACATGGATAATTTAAATACCAGCTGTCTCCATCCTAAACCATATTTTCTCATAAAAGCTTTTAGACAGTCTGTCTGATGGTTGTGAAATTTCAGGATTTATAGACAGTGTAAGGTCTGTCTATACAAGGATCTGAATCTTGGCTTATAATTGAAAGCCACCTCCAATGAATAGTTCAAAACAAGTGTAAAAGACCCTCAGGAGAAAACAAACAATTAAGCTTTAGAGACTGAATCCTCTTAAATGTCTTGTCAAAACTGTAAAAGCTGCACTTTAATGTGGGGGAAAAACTTTGAAGGGATAAAAGAAAAAGTAAAAAAAATATTTTCTTTAATTATCTTCTGGACAGGTGGAAGAATCTGCCAGACTCTGAGATCATATCCTTAAAATAAATCAATATACTTGATATATTGCCATGTTCTTTTATGATGGCTTTATCCTTACACATTTTATTTCTGATATTAATGACAGTCTACAGAACTGACCACGAGCTACCTTTGAATAGTATTCCAATCTTCCTTAGCTACTTTTTAAGATACTTCAGTGGTGCTTTCTTCTTTATTCTAACACACAAATTTTCACTTTCCATATTGGCTGTTTTCAGAACATATACTGAAAAGAAACAGAAAATCCTCAAATAAAACCACAACTGTTTGTGGATGTGGCCTTTCTGATATCATTGTTGGCAATGTAAGCTAGAAGTCTCTGAGAGATTCTTCATTCAGCTCCTTGGACTCGAATTTCTTGCAGTGGTTTCTCAATGCAACAAAATACAGCTTGTCAGAAAACAGAATTCTCTTTGGGAAGTCCCATCAACATTTAGAAAAAGTTTGGAAATGTGGTCTTTTATTTTTTCTAGGTGAGCAGACTTCTGACACAATATAAAATTGAACCATGCTATTCAACATTTGCCATGGCAGTAACAGTGCTATGACCATGATATGAGTACATCACATCAGTAACAGCCACTGTGTCAATTTATATCTGTAATCATCATCAGGTAGGTCCTTGCCTCTTCTCTTTGTGTTTCTTTAAGTACTTGTACAGCTGAGATCTCATGGGCAAGTTGATCATGCTTTGAACAAGGTCAGGTTCACTGTTGCCATTTGAATCTAGAATTGTTAAGTCCATGCAAGTGTTTTATCAAAACTGACACACTGAAAAATCAGGTGTTTTTCTAGTAAACAGAAAAAAAATCTTAGAGATTTCCTGCTGAAATACCCTGTTCCAGGATTAATATTTTGGACTTTATCCTGCATATTTTTGTTTTGTATTTTACAGAAATAGCTAATACTAAAATATTCAATGAAATTACTAATTGATGTGCGTTTTTTTCCCAGATTTTTTCTTTGCAGAACATGTAGAAACTTCCTGTTCTCATTCAGAACAAAGTCAAATCTTACAATCACAGGAATCTACTTTCAAATTGAAACTATTGTATAACATTAGAAAAATGTGGTGAAATGTGACTAGAGATACAACCCATGTGTTTTGTGGCTTCCAGTCATGATTTGAAGATAACAGGCATCAGAGGTAGAGCCAGTCACAAAATTTGTGTTTTCAATTCACCCTGCTTCCAGCAACATGCAAATTGATGTTTTATTTCTCTTCTAATTCTGAATGGGGAACAGGAAAAAAATAAGCCCAGAGGGACTTCAAAAAGCTTGCTAAGATTTTAGAAAAACTCTTGATTGATTCTTTTAACCACATTGAACACAAAGCTTCCAACATATATATATATATGTATATATGCCTTTGTGTTTGTACATTGTGTGTGTTACAGCAGCATTGAGGTTTTTCCCTGAGACAGTGATTTGATAGTTTATCATGTAACTCAGCAGTACTTGTTATTCTAAGTATCAATATTCTATGACAGGAAAGAAAATAAACTAATTCTGAACATGAGCCAGCAGTGTGCCCAGGTGGCCAAGAAGGCCAACAGCATCCTGGCCTGTATCAGGAACAGTGTGGTGAGTAGGACCCTAGAGGTGATCGTCCCCCTGTACTCAGCACTGGTGAGACCCCACCTTGAGTCCTGTGTCCAGTTTTGGGCCCCCTACCACAAGAAAGACATTGAGATGCTGGAGTGGGTCCAGAGAAGGGCAACAAAGCTGGTGA
>BJBW01001076.1:0-118397 GCA_004320125.1 Scolopax mira | reverse complement strand
GAGACCTTATCGCTCTCTACAACTCCCTGAAAGGAGGGTGTAGAGAGGTGGGGGTTAGTCTCTTCTCCCAGGTCACAGATGACAGGACAAAGGGTAATGGCTTCAAGTTGCACCAGGGGAGGTTCAGGTTAGATATTAGGAAATATTTCTTTCCTGAAAGGTTTATCAGGCATTGGAATGGGCTGCCCAGGGAGGTGGTTGAGGCACCATCCCTGGAGGTATTCAAGAGACAAGTTGACATGGTGCTCAGGAGTATGGATTAGTAGTGGATTGGTGATGTTTTGGGTGTGGTGTGGGGTTTGTGTGGGTGTTTTGTTTTTTGTTTTCTGTTTGTTTTGTTTTGTTTGTTTTGGAGGGTTTGTTTTGTTTGTTTGTTTGTGTGTGGTTTTTTCTTTTTTTTTTTTTTTCATTGGTTGGACCAGATAATCTTAAAAGGTCCCTTCCAACCTAGGTGATTCTGTGATTCTGTAATATTCTTAAACTTTAGTGTTTTAATTGAAGGCACTAAAATATTATGAACCATAGTTCCACTGAATTTTTCTAAGTGCTTTCTGCAAAACATAGTGTAACGACATTTGCATTTTACAAGGAAAGTGCATTAGCTACTTATATACGGGAAAGAGAGGTTAACTCTATTCTGGACTGTAATGGAGGTTAAATGTAAAGCTTTAATGATCTGGAGTTCATCCCAAAATAATAATTCTGCTAATGAAAAAGCTCATTTGTAATTCAACTAGACAAAATGGAAACATTTTTGAAGCTGTGTCTACAGGAATTGATAGCTTAACACTTATGAGCCAGCTTAAATCTCAGCACTCTTAGGACAATGAAACATATTTTAGAATTGTGATGGTGTTTAGATACCTTCCTAAACAACATATATTTAAAAGCATGTCCTCAAATTACTTTATACTGGTGAATTATCATTTTTTTGATGGACCATTTACAGATCTAATATGTTCTCTAAAAGTACATGGTATGATGACTAGCTAATGCTGAACAATCTTTCCTGAAGTAATTCAGATTGAACAGGTTATTATAAAAAATATGCGTTGAAGATTTAGCTCTTTTTTCTGTTCACAAATCATTTGTAAACAATTTCTGATCACATGAGTATGTACGTTATTCATAAATGCTTGTTGGAGAGTTTGGATTAAAAAATAGTCTATAGATTGTCTGTGATCCATTGAGCTCTTCAATAACTAGATTGTTTTGCATCACATGGTTTTTGATGGCATGTCTAAACTGCGGAAGGCAAGTAGTAGGAAGCAAAGCCTGTTGTTCATGCACAGAAGCCCTGGCTTTCATGATGTTATGGAGTTTTGTTGAAAGTCTGTCCTTCCTCAAAAATGTTTGTGAACAGAAGTTTTTCACCAAGTCACAAATGTCAGTTTATAGAGAAAGTGTAAACATACCTGAATTTGACAGTGTTTTTGATATATAAAAAAAACATGGTTATGTTATAAGTTTTTTGTGTTTTTTTTAATCTCCAATGTCTCTCCCCAAAATAAACCTAAATCCCCAAATTTAGCATAATAACTCTTTTCCTCCTCCCTCTACTGACCTCCACATGCCCAAAACTCCACAATCCAAAGCCAAAGAGAGACCAATGGAGGTTATAAATCAAAGGTACAGACTGATGTCTCTAGAAAACAAAAATATTTTTTTCTCTCAAGACAATGGTGGTTTCACCAATAAAAAATGCTCAATATCTTAATAAGTGTTAGACACAACTCAAGGAAAACAGTTCACTGCATAGATAAATCTGGGATTGTAACATATGCACCATTCAGATCACAGGACTTCCTGCCCACATTGTTAATGGTGTTCCAGGGAAGGAGGACTCATGCTGGGATTTTGGGCAGAAGCATATGCCCATGCTCTGCTCTTGTGGTTGCAGCTTATCCTGGGTGAGTGACTAGGGGTCACTGATAGCTGACTTCCCAGGTTCTGTTCTCTGGTTTTTGAAAGATCAAAGAAATATGAGCATTTAAACCAAATTGCCTGAAAAAGCTTGACTGCTCTTCTAAATTTGCTGGTCTGGGTTTTTTTTCCCTTCCTGTAGCTTGTGAGGTATCTCTGTGATCAAACACTGTATTTCTCTGCTCCCGAGTCCCAGCTCTCCCTCTGCTCTTAATCCTTTCAATAGTAGTATTAGAGATGATATATAGCTGAGATACATTGCTTGGTCTTGTAAAATACGATACTTCTCCTATAAGCCTTACCTCACTTGAATGGTATTCAGTCTTAGGTTTTAAGGGCAGAAGAACCTGTTAGATGATCCAACCTGCAAAGGAAACTTCATGTACCTAATCTGGATCTAACTTGTGCCTACATATTTTAGAGTGTCTGATTAATGACCTAATGTTCATGTCTAAACTCTCTGTCAAGTCAATAGATAGAAATGGAGGCTTCTCTCCAGACGTGGTTCCTCTCTGCCTAGCTGTAAGCATCTAAGTTAGGTGAACAACCTCTTTCCAAGAGCCTTTCAAAGATGTTTAGATATTTTTTTTCTTTGATTAAGGAAGTGTCCAGCTCTTCTGTATTAGGAAGACTACTTTATAAGGCTTGATTTTATACATAAATTTAGGCATGAAATAAAATCGTTATGATTTTGTGCCTTGATGAAATTATTACATTTCTGTACTTCTCATCATTCAAAGTTCAATAACTTACTGGAGATAAAGCAAGGAAGGAGGTCTGATCTTAGTAACAACAGGGCTAGAGCAGGTTTCAAGCCTCTTCCTCCTCCTGATGGCAGAGCAGGATCTCTGCTTTCCCCATACATTGGCTGATCAAATGGCCAATCCACGGGCAACAGCAGATGGCAGAAGCCTCCCTCCTGCAGAAACAAAGCAGATCTGCCATTGGAGAAGCAGGGGAACAAGAGTGAGGATGGAAAGGCTGCTCTCCGAGCCAGAGAGCTGCAGGCCAAATAGAAATTTCCTGTGGATCTAATTCCCAGGCTGGCTATTAGCTGAATGCATAGATTTAAAAAATAACTTCTCTGTCAGAGCAATGTGTTCCACAAAGGCATCTACGCATGATCTGAAGACATCAAGAGATAAAGATGGACTTTCCTTTATATTTTTTCCCAGTGTCTAGTAGCTCTTGAAATTAGAAATTGGTGCATGATTTCATATTTGGCTTCATTTCTAGCTTTGGTTCTTGTTACATCTGTCTTTGTTAGATTAATGAACCCTTTAGTGCTTCCTATTTTCTCTCTTTGGAAGTATTTAGACACTGCAATCAAGTCACTTTCAGTCTGCCCTCTTGAAAGCTAAACAGCTTGAGCTGTTAAAGTTTTTCACTTTAGCACATTTTCTTCAGCTCTCAAAGTCAATTTTTTATACCCTTTTCTTTACCTTCTTCTGTTTTCTAATGTCCTTCTCAAAATTTGGCCACTAAAACTGTTGGCAGCATACCAACACCAGTCCTACTTCTACTGCTTACATGTCTGGAGATTATAATAGCCCATTTTCCTACAATATTGCCCAAGGAACAAGTATTGAATTGCTTATCAGCTATCCCTGCAAAAGCCATTTTGGAGTGACATCTTTCAGTGATGCTGATCCCCAGCACTGTTGGGGTTGCGTATGCACTTTTAGTTATATTATTTTGTGCTTGGATATATTTTAGAACATTTTGTTTGAATAATCCCAAGTCCTCTTGTGATTGCTATTAACTGTTCCACCAACTTTGTCTCAATGAAGATTTAATGGAGTGTCTCTGATTTTTTTTTTTTTATTCCAGTTCATTAATGAAAATGTGGAATAGGAACAGACCTATTTCTAGTCATAAAAAGATTCCTTTGAAAAAACTCCCATTAGCACGTATTCACCATCTGACAATTACTTCTTGGTCTGACCTAGCTCTTATCTAATCTAATCTAACAGTCCTGTTTTATTTCCTTATCAACAATCAAGGGGATCAAGTGGAACCTCAGTAAATTTGCAGATGACACCAGTTGATCTGCTTGGGGGTAGGAAGACTTTGCAAAGGGATCTGGACGGGCTAGATTGATGAGCCAAGGTCAATGGGATGAGGTTGAACAAGGCCAAGTGCCAGGTCCTGCACTTGGGTCAGGCTTGGGGAAGAGTGTCTGGAAAGTTGCCCGGCAGTGAAGGACCTTGGGATGTTGGTTGACAGCTGGCTGAATATGATGAGCCAGCAGTCTGACCAGGTGGCAAAGAAGGCCAATAGCATCCGGGCCTGTATCAGAAGAAGTGTGGCCAGTAGGACTAGGGAAGTGATCGCCCCCTCTGCTCAGCACTGGTGAGGCTGTACCTCTAGTACTGTGCCAGTTTGGGGCCCCTCACTGCAAGAAAGAGATTGAGGTGCTGGAGTGTGTTCAGAGAAGGGCAAAAAAGCTGTTGAGGGGTCTAGACCACACATTTTATGAGGAGGTGCTGAGGGAACTGGGGCTGTTTAGCCTGGAGAAAAGGAGTCTGAAGGGAGACCTTATGGCTGTGAACTTTCAGTCTCTCCAAAACTACCTGATCAGAGGTTGTAGTGAGGTGGGTGTTGGTCTCTTCTCCCAAGTAAGAGGCAATAAGACAACCAAAATCAGCCTAAGGTTTCACCAAGGGAGGTTTAGATTGGATATTAGGAAAAATTTCTTCAAGGAAATGGTTGACACACATTGGAATGGGCTACCCAGGGAAGTGGTGGAGTCATTATTCCTACAGGTATTAAAAAAAAAGTATAGATGTGGTATGTGGGGACATAGTTTAATGGTGGACTTGGCAGTGCTAGGTTAACAGTTGAACTCTTAATCTTAAAGCTCTTTTCCAACCAAAACAATTCTACGATTCTATAATGCATGCTCTGTTCTACAGTGTCAATTTGAATCAGAATATTCTATAGTTCTACAGGAAATGCTACAGAAAAAAACCCAAGAATCTTGGTCTCTCAACCTACTGTTATTGACCAAAACAAATCCCCCCAAGGGAGGAAATTGGGTTTTCTTAATGTGATTTTCTATGAAGTGACTTTTATTGTGATTAATGCTCTATTTCGCTATCCTAATTCTGTATCAGTTGAATGCAATTTCTTTTTTTTTCTGTAATTTTACTTGGGATTGATATCTGGCTAGCCAGTCTACCAACTCACCACTGCTGAATGGTTTTCTTTTTGACTGTTCATAAACAATGTTCTTCCAACCTTATTGGAAACAAAAAAATGCTGAAACCAGGTTATAGATGGATCTTTGACAATCTTGTCTGTATTTCATCAGGCAGAAAGAAATACAAAGAAAATGTCGTTGTTTTCTTTTTTATTCACACCATCCCCTGGTCTCCCTTTGCCATACACAGATGGGTCTCTCCAGCAACTGATTTGGACCTGCTGGTCCCCCAAGTACCCAATGTGCAAGACCCAGTGGTCTCTCCCATCTCCAGCCCAGTCTCACGGCCACGTCCCCTCCTGCTGAGTGGCTGGCCCAGCTTAAGGCACCGTCACTGCAATGGTACATTGGCATAAACACATGCACCTTTCAGTCTCTCCAGCTGCTGGCCCCATGCATGCAGGTCCTTGTGGTCCCTGGTCCTACTCTGGTTGATGCATTTGGAGCCCATTCACATGTGCAGAAAAGATCTCTCTTCCAGGGGAAGGACTGGGAATGGAGCTCAAGGGGAGCTGACTGTCTCTGCCTGACATGACTGATCAGGGGCACAGCATGGCTGGGCAAACTGCTGATCAGCAGCGTGGTTGCACACAATTGGACCCTGTTATTCTCTTTCCCTCTGTTTGCCCACACTTGTTTCCCCAAAACACTGTGATCCCTCCCTTGTCCCCTTTTAAGCCATTGCCCCAAACATCTGAAAACAGAACTTATGCACTACACAAATGGTCCTCCTCAGCATTGCACTGTCACCCCATGCCTCTGTAGGTCCCTCAGCCTGCGCGGTGGCCTGGAAAGAGCCCTTCCTGACAGTTAACATTGGGGCCTGTGGGGTGGTACCTCTCCTGGGACAGCCCTGGGAATAGGCAGGGCGGTGGCCCTCGGTATTGGGGTCCCCCAGCCTTTGCTCCTGTGTGCTTTTGGAGGTGAGTCTTAGCACCATAACAGCACAAAATACTTCTGATTACATTATTGTTTATTGTTATGGGTTCAATATTGCCTCTTTATTTTTCCTTATCTACTTTTTGATATTGCCAATTTATTTACATATGTGTTGTCATTTGCTATCTATTTGCTAGGTACCTTTTCATACATGTGGCATCCCAAGTTTTTGGTCAAGTTTTCTTTACTGTGGAAGTGAAGCTTTTGACTAATTCTTTTTCAGAAGCCTAGGTTTTTCCTTGTGTTGTTGGAGCTTTCTATTAGTTTTGTTTACACTTTTGCTCAGCTTTTGGAAATTAACACTTTGGAAATACTGCCTGTCTATCTGCCTATCTACAAAGCCCTTTGTAGCTGTCCTCTCTTTGCCCATGTTGAACATAATTGGGTTGCTACCATTGATCTTTAGATAACTGCCAACTTCCAGTCTAATGATTCAGTCATCTGCTTCATTATAAAATAGTTGCCTCATGTCGGGTAGAGCATGCTTTGGTTTTAGAATAGAGGTAAGCGTTATATCAGAAGC
Source organism: Scolopax mira (assembly GCA_004320125.1). Taxonomy (NCBI): domain Eukaryota; kingdom Metazoa; phylum Chordata; class Aves; order Charadriiformes; family Scolopacidae; genus Scolopax; species Scolopax mira. The sequence continues at coordinate 111,810 of BJBW01001076.1, read as the reverse complement.
TCTAATGATGATTAACAGTTACAGGCTGGTTGAAACCAGCAGCATATATCTGCCAAGCTGAAGCCTCCAAAAAGATATCTCTTTCCCCGCATCGCTAACAAATATTTAAGGAATAGTTCATTGTATACTCTAGTTTGAATTGGTGTTCTGCAAAAATCCATCATCAAAACACCTCTCTTGGGTTTTGTTAGTGAACTCATTGATCCATGTATGTTCAAGGTCCTGCTGTTCTGAGTTATCAATAATTCTAAAGCAAGTAATTGCCTTCTAAAACAAGCACCCTTCCAACCTCTTTCTCTTACATAGCCTTTCCCAAACAGGTTATAGGCTGTGATTTTAGCATTTGAGACATTAAAATTGTCCACCAGGATTCAGTAGTGCCAATTGTATTGAATTTCTTCTCTTTTCAATTTTTTTTCAATTGAACACTTTTCAATTATTTTTGCTTACTATCTGGATTTGTAGTGATGGCAAGGGAAATTTTTATTATTTTCATTTTCTTTTCCACATTACATCAAAATATTGTGAATATGCTGGATTTAAATTGTGTGAATTATTGTCTGAATATGTTTCCTTGTAAGTCTGGTTTTCAGAACTTTTGAATCTTCGAGATAGTTTCTAACAAGCAAATTATTTGCCTTACCCATGTGATACAGGCCATTTCCTTAGTGTGGCTTTTTCTTCCAGGGGAATGCAGCCTGCTGCTCCATGAAATCCAGGCAATTTACTTCATACTTCCTGTGAACCTAACAATCTTCTCAGGCACTTTCTACTTTTTTTTTCATCCCTAGGACTAGAAATATCTCAGGGAAGATTACTTGACCCTATCTTTTTATTACCTCTTTTCCAAGACTTGGATGACTTTCCTAATAATATGTGTAATTGGACTGATGCCAACAAATTTCTGGCTTCTAGTCTTCCTTACCTTTGAATGAACTGGTCACTTTTCTCAATATGATGACACTGATGAGATCTGTTTTCATTTCAGAGTTGATAGTGCAGCACGAGTACGGTCAAGTACAAACATTCCCATCTTCTGTCTCTTCATTAAGATGCCAAGATAGTTTGACTCAGAGCATTTTATAATCTTAAAGTATCTGAATTAGATTGAATGCTTCCTGTGGATCTACCGTTTCCCCTAAAAATATTAAATATCTTTTATGAGATAATAGCTGATTTGAAAAGAACAAGACGTGCAGTTAAGAGGACCACAAGAAAATTCACAATACAGGAGATAAAAGAAGATAGAGGGGCTAAATGGGAGTGGTTGCTCACTCCTTCTCTGTGAAACTGGAACAAAAAAGAAAGCAAAGATCTGAGAGAGTTATTTCTCTGCAATTATATTAATTGATGGTCAGTGGAAATATGATTGATGTGATCTCATGCAGATTTCTGTATGGGAAATATTTGGATCCAAATCAGACATCTTAGGGCTCTCTCTGTGGTTGGCATATATAAATTAGTGGTTCTAGTGCCTAAATCCTCTCATCCTAAAACAAAAATCTGTATTTCATCAGGCAAGCTGAGTCTTAAAAGCATCTATTTCTCTTTTTGACTACCTTACTTGTGAATACTGGGGTTCTAAAAGTAAGTGAGATTAATCCTACCTTAGCTGATTAATATGAAAACACTCTTTTTTTGGTAAATAGTGTTATTAGGCAAATGCCTCTTAAATGTTTAAGTTCCCTGGGACTTACTCACAAGAGTAAAGTTTGCTCAGCTGCTGAGAATAGGATTTATTAACGCTATAGTATGTCTTTGCCTGTTTTTCAAATGATCATAAAGTTACTGCTTTAAGATCATAAATCACATACTTTTCTAAGTATGTGATTTTTTTTTTAATAATGCAAATTGTAGATTTATATTATTAATAAATTCCGGGTTTATATTGACTAGCTTTATTTTTCTAAGTGAACAGATATGTCCATAGGAGAGCTTTCAGACAAATTCTTCTAAAGAACTTATAGTGCCTAATTTTACTGCAATTTAATTTTTAGTTTCTGGATTTTACCTGTTTGTAGCCCATAGGTGAACTGTGTTCTGTGCCAACTTACTTATTAATTTAGAAGCATGAAGCAGGCAATGTAGCAGAGACTAAGCACGCACATTAAAGTAACGTCTCACAGCAGTATCACTTCCAGCTGGGCAATTCAGTGTTAGAGTTGTTACAACTACTTTCTGCAAAATTCTCAGAGCACTTTATCTGGAAGCAGCTTTTTCCATCTGGTACTGTATGAAATGTTGTCTCTGTTTTGAGTTACTAAGTTCCTCTTCTTTTCTGAGCATTAAAAAAAGGACCCTTAGCCTGGGCAAGGCAACCTGGTATAAATACAGGACAAATTAGATTGCCTGTGGAGATCGGTCACTTAGTTTTCTAAGGCATCTCATGGGAAAGAGAGCTCACCGTGTGTCAGCAGCCTCACATGTCATAAGCATGAGTCGAGAAAAAGATCTTGGAAAGATTGTGAGAATGCAAAGAGCATTATAACATGCCAGCAAAGCTGCTGCATAGTATTAGGCTTACCTCAAGCTAGCCATACCCCATTGACTTTCAATGTGTTTAAATTTCTCTGTTGGGTCACCCCTGGGGGCTGCTGTGGTGACAATGCTTCAAGCATCTACTTCAGGGAAACCATTTTAGGCACTTCCTGAACACCTGAGCTAAGGCTGTCATAATTATCATAGGGAACTCTTGTGCTCATACCTGTAGACTTAATAGCTCTTCCTCATCTCTAGCACCCCTCACAGGACTGGGGAGCTCACAGCACAAGAGCTTTTTAGCCTACTGAATGAACTTATGGGGTCATTCTGTGTGCCTCCTTTGGTTGTGCTGGGTTTCTGGATCCAAGCACAGCAGCAGGACCCAAAAATGGCTTGGTTTACTCTTGAAAAAATCAAGATGAAGGAAAGGAAGAATAGAGTAGGGGATGAGACAAACAAAGGTGGAGGGAGAAAGAGGTCTTGGAATAGACCAGCAATACTAATAATGCTCTCCTTTTTTCCTTTTCAGTTCTTCCCCTCCTCCATCTCTAAGAATTAATTTTCATCCAGAAATTATTGAAGCATTGAAGAGGAACCGGTGTCTGGCATCCAATACAAGGGATGAAAATAAGGTAAAATTTATTGTGAACTTTCTACCTAGAGTACCCTGTTCCAGTACTGGATCAAATGGTTCTCTGCTTGTTTCTAACATGCCTTACTGCATGATACTGTGTTCAAACAGAAGATGCCATGAGGAGCCTGTTTTGCATATAACCCTGCACGTAAGTGGTAGGTTCATGAGACCATCTTAGGAGCATCATGATGCCAGAGAGCCCCGAGTTAGGGACCTGCTAGTCTGACACCAGCCTGTGATGACATTGGAGTGGGCAGAGAGACTTTTTCACCATGAACCCTATATTGAGACTACTCTGCTTTGGCCATCATTTTCCTGCATGACACTAGCAAGATACAGCAGGTGTCAGTCAGAAGCTAGTGCCTGCAGTCTGTCCATTATTTTTTTCTCTCTTCAGCTGTCTGTATCTCCTCCTGGCTGGGAGAGATAGTGATCTTTCTTTTATGTGTTTTAGTAGGGAAACTTACGTGCTAGCTCTGAGAAGAGCAAGAGCAGAAACAATCCCCACAAGAGAAGTGGAATATAAATTAGATATCCATCAGAGAAGAGTTCAAGGTGAACTGAGCATGTGTGGGTCATAGTACCGAGGACTGGAAGGGCCTCTGATTGCAGTCCACTGTAATCAGTGTAACAGGTGTGAAACAGTCATTCTACCTTATATCAGAGATTATGGTTTTCTGTAATACAAAAACTTCAGAAGACCACCAATTGCCACAGGGTTCATATTCCTCACAGAAGATGTGAGAGGAAAAAGTCATTTGCTCTGTCCTTGACCCTTCTAAGAGTGGGAAACTTGTCTTCTTTGAAACCTTGCCTTCACATTCCCGCCCCCTTCCCCCTGCCCCACATTCAACAGTTTTCTCACTGTGGTGCTTTGGCTGTTATCTTTATGCAATATGTAAAGAGAGGTGCTGCCAGTACAGTGAAATGGAAATTCCACCTTGAACAACAATGCCCATAGAAGTGATATGTTTGGGTCACTTTTGAGCAAGAAAAATGTGGACTCAGTTGCTTCACTGAAGAGAAGCATCATAGAAAGGTGGGCAACATGGTGATTTGGGTATATGATTACAGGCAATTTGGTATCACTGTGGATACACTAATTATGGATATGTGGACAAGAATCTGTATGGTCAAGAACCTTCCAACTCTGCTTCCTCAGTTGTCTGAGATCCAAGCCTGAGGTATGTGAGACTAACCTAACACAAAACAAAGTACATTAATGTTGATGTACAGGAATGGACATAAATAACCCCACTTTTTAGAGAACTGGCACTCCAGTGAAAGATGCCTGTTTGTGCGCACTTAAGTGCAATGGATTTTTAGCCCTACTCCATTTGTTCCACATCATCCCATTGTGCAGACTGCAGCCAACAAGCTGATTTTGGGATGGGAAAGCAAATCCTACCTTTTTTTCAGCTTGCTCCCATTTGCTTCCTCAATGTATACTATATGTGCAGAAGAGTGAAGCTTTTATGTGAATGGCCAAATTCTGCTATAGACCACTACATAAGTCATTGGAGGCTTACTTATCTCCGCATAGCTGACAACAGAATTTGAGCTATTGGATATGTTTTTCAATAGGACCAATTAGTTAACTAAAAGTTGAACCTTTCTGAAACCTGTATTTATAGTACAGATTTAATTTATTAGTGATGAACTGTTCTTTTTTTAAGAGGTTCTGTTCATATTGCATTTTTGAGTTAGATGGCTCACAAGATTAGTAACACAAGAATGACACCTTTGGCTTTCATACATAACTAGCTCAAATCTAGTCCTTGTTAACTACCAAGTGTTATACTGTAGGCTGTTACTAGATAAAAACTGTTCAGAGGGCTATGTGCAAAAAAAAAAATAATAAGAAGGTTGATCTCTATTTGTCTCTTTCCTTCAAGGACAGATGCCTGTGTCGTAAAACCCAGCATTGCAAATGTATTTGTTAGAAGACAAAGCCAGACTTAATAAGCATAGAAACTCCTGTGGCTGGAGATAACCTTCTAGATCAGGACTTGGGAGCATATGAAAAACAATGAAAGGGGCAATGTTTTTTCTTGTTAGTAAAAAATGTAAAACACCAACAGTGCTCTGAGTTCTGCTGTTGTGTGATTTTCCTTCTAAGGAGTGAAACAGAAGCAATATCCTGCTTCTGGAACAGCCTGTACAAAGACTCCCCAGCCCCACCAACTAGAAGGTCAAACACAAACATCCCTGGCTGATGGACATGGAATTACTCCACAGAAAGGAATTGGTGCTGTCACTACCCATGTTTTCGTGCTTGGTCAGTGACCTGACTCTCACAGATGCTACATTCATTTAAGTGAGACTGTGTGCAGGAAGTTGTCTTTCCTTTCCAGCTGCTGTTGCACTTAACAGTTGTAGCTTGTCTGGGGTGAGTTTCACTGAGGATAGGATATCCCTGGCTTCTCCCAGATAAGTGTGAAGCTCGGGGAAGAAACTACTGGGGTAGTGTCCAAGGCATGGGGTAGAGCTCTTATCACAGGTATGGTGTCCAGCTGAGCTTCCCTTAGTTGCTGGGTGAGGTCTGGGAAAGTTTTTACTACTCCTTCTGAATGGGATGGGAGCTTGAAAGAAGCCCAAAAGGGCTCTTAGAAGGAAAAGTGCTACATGTGTGTCTGAAGGCATTGATGTCTTGAGAAATAATTAACAGGAAGTGTTACCTGAAAGGGTGCTAACTGCAGGACTTGAAGCTTAGCACAAAATGTCCTGGCTAACCCTGTATAGCTTTTCTGTGCTGTACATAAATACTTTGCTAAGGAAGTTTTAGTTTCTGACTAATATTCCCCTTTGAGCTCTGACTAATATTCCACATACAGACTATTCTTTCTTTATTGAATTTTACCATTACCAGAGGCAGGTACTGATTATGCTGTGTCTGTTTTTATCTCCACACTTAATTCATCATATACTGTATTAGTTTCTTATATGTGCCATTTATATTCCATTGTGCGTGGTAATTCAGGCTTTCTTTTATATAACATGAATAGCTGTGAATGTAGGCTCTACGGACTTTTGCAGTTCAAGAGTAAAACCTAATTTCATTTCTATATAGAATGCCCTTTCTGAATTTCACATGAGAAATACTTGCTCCTGAGCTGTCCAAATGACAATACTTTGGCTTGGGCCACTGTGGCAGGTCACTTACTCACGCTACTTGTCAGCAACACATTGATGCAAGCCGAAATGCATTGCCTTCTCATTTGTTTTTAACCTTAATGAAAACTTGTGTAGAAAAGGTATGCTGGCATAGCAATGAGGAATGAGTCACTACCATCCTCTGCTATCCAGAAACGAAATGTCAGTGCAGCTGCTCAATCTTCATTTCTTTACATAACCAAAGACCAGTCAGGTCTTAAAATTTTCTTTTCTATATAACCTCTACCTCTCCAGAGCCTCCTTTTTATATGCATGGGTGTGTGGGGATTATGTGGCTTGAATTTCAGCAGAACCACACAAAACTTTAATTCTCACTTCCCTCTTTTTCCCTCTTACTTCCTCTCTGAGTCACACAGGCTAATTTATTATTGTGAAAGTAAGTGGGTTGTTTTCAGCTGACTATTCATAAGAGTATATTATGCCAAAAGGAGCACAGTCAGTCATATAAGAAATAACCAGCCTTTCCATTTCTGCATAAATACAGGTATTCATGTTGAAGCAAAGGGGGCATAAGTCATTCTGGCAGCTGAGACATGTAATATATACTGTGTGTGCTTATTGACAAAAGTATTTAAAAAAATAAAATAAAACTAGTTTCCATAGAAACTGCCAGACTACATAATTCTAAGGCTAAAGGGACATGGATTTGCCAAGACAGGACAGCTGAGGTACCTCAGGTACTGTTAATTCAGGTGTTGTGGATACACAGCTCCCCTTTACAAGTGTGGATTTCGAAGTACTGCACAAACTTGGTGTCAAAGTTGAGTTGTGGTAGGTCACGGTGGCAGCCTCAGACTCCTCTTCCCAGGGCTGTAGGGTGGGTATGACAGCATCCCTGAAAGCATTCTCTTATTTAGATCATTCGTCTTGATTTTCAGAGTACTCTGGCTTCTTTACATCTTTCTTAAGCACCTTGAATTTAAGTGTGAGGGTTTTTGCAGGACTTGTGGCAGCTTTTATTTTTATTTTTTAATTCTAGATATATATTAATTTGTGGCAGGAGGAAAAAGGATTCTATGTTTAGAGGCCAGGTATATTTTTATAAATTGTATGAAAAATTAAGCTGCAGCTCCCACATTCTCAAATTCCCAGCACAGGTAACATATTACAGTTAGTTTTACCAATGAAGTAGGCTGCAGCAGAGTTGTTAATTGCTCCCTGTCATACAGTGAGTCACTGATGGCAATAAAGTCTTCAAGAGACCTGAAACAAAGCTCTGAGCTCTAACTTTTGAATATCTGATGCCTTTTATAAATTCCACAACTCTTTCAATGTTATTGGACCTCCAGACATCGGGGCTTTACAACAGCATTAGTCATGGAAAGCATAAGTCAACCAACCTAGGTTTTAGAATTCAAAAATCTTCAGCAATTTCTTTTCGGTTCTATTTCATCTTTGGTATTTCATGCAAAATATAAATATCTTATACAATAGTTGAAAAAAAAAGTAGATTTTGATAACAAAAAGAGGTTTCTTACTTGTTCAGAATAATTCCAGTACTGTGAACTGGTATTAAAAAGGCTTATTTTAAAAAAAAAAAAAAAAAAAAAAAGGAGGAGAAAAGTACTCTAAACAAACAAAAAACTGATTTAAGGTCTGTTACAGCTCAAAAAATTTACTTCAAAGGGTTTGGATTAGGCCCATGCAATTCTTTTTTTCCATAAAAGTTGCATGTGAAATGGCTAACTGAAGATGTGACCCAGGGCTTTGAGTAGATTTTATTTCATTCTTAAGCAAAAGAGGCTGTAGGTATTGAAAGTCAGATGCTGTATGCCTCTTGAAGATTGTGCTACTTTTCTGCATATAGGAAAAAATATGCATATATCTGTGCAGAAATGTTTTTCATATTAAAACAGATCCTGCGGGCCAAATAATTTTAAGCTTTTTGGAATAAATCTATAAACATTTCTTCTCTCTCCCTTAATGTTGTAGGATTTATTTATTTATTTACTCTTTAGAGTTAGCATTGCTTGTGAAAAACAAGCCTGCAGACAGTATCCTTAATTTAGAAAATATTTAAATGCTAGCAATCACTGCTTATATGATAGGGTTAAATAATGAAATAAAAATCACAAATATAATGATGCACTTAGGTTTTCTAATACTTTCAAATAAAATTATCTGTTAGGTGTCAAAGCAAGAAGACCAGTAAAGGACTTGCCAGCAATGGAATGAGGTAATAACGTAATTGGGTGGGGAAACTGTTTTGGTTTTTGAGCCCTTCTCAGCAGGGCTGCTCTCGATTTCTTCATCCCCCAACCTGTATTGATACTGAGTGATATATAAAATAAATAGATAAAGTATATTTATATATTAAAATATATTATATTTATACATATATAAATATATAAAATATATACACAGCTCACCTCTGTATAAATACCTTCTTTCCAAATGGCTGATAACTTGCATTCATTGTGATAAGACAGTGACATTTGGAGAGCAGCTTCCACCCTGGTACTTCAAACAGGGGCCAAATATTCCCCACTGTCACTAGAGAGAGAAAGGGATTATTTCTACCGTTCTTTTTATGTAGAAAGATATAGGAGGCTGATGTTGTCTGAAATATAAAATTGGCTTATGGCCTCAGACTTGCTAGAAACAAAGTTTTGAAATGTCTGACTTCAGTCCTGCTAGAAAAAAGTCATAACCATATAGCAGTTAATAAAAACAAACCAAATTCAATATGATATTGAAGCAACATTGTACTCAAAAGTGAGGGCCGGCAAGAGGGGAAAATTAAATTGCATGTGAATATACAAATTTGTGTCTGGATAGATAGAAGTGGGGAAAATTGTGATGGGTGGTAGGCGTGGAAGGATATCTGTTCAGGCAGGTGGGTGGTTGTGGTGGGGCAGAAAGGAAGAAATGTTGGATGAGCCTAAACACATGAAGCAGAATTGCTGGAAACACATCTGGAAAATACTCTGTGGCTGCATTACACTGCTCCAGAGGGGCCAAGAAGAGTCAAAACATTTTTTCTGATTTGTCTAGAAAAAATGCATTTAAATGAAAAATGGCTTATTCCTGCTACTTTGATATGAAAATACTAGGTATAGTAGGTTGTGGTGTTGTCTGTCTTGCTGTAGGAAATATTTGGTTGTGGTGTTGTCTGTCTTGCTGTAGGAAATACTCGGTCTTACAAGCACACACCTTGTTAGATAAAAGTTATATTAAAATAGCGTTTAAGGAGAATGTATGAATTATTTCAAATAAGCATATAATACAGAGACAGTCTAGTTTTCAAATCAAGCATTCCAAATTCAAGACATTTTTAAGAATGAGACTAATGTTAAAAAGAAATCCAAATATGTGAGGATAGATTACCAAATAGCTTTAATAATGCTACAAAGGAAGATTGTGTGTATGTTGGCAGGTGAAGGAAAAGGATCATAAAGTGAAATAATGTCTTTAAAACAAAATTTTTCTCTTATCTGAGTCTTAAAGGCTTAACTGTCGCAGTTGTATTCATGCTTGTTTCATGATGTCACAACCTTGCCATATGCACAAATTAGCAGGTCTGAAGAATATGGAATAGCAAATAAACACCAATTAACAACTGAGTTAATTAGAAGTGAATATGCAATTGTCCAATTTAACTCCTGCTGCTTATAAATCATCAGAATGTATTTTGAACACAGTTTTTGCTTGGAAGCACTCAGAAACTTAATAAAGCACATTTCAGCCTATGGGGTGTTTCTAGGCTGTTTCTGTGGACTGTCATCAACCATTTGCTCATGAGTAATTGACCTTTTAAAAATGTATCCTATTCTTTTTCCTTCGTGATTAAATGACAGGAGAACTCAAAAAGGGAAGGCAAATTAGATTTCACTGTGACCTTTCTGTGGGTTTGGCATATACCTTTCTGTAAGCAACTATTTATTCAGGTGTGTAAGAATTCTGTTTCAGTGGACACACCAGTTGTACAATGTATTTGTTGAAATCTGTGAATATGTAGTTTTTAGTTTAAGGGCTATTAGGAGGAATCTCCTGGAACATCTTTACACTTAGGAATAACAGTTCAAAAAAAGCTTTGATATGTTACTTTCAAGTTCTGCAAGAAAATAGTATGTTATTCAGAGAATTTGTTTTAGTGGGAGGGGGCACGTATATATTTCTAAGACAGTAATGCTCACTGTTAGACTTAAAATGCAAGTTAGCATCTTGGAACTTGAAATGGTTCCATTTATCAGAGACATTTTCCTCAAATATTTAAGCCTATGCTTCTGCTTGAGGAGGGACTGGAGGAAAAACCAGAAAATTGCCAACTAGAGATGATTTGGGGGGACGTAAAAGACTGATGAGGTTGGAGAGCTGGAGTCTGGGAAAACAAGACTGAGGACTTGGAAGAAAAGTCTGAACTGTAATTAGGAAGAAATCTATAGAGGAAAAAGATTTTCTTCACCTGAGAATGTGAAGAGCGTACTCTTAAGTGAAAGAAATTGGGCTTTTAATTTCAGTGATAAACTGGGAAGACACTAACCCAGCATGCATGGGAGCTGGTTTATACAGAAGCCTTGCAAATGTATCCATCCTAGATACTCCTGGGGCTACTGGGAGAAAGAGTGCAGAAGCAGAGGAAGGGGAAGCCTGATGTGAATGCTGCCAGTGGGCTGGAGAAGAGCAATAGAGACCCGAGAGAGCAACGCTCCTGTAGATATTGATAGAAACTGGTACCAGGATAAGGCATGCTTTCAGGAATTGTACTTAAACTCGGCTATCGGCAACATTTTAGCTGGTATATAGCATTTGTCTCTGTGCCTGACATGACAAGAGAGAAAGGCAGCCAGCTGGTTAAATTTTTCTATCTTTATCTGCAAAAATGTCCCAAGCAGTGACTTCAAATGAGGACTACAGTTAAGTTTATATGTGACTACATGTGTGCATTTAAGAGTATTGCTTTTAGGTGAGGTGTTTCCTTACCACAAGCTTGTGATTCTTAGTGGGCCAAAGCTTCTGCATGGACTGATCACGAACAGATCACAACCAGGTTTTGTCTCATCCTTTTGTGTCCAAAAGCATGCAAATACTCTACAGACACCTGTGTTTTCTGTCAGAAACAGACCCATTGTCATCTACTGTATTTTAACTTTCCTGTCAATGCAATGGAGGGCATTGGCATGGAGGGGGCTTTTGTCTTTTTAAAGCAGGCATGTGTTGGAAGTAGGAGAACAGGTCTTTAGCAAAATTGAAAGCAGGAGACTGAATACTCTGGCTGATGTGAATGTAAACAGGTATAATGGCTAATCTAAAATCAGTATGAAGTCTATGAATCAGCCAAGCCAGCAGTACCATTAGGAAATTACACAGCACATTTCTCAATATTGGAATTGATCATTAATGTAATTAAAACTGCTCTTACAGGAACTTGGTGAATGAGCTCGGTTTCTGTTATTTCGTTGGTAACCCCTTACGTCATTTGTCACTTATGACTGACAAGGGGGATAAGTGTTTTTTGTAACTACCTATTTTTATTGTATCAAGAAAACAAAGATATGACCTTTTTGACTGATCTAAGTCAAGCCTGGCTCATCATTCTTCTGGATAGAGAGGAATGAAAGATCATCCTTGTTCAATTTCATAAAAGGTACAGAATATCACCAACGTTTTCTCAATTGAAATATGACTTTTGTTTGTAAGTAATAAAGATTTGTTCCCATTTTTCCTTAGCGAAATCAAGGAATTTTAATGTGACCTTTTAGACATCACTTTTCCTCCAGAAAAATCACAGCTACTGTGGAGTTATGAGGTTGCAATGTGACACAGTAGATGGGCAGCACAGCTATAACTCAGTAGTACAACTGTGCATAAACAAATCTTTTACAATAAGCAGATGCTAATGGATGCTGGTTTTAAATACTACTGAAATTCCTATGGAAAGGCTCATTATATCTATGTGAATGGCAAGAGAATTCCTAGTGATGGATGGCAGTACTATGAATGTTAAGGGAACAATAGTGTTTTGCTCCTATTGTGTGAAGTACTGGGCAACAGTCACAAGTGTTCTCTGCATCAGCTTTTTCTACATACCTGATCCTAAAGGGCAGCAATTTGTTATGACAGCCTTTGCTATTCAGCGGGACTACGAAGACTCAGTCATTTGTCAATATGCATTCATACAATTACATACTGATGCATTCACTTAAAGTAAATTGTGTGGTGCAGCTGACAATTAATCTGCTATTTGATACACTAAGGACTACAAACAGAGCCGATTGCTGCAGCTCCCTGAACGTTAAAAGAACTATTACCTTTTGGAGTAACACATACGCACTTTGTTTCCCCCCGCTATAGCATGTATTTCAGAAAATGGTATTGAAAATAATTGGTGTTCCCATATAGATGCATGTAACTGTCACAAGGCTACTGCTTTGGTGGGACTGCTTATAAGAAGATGACCAGGCTGGGAAAGAAGATACAGAAATAGTCTCTGCTCTTTATTGTTATCATTGAGACAACTTGACCTCAGGGCTGACAAGGGTTTGTTCTGTTTGGTGTGTTTCCTCTTCAAAAAGAATTCCTTTTTTCAGGGAACAAAAGGTTTGTGCACAGTGTTCTTGCTTCAACATGTTCAGGAAAGGGCTTACAAATGAACACCTTGGCAGAACACTTATATGCCTGGTTATTGGTAAATACAAGACTGAAAATTTTGAGGCTAGTGGAGCACATGAGCAAGGTGTTAAAAGCTATGTGCTGACCTGTGAGTTTCTCAGTCCATTTGGATCTTCTTCTGCCTTCTTGTCACAGGGACATTTAATTTCTGCTAATTTAGACAGGATCTTAAATATATGTTTGCATTGTGAAAGCTTGAGTGTTTTATACACTCCTAACACAAGTGACTAGGAAAAGCATAGTAGAGCATCAGGTAACTCTTGTTTTTTCATTCATTACTGTCTTCATGGAAAAAACTTATGTTTCTTAAACTTACTGGTGCCTTTACAGTTGACTTTAAGGGTGCCACTGGAATATGTTTTCTGATTTGTGTTATTAATGGTGCAGGTTAAATAGAGTTGGCTTTCAACAGATGGCTTTGCAGTTGCATTTAAAATAACACCACGTTACATATGTAATTGTAAATGTTAACCATTATTACGGATTACTAGAAGCATGCATCTGTGGAAAGTAGAGGAAAGCTTTATATAGGAAGGATTATAGGAGTTGCAACGTGTACAATATTAATAAAAAATCTTGAAAGGCAGAGGCTTTGCAAAGGTTATATGAAAGTTATCACACTCTCTTTAATAGCACTTTTCTGGTAAAGCTTACGCACAATCAAAGCGATGGCTATAGCAAAACTATAGCATTATATAATAACAAAAAGCATGTAATAGGAGTAAGGAAGAACTGTGGCCAGAGCCAGTGCCATAAATCCCTTTTTGATAGGGTTCTTAAGGTAGGTGAAAGCAGAGATGTTCATTCAGAAAATGCATGTCATGAAGTTCTTGTGGCTTCATCCATCTATAAGTTTTTAGAAGCAAGTTTTTCTTATGGGGTAAAAAAGGTACACAAAAATGGAGAGATGATGCCAAATTTGGGAAGCATTGAGGTAATATCAGAAGTACACAAATACATCATGCTGTTAACTGTTCATTAAAGCTGAACATAAAGAAATATGGCATGGTATGTAATGCATTATCAACCTCTAGCCTGATATCCAAGCGGCAACTGGTAGAGGTGGTTATATCAAATGACACCCTATAATGAAATGACCCATTCTTCTTTAATGTATCTATGGTTATCTTTTTCTCTGTGCATTGTTTCTTAGTCTCATTCCACAGTCAGTTAGATGTGGATATATAATTTATAATAATCCTAGAAGCTGAGTTAAGAAGAAAACAGCTAATAATAACTAAGAACATAGGACCAGTATCATGGAGATCCCATGTCTCTGTAGTGTTTTATTTTAAGTAGACCACGAGTATATGTGATTTAATTCTCTGCTCTCTTGTGGCTTTGGGGAAGTGGAAATGTGAAGACTGTATCTCTACTCTTATGAGGGTTTTAAATTTTCATCTCCAGTCAAGTAACAAGAAACAATAGGATTCTTGAGATTCTTATCATTTGTGTGAGGCTTTGCATTTGTGAGAGGAAGAATCTATTACAGCTGAGGGGAGAAAATAGCTGAAGGGGGGAAAGTACATCGCTCCCCTGCTCCTCAGGGAGTTCATTTTGTAGATGTGAATCTCTTGGAAATATTAAAAGTAGATATGCTGTACAGTCTGTTAAGAAAGATAACATTAGAATACTTTACTTGCAGTACGTATAGAGGTCACACGTTGATGTGTTCTCTTGTTTCTTTAATTTTAATAGAATTACTGGTTTATTGCTGAGGATGAATAATGCTAAAATAGCCCCTATTGAAAAGTTTCCTATAAAAGGCGGTCACTTTTAGAGGTTCAGTAAGACCATGTCTGTGTCCTGGTGAACATGCAGACCTTTATAACGTGTTTTTCAGGCTCTATTGATCATTTCCAAGTTATATTCGGTAATAAGCACTGACTGAGTGTCTTTTTCACAAGAAATAGATTCTTGTGTAAAGGAAGAAGGAGGATTTATTTCAGGTGCCGTGTAACAATAATATTCCACAAGATTTTAAAAAAAAATTCTTGCAAGGTTTCCTCATGGATGAAACCAGTAAGATAGTAAGCAATAAACCACTCTCTGACATTTTAACTATCTGTATTGTACTGATACGGGTCACAGTCTACTTTAGTCAAGATAACAAAACAGTTTCCTTTCTAAGCCTCTGATTCAGTGGGGTTTTTTTCACCCTATTGTAGCTTATGAGAAAGTTGCTTCTTTTTGTATAACTTTGTTCATGTATTGCAAGAGGTTCAGATGAGCCTCTTGGCACAAGGCACGCTGAATGCTGAATTATTCACTTTATTCCTCAGAACGCTGAGCATCTCCAGCTCAGTCAGGATCTCTGTCAAAATGTTACAGGAAAACTTGTGAGCTGGGAAGAAGGACATCCTTCCTTTATTCTTCCAGCAAAATGTTCTGTTAAAGTCTGTGTAGAAGGGGTGAATAGAACATAGTTATCTTCTGAATTTTGTTTCTTGGCCTCTGCTGAATGGCTGTGGAGGCATCTAGTGACCTCTGGATGCTTTGTAAAGTTAAGGTACACTGGCTTCAAAAGAAAAAACAAGAGCCAAGCTGAAGAGACCATCTGCCTTCAAATTAAAGTTAGCAAATAAACAGCCTCCCCAAGCGAAGAAAATTAACAAAATAACACATTTTCCTACTGAAGATATAAAATTTTAGATTTTGGTGGAAAAACATGTAAGA
This sequence comes from Scolopax mira, assembly GCA_004320125.1. Lineage (NCBI taxonomy): Eukaryota > Metazoa > Chordata > Aves > Charadriiformes > Scolopacidae > Scolopax > Scolopax mira. The sequence continues at coordinate 96,233 of BJBW01001076.1, read as the reverse complement.
TTGTCATCAGAGAACCTTTACCAAAGGAAAAAAGATGCATTACTGACTAAAGAGATTTTGCCAAATGTGATAGAAACAGAATAGGAAACCGGTTACCTCCCCTGTAATGCAAGTAGGAAATCTATCTCCCAATTCAATGACTTTCTGATCATTTACTTGAAAGGCAAAGCTGTGGCAGGAACTGATGATTCTTGAACTTCTGTTATTATTTATGGTTTGACTGGGATCTTGAAATTCCACATGATAATCTAAGAGTTGTTGAAAAAAGATAATGTTGATGAGTAGATGTTAATTGTGGACACAAATCTGAGTGCTTCTTTTTGATGTAATAGTAGCTATGCATCTATAAACTAAGAAAAGGGTAAGCTCCCCCATATTACCAATTGATGATTATGGTTCTATAATTTATGGTGCTGAATCATTTCTGTAGCATAGTGAATAGAAAGCACAACCACCTGCAATAGATTATGTTGATTCGTTTTGCTGGCAGATGTGAGAGAGCATCATTGCTCATTAGTTGGTAAGCTTAATTGGTTTTCTCCAGAATTACATAGACAATATTCTCTTAATCTGTTCACACACAGGGTACTTAATTTCAAAATCCCTGAGTTATTGTTTAATTGTTAACATTTTTTCAGATAGTCGTTATTCTCTGGGGTTGATTTATAATAAAAATGCATCTTTGTCCTTTAAGTGGGAGGGAATTACGGATTAAAAGGTCATATGGGAAACACCCACTGTGACCTGCCTCCTCCACTTACAGTCAGTACATATTTTGCCTGAGAATGGAGATTTTAAAGACAAGAAGTTGATGAAAAAATTCCAGGGAGGAGGGAGATGGAGAGAAAGTCCAGAGCATTCAATGATAAGCGACTAGAATCAGTGATCCGAGATTTTCCATCTCAATTGCACTGGGTTTTGAAGTACAAAACCCTGCAAGTCCGTCCCCTCATTCCCACCCCAGGATTAAGTTCTTAGGTCTTCTAGGCTCCAGGCTAAGCAGAGGTGGTTTTAACACCCAAGTTCCCTCACTTCCCTTCTGATATGCTGGCCCATGGTGAATGGGCTCCACTTGCTCTTGACTGCAGGCAGGGAGGCAAACCCACAACCATGTGCTGTAGGAGATGCCAGATGGCCAAAGTCACAGCTTTAGGGCTCACAAGCAATTGCAATCATCCAGAGTTTTCTGTGGGCTTCTGCCCCTGCTCACTTCTGTCCTTAGCTGATGTAATAACACATAGCCCATACACTTCACATCCCACTCAGTGGAGCAGCTCAGAAGTGCTACCACTCATTAGGTAGCTTGTATCTCTGCTGTTAGTGATGAACAGTTTCATTGCTGGCTCTTCCCCTTTCAAAGGACCTGAGATCCTTTTAGAAGATCATTTTATCAAGAAACACAGCCTGTGCCATATTTTGCAGGGAAGCATGTCCACTCCTTAAGCTTGCTTCTTACTTTTGCATATCAACACCACACTTTTGCATATGGGGTGTTGAAACAGTATCATTTGCATCTCTTGAAATTCAGACTTTCTAGAGGTCCTAGTGAAGACCTGTGGTAGTAGGAGTCAGTTTCGGCTGGCAACTGTGGTATTTTCTGGAGCAATATGTGTAGTGTATGTAAAATGACATGAATTTCCCAATGCTTTTTAACAATTTGAATTAATTCCATATTACTGAGAAAGTCTCTATAAAAGATGATTTTCTAAAAAGAATTCCTTGTCTGAGCTTTCCAAAGCAAGTCAGAAGAAATTTCAACTCATGCCCTGGTCACCAGTTAACTTCAATGAAAGACTTGCTTTTAAATCCCCAGGGCTGCTTTGAACATGTGCCTCCTACCTGCTCTTCTACTCCCTACGCCTCCAACCTGTGTTTCTCTGGCAAGAAAATAAGTAGCTCCGATTTGGATGATAAGTCTGTATTTGTCATGGGACTAGTTCCTTCAGTTCTTTGAGTTGGGAAAAATCCTTCCATGCTGGAGAAAAGTATGAGGATATTTTTTGTTAGAGTATTTCCAAATAGAAATGGGTAATTGCTGTAATGCAAATGAATGGATGCAGTAGTTAACTTTGTGAAGCAGCGAATGGTTTAGTCTCTTCCAGTCTCCTCTTTCTGGAAGCTGAATTTGGCAATTGCTGAAATGCAAACAAAGGAAACAAGAGAAGAAGAAACATTTATGCTATCTTAAAAAATCAGGATCAGAGATTTGGATCGTATATAAAAATACCTATCAGTGCTTTTTTTTCCAGTTTATCACTGTATGATCTCACTTTCTGCCAGCTGTCCTGTCAGGACACAGAATTTTGTGGAACAGCTTGCCACACCATTTGCACGACTGCTCTCTACAGATGTCGTCACCTTAGGTGAACTCAGTGTATCGGCTTACAAAATATGTTACATATATGCATAATGTCTGGCTGTAAAGGAATATGAAAGAAATCTAAGACTTTTTAGAATGACCATACTTCTCAAATGAAGGACATGGACATGCCTCCATGGAGATGGAGAACTCCAGAGTAGCCAGTCAATCCACACAACACAGCAATTGCAGTATTAGTAGGAAATTAAATAGTTTTGAAGACAGTAATAGCACTTTTGGTCCAGAGGATTTCAAATGTACCTGCTCCCCATACTCAGGTTTCTGAGTGCAATGTGGGCACAACTTGCTCAGCTGGACCTGCCATTCCTCTCAGATTTCTCTTTGTGAACTCCCAAGTGGAAGGAGAAGAGTTTCAGCCGTTACATACTCTCCAATGTCCTTGAAGAAACTGGAAAAAAAACCAACCCAGGTGATTTCCTGACTTCACTGTCCCTTTTCTCTAACAACAGCCTACCATTCTTGTGTAACTTAAACCAACCCTCCACTGCTTGATTTCTGTCTAAAATGATATTCATATCTAAGAGGACAGAAAGGCTGTATCCAGATTACTGTTTTAGTTAGAGCAGCAATGTGCAGGCCCTGGCTGTCCCTGTTCCCCAGGGCCTCCCGGTGCATGGCACTATAACCTGTGATGAGGAAATACAGATCAGATGCGTATTGAGCTTATGGATTAAACCATATGGAAAAAGCACGATGGGGATGCTTTTTCCAGAGGACCAGGCTAAGGTTAGTATGAGGTAAAATGCCCAAACTGCTTTTAATGAAGTGCCATGAGCACCAAGTGCTTTGATTTATGGATCTGTCCAATAGGAAGCTATTTGATAATGTATGTAGACACAGCCAGAGCTGATATGTGTGGTTCATGTGGAACATCAATATTAGGTTCCGCTAATCACCCACTAGCAGGAAAATAGATTTCTGAGGTCACATACTCCTTTCCCTTCTTCTAAGAGACTACACTGTCTTGATGTTATTAATGATTGAATTTGAGGACATGTTAATTATTTGGATAAAATCCATGCCTGTATAACTGAAGCTGGCTGTTGAGTCTGGGTGAGTAAACCGTGCTAAGGTTTTTTTTTATGAATAAACATATGAACAAAGTTCTGTACTTCACTACATTGAATCTTGTTAAATAGTATGAGAAAAAAAAAGCCATAGCCAGATAACAGACATAATGCTGCCAGACTGAAGTACGAGGTTTTTTAGGTATGGTAAAATATAAGATTAATTGAAACACTGAAATATCTTGGGATCTTGATATTTGCTTTCCTGCTTCTAAGTCATTAGGGTCCATTTAACTTCACATTTACTATCTTGTCTCTACAATTATGTGACTTAAAATTTTTTTTTTCTTAAAAAAAAAAGTTATATTCTCTCATTTGTGTTTTCATAATAAATGCTAATGAAAAGTCCTGACAACACTGGAGCCAACTCAGCGGCATCATATGGTCTCCCAGTGACTCAGACTGGACCGGTGCCCTGACCTCATAACCCAACTATAGCAACTTATGTAAGTAAAAATCTCTCTTCAGTGCAAGTAACTGTTCCAGCAAGTGACTCCCACTGTGAAGGAAAATGGCTGATTATGTAAATTGTCTTCTCTAGGTAAAGCTTGGAAAACCTCTCTGTGGGAGCAGTCTGCAATGGGCTGCGGTCAAGAGTGGCACTTGAAGCAGAGCGTGAGCAAGGCTATTGGAAAGGTGAGCTGTGGTCACAAAGCTACTGTGTGAAGGTTTCTCAGGATGAAGACAGAGTTTTAATTTAGAGTAATTTCTATTACTCCCCAGCTGCTGGTACATGAAACCTCCTGCTGCCTACTTCCTACACAAAGGTTTAGGCAGAATTACCTTGGCCATTTTTAAACAACCTCAGGTGCCTGCATAGTGTTGGTGAAGATGCTGGTGCCATTTGCATCAGTACGGGAGCGGTGAAGACTTCCCCCTACTATATGCAGAAGTCTCTGTTAAGCCCATTTACTCTCCAAGGCACTTGAATTAGGTGTAAGTGCTGGATGACCTGCTGCAGAGCAGACCCAGGCTTCCCAATGACCCTCCCTCTTAAGGAGATGGGGGGCAGATGATATCTCATCAACTAGCTCTCAAAGCTGGGGTTTGGAGGAGCAGATCACTAGCCTACTGTGGCCAGTTCTGCAGCTTGATGGCCACAGGGAGTGGTCTGCATAGCTGAGGGTTGTTAGAGGATTTACGCCCCAGAGGAAACACCTTCCTTTTTCCATAGAACTATGTGTGGGAAGGGGATATTGCCCTTTCAAGAGAAGAGAGTCAGCTAGGGATGGCATTGTAAATAATTCACTTTTGACTCATCTACTTATATGTTTGCAGTATATGCTGTATTTATTTTAACTGGAAGAGTTGTGTTCCCCCTAAAGTTGAGCTGTGATTTTGCTCAACAGCAAAATAGGAGGAAAAAGTATCACTTCAGGTTTAAGGGTATTAAAACCCTGGAATTACCTGAAATAACCATGGTAACAAGCTCTGAAGTAATGGCAGTTGCTCATATTACCATAGAAACAGGACTTAAAAAGTGGAAATTACCTATAATTTATCTCTGTTGCTTACAGTGACAATAATATAACATGTATTTTGTGAAAAATACACACATGTTTTGCCTATAGTAACTGTCAAGCAGTTATTCAAAAAATATTTAAAGGTATTCAAAAGGTACCATTTATTACTTTGTTTCCATGGTTATTTCTTGTTATTAGTCCCCACAAGAGTGACATACCAAAAAAATGGACAATTTAATAAAATGTAAAATTTTGTAGGTATTGATGTAACACAAATGAAAGATAAAGTTAGATTCTGTTAGTCTTAAATAGGCCAAAAATATCTGTTGTATTTTTGATAAATAATAATTTCTTGCCTGAGCATCTGTGCATCTGTACTATGCACTTGCTGAAATGGCAGTAGGTGTAGTGGACCACAAGTTGATGGCACAAGCCCTAGAGAGGTATAGGCCCTTTCTTTGGTCCTTAGACACTTGTGGGTAGAAAGAGGAAGGGACTGTGTGGAGAAACTGGAGAAGTGAAAATGAAGTACAAAGTCCTGGTAAGACCAGGCATCTCCTTGCTCCTATGCTTTTTGGGGTGATTGTTAATGAAAATGGAGTAGGAAGCTGTTGCTGGGTGGCTTGAAGTCTTATAAGTGTTATACCTCTCTCTCCTGCCAGTGATGGCAGAAGATGCTGCAGCCCCAACAACTGCAGTCATTCAGACATTAGGCTGATTTAGAAAACTGAAACAGTATTTTTAACCTATTAGTTTGTTCCCTATGTCAGTCTTGCCTGCTTTGAAACGTGAACTCTTGCTTCTTGGTAGTCTGATTTGTTACAGTCAAGTTTTCTGAGTTGTTTGACTTGGGTTAGGTGCTCTGCATGGCTGGGGGGTTTAAATCAGAAAAGCACTTTTTTCCTAAGCTTTTATGCACATGGATTAGCAATTTCAGTAATGTGTCTTTAGTTTCATTTACAGCAGGGGAGGTAATATGTCAGTGGAGGGTAAAATTGATGCTCTCCTTGCCTTTGCTGGCTGAAGTGAGAGCAAGCTGTGTGTGTGCAGTTCTGTCAAGGGTGGATGGCAGTAGAGCAGGTGGTCAGAGGTCATTGTGGACAGAGAAGAGGAAGAACTGCTGTGTACGTGCATGCTTAAAAAAGGATGTAGTTTCAGCTAAAGAAATTGATTATTTCCTTCTCTATCTAGCAGAAACCTTGTAATTGTAAAAGCAACTCTTAATTGTAAAAACTGAACATAACCAATGCCTCTGAACCGCTGTAATGATGGGAATTGAGGTGGATGGTGGTAAATGAGGAAAGCTAATCCTTGTTGTGCAGTATTGGGCATATAAGGAACCAGGCTTGACAGAGATCATGACATACACAAGGGGTCTATGATATGGACAGTAAACAATCCACAACCCTCTCCCTCCCCCCACAAACAGCACCAAAAAAAAAAGTCACAAACAAAAAACAATACCTGCCCCAAGCATTTAATATCATCAGGCTTCAAGTAAGCATTTATGGTCATGAGCTTCTTGTTAGCTGTGCTAATGCTGAAAACGGTATAATAAGGGACTGCTGATAATTAACACTATGTAAATCTTAATAACAATAGCTGGTTAAAACAGCAAGATTTCACTCTTCCTATTAATGCCTACAGATCTGGCATTAGATCTAATTGAATTCCTAAGGGAAGGAGCATTGTCAATTATTAAAATTATTTAATCACAATTAAATAATGCAATTATGGCAGCGACAGTAGGAAAAAATAGTCACCAAAACACATTTTCATGTTAGAATGAAAAATTCAGCTTTGATAATTCCTCCAGCATTTTATAAACTGCTTGTGTTTATGTAGTAATGAAAAAATATAAACCGGCACATATTTCATTGCAGAGGAAATAAATGAAGCCAAGTCTGAGGAGGCTTGTGTTTAATCATGAAATGTGCAACATTTGGCTGTAGTGAATTAGCCATTTGTCTTACTAATGCAAAGCCTCAAGAGAGCTAGAGGCACAGTGGACAAATTCAGTGGTTTTGCATGTGTGACCTCTAGGGACCTTGGAAAAAATTCTGCATGGGCACAAAAAGACCTGGTTTCAGAGTTCCTTCTTGTATCTCAGCTAATATGATCCTGAGGTTGCAACCACACCTCCCTTCCCCCTCTGTGTCATTAGCATATCTGTCAAAGAGCAATGTATGATCTGGGTTGGAAAAAAATAAAGAAGGCACAATGAGGTTTTGTTGTACGGTGATTTGTCATAAAGCTTCCACAGATAAGAAATCCACAGTAGCACTTATCAGAGTTGCAGCATATCTCATAATCCATAGTCTCTCCTCTGCGTCTTTAGCAGGGTTTGCTTTGCTGTAGGGCTTGTCTTTGTGTAAAAAGGTGGGGTAAGGGAGAGAATATTTGCTAGGTTTCCGTATTGGAACACTCAGAAAACTTTTTTTTTTTCCAGAAGTGAATGTTTTGATTAACTCATTTCTTCTTTCATTAACACAAGTCCTATCGATCGAATCACTTTTGAAAAAGGCATTAATATTTGAAGCCTTCTTAGCTAGGAAGGCTGCAGTGATATTAATATTTTCATTTGTATAACACCAATTAAATTATCAGTATTCCACTCCACCAGGCTTTCCAGAAATCCACGTGTGCTCTTCATGTGTCCTGGCAGCATTTTTGACAGAATTAAGAGCCTGTAAATTCAGTCTTGTTGATCCTGCCTATCCAGTTTTGGAAGCAATGGCATTTCTGCCCAGATGGGTACCCTTGTCTTTCTCTGTTGTTGCAGCTGGTTGCCTTGCCTGCAGCTTTGTTTTACTTGGTTTAGCTGTGACAATGGTTTCTTTTACTGACTAGGTGTTTATGGCTACATTTTTAAAAAATCTTGTTATCTTTCTATGGTACAACCTTTTATATAATTAGCATTAGCAAGCAGCTATTCTGAGTAGTATCAGAAATTTATGACTAATGTAACTGATGTAGCATAAAGAAGCCTTGGTAATTGGAGATGCAGGATGTGGCATAGAAGAGTACTGCAATGGGATAATAAGAGATGTGTCTTGGCTAGGGAGACGCAACAAATATTAATAACTTGCCAATCATTGGATAAAAAAGTGCAGACCTGCTTTAGGGTAACAAAGAGAAGAAATAAATAGTATCTAACATAGGTAAAAGGCACCATATATACTAAACTTAGAGGCAGCGTGAAGCTGCAGACTGATGAAGGACCAAAGGAGTAAAACTGTGTTGTCAGGTGTGTAAAAAGGACTCCAAGTGGGTCATAGTGACAAAGGAAATAAACACCAACATAAACATTGTGTTCCTCCTGGTGAAAGACTCCAGCTGCTCATAGGTTGCCATAATGCTTTTTCTGCCAATCCCAGGGTGAAAACACCAACATTAAGACTCAGAGGAGCAGCAGAGGGTTATCATAACACCAGAATGTTGCAACATTCTTAAGGCTTTTTGAGGCATATTGAGGCTTTTTCTGTATTCCAATGGTGTTACTATCCTTTCTTTTTTGTAGCAACGAATTCTGGCGTGGCAGTGATCAGACTTAAAATTTCAATTACATTAACAATAAATTCTTGGCTTTAAAATAGGATGTGTTTCCTTGTTATCCATGAACAAGATTTTGAACACGACAGTATGTCCTTCCTGCTCTGAGGTGTGAGCAAAAAGCCAAAACTTGGGGACAGATTTTCAAATACCTAGGGGTGTTCATGCCTAACTGTGGCTATCTGGAACTTCAGTTCCCCATTTAGTCTCCTGAAAGTGACCTTAACTACTTCAGTTCAAAACATGCTGTTATCAAACTAGTTTCCTCTCTTAGGTACCTTAACTTAAACAGTGTGTATATGCCCCTTAGGAGGCATAAAGCTGCACAATGGACACCCGCATGAATCTATGTGTGAAAATTTTTAAGTCTTTAACCTGTGAGTATATTTTTCATGTTATCTGCTTAAAATGTATTTCCTTGGGGCAAAGACTCCGTACTCCTTTCCATTATTTGTAGTATTGCTGACTGATAGAAGTCTTGAGCACAATCGCCATGCAAATATCTCAATAAGGATGACTTCTGTTTGTTGGTGTGAAAAAACACAGTTGTTAAGACTTGTTACTACTTTCTCATAACTAACGATACCAATCTCTGTTACAAAATAATCTCTTAAAAAGTACTAAAAATAAAACTGAACGGAGATTTTTTAATAATCCATCCTGCTTAGAGTTCTATTAAATTACCCATGTTTACGAGGATAATTAATTTCAAAAGATAACCCAAACTTTGAGAAGTTGCAGTAATCTGTGTTGTACAAATATTGTTCTTGTGGGAGGCCAGGGAAGGAAGAAAACAGGCTCTGTACAGATGGAAGAAGTAACAGTCTGACTAACTTCACTTATCAGGTGTTGTGGCCTGGCTCTGATCTCCCACAGTGATCTCCCAAACAGTACCCAGCACTCAATGTAGGTTTCCAAACCTTCTGACCCTTTGGCCACTCCAGTCTTCTGAGTTAACCTCCAGAAGATGACAGTCTGTCAAAGCCCTTTAGAGGGTTTAGAGAAAACTGAATGAAGCTTGGAGGTTTGTGGCACCTTAGCTGTGTGGGGCTGAGACTCAGGTCTGAGCCAGCCTTTAGCACCAATGCCCTGGGGGGTAACAGTGACAGAATATTTTATGTGGTTAGAGAGAGACCAGTGCAGAGCTGCTGATCTGGTGTCACTACAAACTGAGGGCCTGCACACCAGAAAAAAAAGTAAAAGAGAAGAAGAGTAATTGAAAGGAAGTTCACAGAAAGCTGAAGGTAAAAGGGAAGGGGCAAAGGAATCTGAGAGTCTGAGAACTGAAAGCAAAACAAGAACTTAAAATATGAAGAGCTGGGCCCATTCTTGTACATGGTTATAAAGAGGCAGCACAGATGTTCTGGTAATGAACCTAATTCAAATTCAAAATTTGAATCATCGTAAGTAATGCATCTCAGATGGACATCTTCCTTGCCTCAGTTTGATCTTCTCATTTAACTGCATTTGCCTTACATAAAGGCAAGAAAACATCTGGAGGAGAGTTAAAATAGCAGGAGAAAGGAAAAGGGGAAACACATGCTACTGTGAACAAATCCTTACCCTGTAATAAAACCTCTTTTCAGACAAGCAACAAATATGATACAGATGGACACACAGCAGTATAAGGGAGCTCCGTGGCCCCAGTGAAAGCCAAGGTAGGTGTCTGAATTACATACGTGCTTATTATAACCATTTTCGTTCATGTACTGTAAAGAAGTGTTGAGATGGGGAAAGTTTCTCTTGGACAAAAGGAAAGCTGCCTGCAAGTGATGCTTTCACTTACATCTCTCTGGCCTCTGTAGGCTGGCTGGTGAAAACTAACCAGCATGATATAAGATTATCTTAGATGTTTTCTATATTCTGTGGGGTTTTTTGTTTAGGTTTGGTTTGTTTGGGTTTTGTTTTAACTAGCAAAACCAGAATCTTGCTAAAAACAGGTGTCTCACTGGTCGGTATTCCACACCAAGAACTGGAGGTGGTCTTATCTAACAGTTTTGGAAATCCCTGTGTGCCTTCAATTCTGTTCTCAAGTTTAGGTCAATCTGAAAGAAACTAAAACATATATTCTACCTTATTTTGGGGATAAATTGTTTGCTTCACACTGAAGTCATTGAGATTAATTTTGTGGCTAATGGGAAGCACAGGTGTGCTTTTTTGATCAGGCCCTCTGCCTCTGTCTTTGCATGTATTTGTGGATAAACCAAAGATCTTCTGAGTTCCCCAAAATACAAATGTGTCACTATTTTTAGTGGTGCATTGTACCATGCTGTTAAAAATGTGTTAGCAACCTTTAAAATGAGAGAACCGACTGTCTTAAAAATGTAGGGTACTAGTCTTTTATGTGGCTAAAACTAATTATTTTGAAAGAGATGATTCCATAGGACAAATAGTCATTACATATGAATTAGTTATCCTGCCCCAAAACATGGAAAAGAAAAAAAAATTTGTTGCATAATTTAGGGTCATGAAGATGATGAAGAGACTGGAGTATTTCTCATATAAAGCAAGCTTGAGAGAGCTGGAACTGTTTAACTTGCAGAAGAGAAGGCTCAGGGGGATCTGAATAAAGTATATTAATACCTGAAGGGGGGTGCAAAGAAAATGGAGCTAGGCACTTTTCAGTGATGTCTAGTGGCAGGCCAAGGGGCAATGGACACAAACTGAAGCACAGGAGGTTTTCTCTGAACATCAGGAAATACTTTTTTACTGTAAGGGTGACTGAACACTGGAACAGATTGCCTAGAGAGGTTGTGGAGTCTCCATCTTTGGACATACTAAAGAGCTGTCCAGACACAGTCTTGGGCAACTGACTTTAGATGGCCCTCTTTGAGCAAGGGGGTTGGACCAGATGACCTCCAGAGGACCCTTCCAACCTCTGTCAACCTGGGATTGTGAAGTTCTCCTGTATTTACTATATTTCAGATGTCCTTGGAGAGCAAAGACAGAACATTCTGGTAGAAGACACAACTTTTCTTCCAGTTGCTGCTACTCAGGACTTTTCCAATTAAAGTGCAAGAGCACTGCTTTCCCAGGGAGCAGCAGCCTGACACCAGGCATCTTGCTTCATATCACAGGTTAGGGATGAAGGTCCTGAACTCTGAAGTTCCTGCTAGTTGGTTTGCATCTGGTTGCTTATCCACACAAAATTTTCTTCTGATGAGATTTTCCTCTAACAGGGAAAAATAGGAAAGTGAAAGAACAAAAGAGGCAAATCAAAAGTATGATCTACAAAGAGTATTTGTTTCTCCTGGCAAGAAAGAGTGAAGGATGTTGAGGCAAAGGTGAAAAATATGAAATGGTTGAAAGGAGATGGCTTCATCAGCAAATGTCAAGTAAACATATTTTTGTGGGATGCATTGGAGATGGAACTTCTGCAGAGCAATTTTAAGGTTGTGGCATTTGGGATGGGGAGGGTGAGGGATTTTAATGTTTTGGTTTGTTTTGTGGGTTTTCTTATGTGAACGGTTGTGTTAGTGTAAGATGCTTCCTACTAGATTTGGACTAGTCAAAATACCTGTTTAAAAAATAAGAAGAAAAAAAGAAAAAACATTACTACTAGATGTAAGCTCAATCAAATGGTCTCAGGGTAATATCTTGTTCAACATTCCTTTCCATTTGTGAAGATAAAAATTTAGTTAGACTGTAGGAAGCATTCATTGGGTCCCACGCTGGGGCAACCTGTTCTGTTTGTCTTGAAACCAAACAGCAACCCCACTCCAGTTGCAGATCCTATAACTGTTGTCATGTCGACCTACAGGTTTACAATCTGTTTGCTAAATAAATGCAGCAAAATATAATTTCTGCCTCCATGTGGAAAGGTGTGCAATGTCATGCACTTTCCTGAAACCTACTTTTGCCATCCAGAGGCAAAATATCAATCTAAATGGCTCATTTGGCTGATTGTATTTCAGTGCTGTCTGTGAGGAGAGAGAAAGCAGTGGAAGTTCTGCTGGGAATTGTCAGATAAAGCCTAAACGGCAAATTTAAGTTAAAGGAGTTGATGCAGCTCTCTCTTCACTTTGGAAACAGAAACTGAGCTTTAAAAATCTGAATTAAAATCCCTCTTTGATTTCATGTTTGGGCCTCTTAAATAACTTCTGAATTCAAGTGCCTTTGCAGTTGTCCCAGGTGCCTGCATTTTCCCTCTGATCCTCTCTTGATGGGCAGCATTTAGGTTATGCTGGACTAGAGCAGGTGATGACCCAGCTGACAGACTGACCCTAGAGGTGGTGGCAGCTCTGGGATGAGCCCCGATGACACTGCAAACCAGCAGCAGCTGTCACCTTATGGCCCCTTCCCCATCCTTGCTTTGTTTACAGAGCTTGATTTGATCAGAGTTTGCCTTACCCTTAAAGGGGTGATTCACTGCTGGCATCCCCATATGTCCATAGTTATTCTCTCAGCTGACTTTTTAAGCAGCAGATGGTTTACATAGTTGCTGTATCCATGTACCAGATTTTTTACTACCTTCATGTTGCACATTATCTGTAGAAATCTGGTAACTGAGGATGATCATCTCTAGTCATAACTGAAATTGAACTTCTGTGACTCTTGCTGCAACCATGGTACATATCTAACTTCCAGATTATTTTTGCCTTATATTGTTTTCTGTCCCTGTTCTATTTCACCAGAAGCACAGGACTTTAAAACCAAATTTTTCTGATTTCTATTTTCTGTGACTCCAGCAGGAGCAAGATCAAAATGAACAAGAAAGAAATTATTTTGTTTGCAAACCCAAAAGAAATCCCTCTATAGAATTCAACTAATAGGCTTCATAGTGCTGAAAACTTTGACATCTTATTGGCTACTCCCTTTCACATACTTTAGCTGTGGTCGAGTTGTGCATCAAGTTCTCTCTTTATAAATCATTACTTGGTGGGAAACATCACCTACACCTCACGTTCCCTTTATAATAAAATAACATGAAGAATGGCCCATGTTTGCATTTAACTGTACTACAAATCTGTTGCAAGGAATACAGGATGGAAGTAGACTTGTCTTGAAGTGTTGAAAGAAGAGTGTGCTATATTAGACTGTGAACACTGCAATTTGCTATCAGTGCTCATCCAAAGCACTGATGATCTTTTAAAAGAGCTCAGATCAGATTGTCCTTCTTGCCCTTACCATTACAAATACATCTGTTTAAAAATCATTGTTATCTTTCAGCAATGCAGGCTACTAGACAGATATTAATTTAAAATATGAATTCTATCTCCTGGGACATTTTAAAGTAGTGTCCCTAGTCAGGTACTGGGATTAAATATAGAAATAAGATTATTTTTCACAGCATTTAGTTTTGGTCTCATGAAATTAGATGTTGTGACTAGTTCCAAAATTATTTCAAGTAATTCTATATTTTAAAAGAAAATGTTTTGATAATTTTCATTAGAAAGGATCTGAGGCTGGATACTTTTCTTGAAAATGTTTGAAATTCTGTGACAGTATTTTCTCATGTTCCTTTGAAAAACCTTCTTGTCTGGCATTACTTTTTTTTTAATACAAGTTTGGCTGATAGAGTTGTATGTGCCTTATTAGTGTGTTAGATTCATGTCTGTAGGTGCTTGTTTACAAACACATTAGGTGCTGTGTCTGTGTGTAGTTCTACTCATTGTTATAGGGTAAAGTGTTTAGGCAATCAAGTATGGAATCTTTTAATGTAAAAGAAAATTTGCTACAAAAGAGACATTAATTATAGAGTTATAAATTCCTTTCAAATTGCATATTTTTAAGTGATTTTAAGTGTCTCTTTAGTACTGTGTGTTATATTTTAAAACAAAATAAAATACTGTTGAATATTCTGAGCAACTGAATTAAAGCAGAACTTTTGCATTTTTAGTGAGCTTGAATTTGACTTTACAGCAATAAGATTGAGGCCATCTAAAATTCAAACTAGGTTAAGCAGGCAAGTGGGAGTCAACGTGACAATAGGCTGGAGCTGGTGGGGGTCAAGTAGATTCTGAGGCCCTTCTGTCTCTCAGAGTTTCAACAAGTTGATGAATTTCTATGAGGGTGCTTTGCAGTGTGAGGAGAGGATGGAAGCTGGCAGAGATGAATCTCTGAATGTTATTCCTAGAATTTTGCTGTCCCTATTCATCGTCTCTCAAAACAGAGACTGGTTTCTCCCAGTTTTCTCCCAGTCCCCCAGGGCAGACCCAAAAGCCAGTATCCAGTACAGGCTTGTTTCCCTTTCTTGCAAAGTTTGAGCCATTAAGACAGCATGTGCTCCATTACACAAAGGAGTTTTTATATCAGTAAAGAAAAATAAATAATCTCTTGTTGCACTGATTATGCAACAGTCTGTAATAAAGAGAATTTTTTAGTTGTTTGTTCTTCCTCTGGACTTCTGGGGATAGGGTGTTGACCAATAATTGAGAGCATTTAATTAGTGAACTATATCTGAAAAAAGGTTCTTCTTGGACTCTGCTCTGGTTGTTACAGTTTTATTTGTCATTTTTCTACTTAGAATTTGAATTTTAGAGCACTAAAATTGGGGTCAACTAGAGAGCTGTTACTGGTGACTGTTTAATTTTATTTATATTAAAGAAAACAGCAAGCCATGAACCAAAAAATGTCTCAGCTGTAGAAGTGTATTCTGAAGGAGATAAAGTTTCCTTGATTTTTAGCCTTGAGCAATACTATTTGTGCACTTAATTAAAGATGGCTACATTTCCAAAAAACAATCAGTACTTTATCCTGACAATTATTCTTACACTTTCAATGCAAATTCGCAAGATACGATGTAATTTTATGAACAACTATTTCACCTAGCATATTTATTCATTCCTTAAATGCCTATGGAAGAGTCTAATTGAAAAAGTAGTTTTGAAGCTCTGTCCAGGTATAAATTGTGGCCAAAAGGTCTTTGTTTCTTAGGTCTTTGAATTCAAATAACTGTTATTCTTCATACCTCAATTGAAGTAGTTCTGGGAGCTATCTTAATTCTATGGGATTTGTTGGTCTTTTTTTCTGTTTTGTTGTTTAGTAGTTGTTTTATGGGGTTTTTTTTTGATTGTTTGGTGCTTGTTCTTTTTATTTCTAGAGGCAACCATGTCTAAGACACATTAACTCTTTTGTTTCTCTGCTCCTGGCCTAGAAGTTGTCTGCTGTGCTGTTTGCATGAAGTAAATACTGGAATCTAATTTATGTAGTAAGCTGTCCATTTGATTTCCACTTGTGAAACTGAAGTCTTGTTCATAAGCTAATCTCATTCCATGATTTTTTAAAATGCATTTTGAAAAACTGACTTAAAGAGGAGTAATTTTAATATGCTTTATAGGAAATTTAAACAAACTGGGCATGTAATATCAATTAAAATACTCAACATAATTCTGGTTTCAGGTCCTTACAGAGGTCTGGATTTTTTAATCCTTAATGAATTCAGAAAAACTGTGGGTTTAAAATTTAATTCATTTTTATTTATTAAAATGAAAAAAATCTTTAAAATGAGAGGTCTTTTTATCTATATAACAAATGTGGACAACTTGTATTTAGTCTATGTTAGCATTATGATTTTGGGCTTTTGAAACTGGAAGTTCCCTTGTAACACTTTAGAGTTGTTTTGTTACATTTGGGGAAACTAGTAGTGCATAAAGCACTACAGAAGATTATTTTTTATCCTTAGGTGAAACTGGCTGTAGCTCTGTTTTCCAGATAGGGTTTTATGGAAGCCTTACTCTGCAAAATATATCATAGCCTTCTTTCCATCCGTCATAATGCTCTTTTATAGTTGTTTCTCAATGTGGAAATACTTTCAGGCAGCGCTACCTTGATTAAGAGAAATTTTAATATAGAGGGTATTTGTAAATTGTTCTTATCTCAAACCTTAAATTTTTGCTGTGGTTGCTTCGAAATGTTTAAAGGTTTGTCTCCTATTTCCATGCTTACTGCTTGAATGGGTTCTAAATTCCCGATTCTTTCAGGTCATCAGTCTTTATTTCCAGAAAGTGGCAAATGCTACAAGCATAACAGGCAGAGGCTCTGCTCATTCCCCGTGTTATTTTGAATTTTATATGTTTTCAATAAAATGTGTTAAGCTTTTGTCCAAACATAGATCACTCTTTGTGTGTAGTAGCATGTGTTGCTTTAATGCGAATCTTGTTACTTTATTCTGTGGGCAACTTTTTGTCTATTCTTCATTCCTTGTCTCTCAACCTCAGTTTTGGCAAGCAAAATCTAGTCTAAGGTGAGAGTGCTCAGTAGTAGCATGTTCTCTCTTTGGCCACCTGCCTTGAACCTCTGAACTCTCAGAAGGGAAGAACTGAAGTGTGTTTTGTATAAAATGAACTGCATAATGAAAGTTTTTTTCACCATTGCTTCTCTAATGAGTGCTATGTTTTTGAAGTCTATATAAATAAGTTTAGCCTGCTACATTGGCCTAATTAATCACAGAAGATGGCTCACAGTGATGTAAAGGGTCATTGCTAGCAGCAAAAGCAGTCTGTACCAATTAGGAATTTGCTTAATTGAATTATTGTACTTGTAGAGAGAATTTGAAGAGCTGACTGGATGGAGAAGGTTGGGTGTTTTGTTTACCAAGTCACTAACTTGTGCTGAGATGTATCAACAGATACATCTTGTGGTGAGGGATGTTGAAGTATTTAATTTAAAGTGGAAAAGAAAACCAAAATGTTTTTAATAGAATGAAATTATATTATTGTATTAGCTTCCTATGATGAAATAATAAAAAGAGATCAGTTATTCACATATGTAATTGGAGTTCTTTATATAGGAAAAATCTCTCCCCACACTGCTTTCCTCCTTGCCCCTTTACCTAGAGAATAAGTCACTTTTTCCTGTGGATTATGACTAAATTTTGCAAAATGACAACTGAATTGGAATCTAGTAATGCAAGATACTACATTTTATTATTGGTGGTTTTTTTGTAATTTTATATCTGGAGGATATCTCTGCATGGGGTACTTACAGTAAGCTGTAGAGGGTGACTGAAAATAAAGTGGAAAATTATTTAGATAGCCAGACACTGAGTAGCAGTATTTCTAGTATCACCAAACCCCCAAACATGCTGCAGTCCATTTCTTAAATCTTCATACCTCCCTACTCAAATTCCCTTCTGTTTTTCTTTCTTCTGTTAACATTTCCAGAGGAAGGCCTAGTATCTCTTGTTTACTTGGTGAAACTGTAACGGTAATCTCCTTGTTGTGTCTTCTCCAAAGACACATGTGTATTTCTCCAAAGTCTTTTCCCAATCCATAAAGTAATCTGTGGGACAGTCTAGAATTGCCTCAGGGGGTGCTGTCACAGCCAGTCACATTCTGTTTCAAGAGAAGCTGGTTGAGCTTTCCCTAGTGGGGAAGAGGAGAAGACCTGGGATGTATTCCTACGTAAAGATTTATGAGGAACATACTTCTTAGTGCTCATAACTAAGACTTCCTTTTAAAAAATATGTCAGCTAACAAAAGTTGCAGACAAAAGTTTAAAGCAAGAAAGGCAGCAGTTCTTCATTCAACTAACAAACAGCTTGTCCTAAGCAGGAGAAGAAATTTTGTAGCCTGTCTGTTTGACCTCATTAGAAAGCTAAGTTTTGGGAGCTTCCTGAAGGGAATTTGTTGTATATTTTGAGTATGCAAAGAAGTTTGTTAGCTTCATAGGAATGAAGCTGCTTTACTTGTCCAATAAGGATTAACTTCTGATTCAACCACAGCCCTCCTTGTTAGTGCTCCCTGCTGTAAGGATGTCTCTGTTTCCAGAGACCAAGGAGATAGGAAAAATATGCCATTGCCTATAGCACATTACTTGCTTGTGATTTTTGCCTGCAGGCCAGTGAAGTGCTCAATCAGGGAGCTGGTGGTATCTGAAAAACGGCAGAAGTAGAAGCTAAGGGAATGGAGTATTAATTTCTCATGTGCATGAAATCCTCCCACTGTATGATATTTGGGACACTGGACATGGTCTTGCCAAGCTAGACTGTTCCCTCAGCAAAGAACAAGATAGAGGGAAGATAAGTCTTTTACATGCAAAAAGATGTAAACTTCTCTTTAGGCTAACACAATTTTATTTGCTAAATTGTCACATTTTTTCTGAAGGAAGGCATAGCCCTGAGATGGAGTGACTAGAGGCTTTGTATATGTTTAATTAGACCTCTAAGCATAAAAAATATTACGCACACCTGAATACTGATAACTGCAAATAAATAATTTGATCAATGAAAATGTCTGAAGGAGACTTGTTTCCTGCAGGATAAAGAGCTTCATCAGAATTCTCATATATTTATACTGCCCACTAGGAGATACTGAGACTCTAACTTACCTTTTTGTGGGAGTTTTTTGGTAATAATTTACTTTCTGTTTGGGTGGGGCTGTTTCTCTACTCTTGTATTTTTAGAATGTATTTTAGAATTTGTGCCTTAATTAAACCTTAGAATTTTTGTGCCTTAAAACAGCTCGGGGACAAAACTTGCCCCAGTATTTTAAGATCAGGCTCAGTGGGTACTCCTAAGTCTCCCAGTATGTGTACTGCAGGACTCTCTTCTGACAGCCTCCCTTGGTACAAATCCTTGGAAATGAAGTGCATGGCAGTAAATGGTTTGAAGGCAATAAAAGGCTTATCCCATACTTGAGTAGGAAGGATAATTACAGCCATTTTAAGAACTGCCTGAATGTTTCAGAGTGGTGACTCATCCCTAGGTTTTCTCTGCACAGCCAGTATATCTTTCTATCACAGCTATCTTGCAACCAGGACATTATAATTCTGCTTATGTTTGTACATGTCTATCCCCTGTATGGCTTAGCCTGCCTTAACAGTGTGTAAATACTGCTGAGTAAATAACAAATGAAAGGTGAGCCTGGAAAGACACTGTTCTATTAGTCGTTAAAAGGCCCAGACGTCTGGGGTAGAATTTTCATGAATCTCTTTTCCAAGAGACTTTCAGTGAAGGGTGAATGTCAGTCACCCAGCATGCTGATCTGATAATAGTTTGGATGCATTTCAGATACTTGTCTGTAAATTAGACTGGAAATGTTGAATTTGGAAGGAAGGGGAAATAGATTATTTCAGGATGTTTGAGTACCTCTAGTTATATTCTGGTTTAATGCTAATGAAAATCAGTCTTTTCTTGTGGCAATATGAGGACTCCCCTCCCCCCTAATATACTGAAGGTGACAAGAAAAGGGAATCCATTGAATATTTGAATATTTTCATATTTCTGAAATAGATTTTGTTGCTTTTTAAAAAAAGGTTTTGTTGCCTGAAGAAGATGCAAGCACGTATATGTGTCTATTTCCCTCCACCCAAATACTTGCTTTGTTATTAATTGTGGCTCACCATGAACTGGTTTTGCAGCCTGTGCATCTACTTCTGGTCACACCTTCCCAGCACCTCCTTAAGCTGCTTGCCTGATGTTTCTCCAGCATGTTTTGTTAGGCAGCATTCTCTGAGCAGGACACCTCTGTTGCTGCATTTTTACAGCCATTTCTTTAATCAAAAAGATGGACCAACCCCTTCATTTTCCTGAACAAAACTCTAGCTACAGATGTTCCTGGATTTTGTCAGTGTTGAAACATAGATTTGACTATTATTATTATTATTTGATGCAAATATTGCAGCTTCGGTTATTATCCAGTTACAAATTCAGGAACTGATTAATGGTAATAGAAGTCCCGTGGTGTAACTGCAGTGTTATCTAATATTAGTTGAATCTGTTTATATTTTCTTATTGTGGATTTTTCTTCACAGTTTTGGAGCAAAATTGAAGCTCCACAGCAAAGTGGTCTGGGAAAAGTGGCTTGCTGCTCCCACTGAAATAATTTGATGAATAGGGTGATAGAGGGCTTCAGGGAAGTGCTCTGTCACTTTCAAGAGGAATAAAGTGTGTTTAATTGAAGTAATCCCTGTTTAGATAAAATAAATCATTTCAATGCCAAGGGTGGTGGGTTTTTTTAATAACTATGGGGATGCCATTCAAAGGAGAGGCAGGAAGCTGATATAGTACTTAGAAGTCTATTTCCAGACTCTTATGATCGATCACTGAGAAGATGTGCTCTGCCAAGAAAATGATGTTTATTAAATAGTACTCCACAGCACACCAGTAATTAATAGGAGATGTAGCATTGGGGGAAAGAGCAACAATTCTGGTCCTGAAAAGTTCAAAGAGACAGAAACTTTAAAAATGTATCAGAGGACTGACTTTAAAAAAGTGACTATGCATGGACTGTAGGTTGCCAAGTTAAGTCAGCACTGTAATGGTTGCCAAGAAAAGTGTCCTGCAGTTGGACAGCCTCAAAATATTAGGTCTACAGATAGTATTTAGGAGTATGAGTGCTCATAATGATCTTGGAAAAGATTCATGATTCTGCTTCGAGTTGTGAGGGAAGTTTTACTGGTGTTTCAGTCTCACTTTTGATTTCCTTTCTTCTCTGCATATTTTTTTTTTTTTAAACCAGTAGCTTGGTTTCAATGAGTTCTGATATCCCCCATTTATTTTGATGCCTTATCTTGCATGGGAGTACCTACAAAGGTGGGATCATCTACCTCAGAAGTTCTCAGAGCCTTCTCTCATATACAGCTGAATGTTTCCTACACTGAATGCAGTGAGAAAACAGCTCAACAGCTCCACAGAGCTAATGAGGTGATGTATGCTTTTGGGGTTGGGGTAGATGTAGCAAAATTTTTAGCAGAAATGAGCTCTGAAGGACTGATTTCTCCTGGAAAGGGTGTGGGTGCATGCCATCATGCCATGTAATGAGAAGCTGAAACTCTTCATTAGGAGTGTTAAGTGTCTTGGCTTCCCATCTTCCTGTGTTAAAGGAATGTAGGCAACAAAAGAAAAGGAGTCTGGCATCTGATGATAATACTTATTATGACTTGCCAGGAAGCTTTCATGATTGGAGGTCTCTTTTTCTTTTTCTTCTGCCCATCCCTCCACTCTAGGCCAGACTTAATCCATTAATTTTGTAGCATGTACGTACCTAGAATGTTCAATCTAGTTGGTAAACTAAAGGGTTTTTTTAATCCAGGTAACGTCCCCAATGAGCCTGGGTCCTGCACAGTTCTGCACTGGTACTGTGAAATAAACACAGAGTTGCTGGTATAAACTATAAAGTACTGTAAAGAACTTCTAGGACAGGTACCATTTTGTAAAAGTTTGGCAACTTTCCTTGGCATATTCAGCCAAAGAGGTAATTTTCCTCTTGGCATGCAGCATTCACTAGCAAAATGTTACAGTGAACAAAGCTGAACCCCTGGGACAAATGTCTTCCACTCTAAGGTACGTGTTCTGCTAATTTTCAGTCCCTGATTTGGAGACACAATGCCAAGCTGAGTCTGTCTGGATTCCTAACGTCCTTAGAATCTTGGAGAAC
This sequence comes from Scolopax mira, assembly GCA_004320125.1. Lineage (NCBI taxonomy): Eukaryota > Metazoa > Chordata > Aves > Charadriiformes > Scolopacidae > Scolopax > Scolopax mira. Next base: position 74,452 of record BJBW01001076.1, on the reverse strand, counting down.
TAGGTTATTATATGTCAATTATTTGCACGTGATTTGTCTTGAGTGCTCTGTGTTCAGGTGTGGGTTAGTCTTTGTTGGTAGTTGTAGCAAAGTTAGGTGGGGTTTTTTTGATAAAGACGATAGGAGAGTGGTGCTAGGGTGTGGATTATTTTTCATATGGAGATTTCCTTGGTTGTCCTCTTCCCTTTCCTTCCAAGCATCCCAAGCTGCACAACCGTTAAGATGGTGGAAACACAGGGGTGCCTGAAAGAGGTAACCTATCATACAAACGTCTGTGACTAGGTCTCCTTTATGAGGGAGTTGCCTAACATACATGCTCCGAGGAACCTCTGTAATGCAGAGTCAGATGATATCCCCTTGACTTGTGGATGAGAAGACTTAATGGCCAGAAGCCTCCAAGGAGATATGTATTGATATTTGGCAGGTTTTGTAGAACCACAAATTAAGAGAAATATTTGTATTACCTCTTGTTTAAGAGTACTATGTGGATGGATCCTTCCTCTTCAAATGAAGAGCTGTAAGGTCTAATGATCACCATACTAATTCTGATAATACTAATCAGCTGCACATTTCACCGCTTCTCACTTTCTCAGACAGAAATATCTCCCTTGCACATTTACAGTAAAATCATTCTTTGTAGAGATATTATAAGAATAGCTTACCTCCTAAAGGATAAAAGAAGAGCGCTTTTCCTTTTTTTTAAACTCTATTTAGTGAAAAATACTTGCAGTTCTGATATTCCAGTGTTAAAGACAAAATGACAAATATGATCTTGACTGCTTTCATCTGAAGCTCTCTCTGCTTTTGACTTTACAATCAAGCCCTCTAAGATGATCAATTCAGACTAATTTGTTTTCTAAAGATTGGTCCACAGTCCACTCTTCTCCAAAGCTTGTAGCCGGTTTCATAGTTTTAGGGTTAAAAAGAATGTATGCTAGACATTTCTATATTGCTGCCCTCAGGGGGTTCCTTGGTAGTGGGAAACAAGTGTCATGGCAACTGAAAAAAAAAACCTCTCTTGAAGCTTTCAGCCCAGCATGCTTGTCCATGCATGGCTCTCACCATCCTGAACTACCATTAAGAAAAGCTTTCTTCAATTCCTGTTACTCAATCACTCTCAAATTGCAAAAATCTTAAAGTTAAAAAATGAAGGTGAAATGAGAGATGTAAGCAAATCTTGAAAGTTATGGTTCAGGCAGGCCCGGTAAATACTGTTTTACTTCTCAATTAGACAAAAGTATTAGGAATTTATTCAATCTAAAATCTCTTTATTTACAAATGAACACTTTCTATTTAGCACAGGCAGAAGCTGAACCAGTATGAATTCTCTCAATTTCTTAAAGCTTGTCTTTAATGTGAGTCCTTGCTATATGTTTGAGTGCCAACCCATTTATCTTTATTTTTTTAACTATTTTGCAAAAAAGAATGCTCAAACACCAGAGTCAAAAGCAAGACTCTGTAGAGCAAGGCAGCATAGACAAACTTAACCACTGCTTGCAACAGTACAGAAAAAATGGAATAATACCAAGCTAGCATGCTAGCAATGCCTTATGTAGCTCTTTGGGTCAATTGAGATGTTTGAGTTGCCTGTTAAACAACTGAAATCCAGAGCAGAAGTGGGTTTGTTTGTGCTTTTTGCATCTGGTAAATATAACTTGAAAAAACATCACCTTCAAAGCAACCTTGCTAATTTGCTGATGGCTCACAGAGCTAAGAGGCAGGCATATCTGAAAAACTCCTAATGTTAAACTAAGTGCAATGAATTTCAAGTCAAATGAATAAACAAATCAAGCAGGCTACAAGCACAATGAAAAGTTGCTTGTAATGCAGTTTTGCTGAGTTTAAAGCCATGTTAGTGCTGTTTACAGTCACAGGAGACTGACAGAAAATTTGTTTTGTTCAGCATGGTTGGAAGCAGCTGTGAACACTTCACAGAATTGACTGCTGAGTTAGAGGGCCTTCATCTTGTCTGCAAAAATTTTTGGATGCTTCTACAACTTCAAGATCTGCCTACTGCAAGAAGCAGCAAATTGGCTCACTTTTGGTCAAATGCTTTTGTAATGGTGAGCAGGATTAGGGTGAACTGAGCTTCTGTTTTGATATTCAGCAACTGGGTGCCTGTAGATTATTCCCTGTCTACCCACCTTGTCATTCTTTCCAGGGAGAGCTACAAAATCACTGAGGTGAGAAGGCAATTCTGGAAATCATCTGCTGCGTAGTCTGCTCCCCTCTCCCACTGGCTCAGGTGGTGGTTAACTACAGGAGGTTGCTCAGGGCTGTGTCCAGTCTGTGTTTGGATATCTCCAAGGATGAACGTCCCACAATCTCTTTCCACAAAACTAGTTCCAGTGTTTGATCACTCTCAGAGTATTTCCTTAGATTTAAACAGGGTTTCCTGTATTTTGGTTTGTGCCCATTGCCTCTTCTCATATCACTGGAACTACCAAGAAGAGTCTTGGTCTATCTTCTTATTCTCTGTCAGGTATTTATTACACATTAATCAGATCCCCCTAAACCTTCCCCTACCTCAAGCCAGTGATCTTGTTGTAGGTCATCATCTTTACTGTCCTTGGACATATATATTATGTATATATTGCGGTCTGACATAAAGAATCTGTAGAAAAAAAAAAAGAAAATGCACTGTTATCAGCCTCAGGCTGGACAGGAAGGTCATATACTTAAAGATCTGGGGGGGGGGGGGCTGTTGTATGGGGTTTTTGGTGATTTTTTTTGCTTTGCTACTCCTGCCTAGTTGGGGAGCAGGAAGTTAAATGTATGAACTGGAAAGTCCTATTAAAGCTCTGTCTGCAGAATTAACAAAGTGTAATACTGTTAAATCTGCAGTTTACTGTGAAAAGTGTCATTTCTACATGCTAAACTCTAAATCCAGATTAGAAGCTGCTCATGAATAGTGAACAAATCCAGCTAGAATCATCCTACCCTGGTTTAGTTGTCTGGAATTAAGTGGGTAAATTAATCTTAAAATCTTACATAATTTCTGCTTCTGTGAATAAATTGCAGCCTTGTACAATGGTAAACCATTTTAATTTTTTTTAACATGTTATTTTGGTAGTGATTGTATACCTCTATCATCTACTATGATCTTGAGATTGCTCTCAGTGTTTATTCTTGGTTCTTTGTAGAGCAGTAAATCTCTACCAGATTTATAAGTGGTTTCGTGTGAACCAAGACTTATCAAAACTACATCAGAATACCATGGTGGTGATGGTTTTGGGCTTTGGATTTTTGGGGGTTTTTTTATATAGTAGTAATAATAATACTACTAATATATTTCCTACTAATGAAATTAGTAAATTGTATCTACCAGCTGGTCAGTCTGACTACACTTGCCTCCTATTTCCTTGTTAAATCTGCCATGTTTTGTCTGGAGCTGGCAATCCTGTTTGAGCTGTTGTTAAATTATTGAAACAACTGGACATAATGCAGCAGCAATAACAAGCTCTACAGTAATTCAACAAGTGACAGGTTCTCTGTCCACATCTCCTATGTCTAGTTAGTTTTTTCCCTCGTTTTTACTTTCTTTGGTCCAATTGTCCATGTGAGGAATAGTTTAGACTGGTGGTTGGAGCGTGGGAGAAGTGGATACAGACTCCTGACGCTGCAGTAATTTTCTTGGTATGGCCTTGAGTCTTACACTTTGACTCAAATTTTCGACTTGAAAAATAATAGCAATTTTTAAAAAGTAGTAAAGATTTTTACTTAGCATATAATAAATACTGTGTGTCGTGTTCAGCTTGCACTGTAGTCGTGTTATTCTTTAAAAACGCACACTAAAGTCTTTTGGGGGCAAAATTCAGTTAGGATGAAGGGAGGTGAGTTGCCTATTCTTTAGGTAGACTTGTGCAGAGCTACGCTTCCCTTTCCCTCCTTCAGACACGCAGTGAGGTGCAACTGCCTGTAAGTTGGTCAGCGAAAGGCTGATGTAGTCTGTCACTCACGGAGCTGCAGATGAGGCACTGAGTGCCCACTGAGACCCCCAGACAGATGAGCATCTTTTTTCTGTTTCTGTAGTATGCTCCTGAACTCATCTTCTTCTCTCCACTGAGTTAGTTGGTGCTTTTTTCCTTCTCCCCTGCTGCTTCCAAGGTCCTTCCCAGCCTCTGTTTAACAGTGTGTTTTTAACCAGTTCAAGGGTGTTGCTCTTGCTCTGACATAGCTTTCAATCTAAAATCATCTTCTTCAAAACAACCAAGGGTAAGAGCACTTTGATTTATTATTTACAGGAAGTGTGAATTTGTAGCTGTGCTGATGAAAAGCCCTTTTGAGATGATAGAAAAGTGTTAACTTCTAAACTGAGTGGTGCCTTTGCTAAAATAACTACAAATACACACATGGCTTCAAAAATTATATTTTTTTATTGTTTCATGAATTAAATGTGCAAAAAAAATTTAAAAAATTATCTTGGGGTAGAGCCAGATAGGAGAGTTGATTCAAGTAGTGGACATCTAAATTATTCTTAGGTACCAAGGTGATGCCTAAATTTTACTTCATTTCTTAGATATGACTTTATAATAATTACAGTAGCTGACAGTATGGTAAATTCGGCATGTATTTTAAAACACATAACATAAAAAGAATAAAAATATTTCCTCAAAGTTAGTTTCATGAGCCACATGAAATGCTGTATTCAGCTGTAGTATTCCTCCATCTCAAAGTCTGTGTGGGGAAATGGACACATAATAATTATTCAAAAATGCTTAAAACTTCAGCTGAGATAAATTGAATGTAGACATATTTTGATGGGGCAAGGCACACAGCCGTGATGGAGGGACAAAATCTGTTCCTCCATCATCTGACTCAAATGAGGGCTGCTTCTGATGGTGCTGATCATGGGTGCTGGCACTCTGCTAATTCTTTCCACTCTATCCCTTTTTTTCTACTGATCTGCAATGATGCAGCCTGCTGGGCTGGGGCAAAAGGGTAGTCTCAAGTTTCTGTCCCTCAGTTTTGTGCCTTAATGACACAATCCTCGTTCCTTGGCTGACAATAGAAATATGCAGTGGTTAAAGTCTGTGGCTTTGCTTTGTCTTTCTTTCCCTGTCAAGTAGTTGTTATTTGTAGCAGAGCTGAAGTCAAAATAAAGTGCTATTCATCATGAACAATTAAAACCATGTTATTTTTGAGCAACAAATCCTGACTGTGAAATTGTCCATGACATATTGTAATGGGCATACCTCTTGCGCAGTGACTAATTATAGGTCTACATTCTCTCTTTCTTTTCTTTTTTTTTTTTATAGTGACTGGAATGGGATTCTCTGAAAGTCAGAGATGCTGCTGTGCATTGCTTCACTTTACTCTCATAATCCACATCATCCTCTAATAAGGTGGCTTCACACCTAATGAGAGCCCTTGACTACAAGTATCATTAACCTGCTCTCTGCCTCAGGTGCTTATAAGCATTCTTCTCCTATTTCTTTGCTTGTTGAAATACAGAAGTTATGGAAGGCATTGCAAGGGAGTGGAAGATGGTGTAGAAATGCTGCCGTGAGATTTTTTTGAAAGATCCTGACTTGGGGGGGTGTCAGAAGGGGATTAACAGATGTCGTACCTCATTGCATCTTTATAAACAGAGGTGGTGTCAGTGCCCTGATTTATTTTAAAAAGGAGGAAATTACCTGAACTACAGTAATGGGCTGCTGACACAAGCTACCCTCAGAATAGACTAGCATGGATAGATTAATAAAAATAATGTTATTGGACAACTTACAGTACAGTCGCTGACCTGAGAAATAAAATTAGGCAAGGAAGAGCATGTGCAGGATGGAAGGGGACTTTATGTGGCCAGAGAAAAGAACAACTTCAAGCATAATGTCCCATGCTGAAGGAGTGGTGATGGTGGTGGTGGTAAAACAGAGCAGAACTAAAAAGTCTTGATCCCTGGGAAGACTGGATATCAATATATTCGTGCTTGATGTGTATCGGTATCTGCCATGCTTGTAGTCTGACTTTGAGTCTTTACCAAGATACTGTGCAGTGATAATGGATCACTTGGGGCCTCATACATTAAATGTCTGCTCTAGTAAAGGGTGAGTTGGGATGCTAAGTGATACTACAAATCTTTGAGCCCTGGATTTTCATATTCTACGGAGTGTTTAATCTGTTTTTCTTGGCTATCAAGGGCATTAGCCATTGTCCGCTACATACATCTCTTTGGTTGTCTAGCAAGGGCTCTCTACATTAGCCAAATCAATTTTCCATATTGTTTGGCAGAAAATCAAGGTAGAACTCTGCCAAATCTGTGTGAGACAAATATTTAAACTCAGAGGATGAAAAGCAAAATCCCTGTAGAAATAGACGTAAAGGCAAAATGTTCCCTGCATTGGACAGTACAATGTCAGCCTTTCTGTTTAATATAAATCCTTTTTTTCACCCCTTCTTATTGTGATCTCTGTTTTCTTGTATTACTGATATGGTTGTGGGTGTCTATGCTGTATCTTGTCTGGCCTGTGAGGAGAAAGACTGGTCCTTTGTCTAGCCTCTTGAGCAGAGAATCTCAAGGAAGTGGCTCTGTTCCTAGATGCAGTGCAGATACATCACACATATAATCACCTACAAAGTCTTTACCAGTCTGTGTTTGCCCACTTGAAATGGGCACAATATTGCTTAACAAGAACCTTTGAAAGTAAATGGCAACCTTGTAGCATACTAATAAGAGGAGAGAAATGATGAGCCCTGAGTGCTATTGTGGCAGTTCTTAAAAATATTTTCTTACTTTTGCAGCTGGCCTTAACTGTTGCACAAGTTTTCCTTGATCAGCTTCTATGTTTTTGGATTACATCATTCTTATCTATTTATAAGCATTTCCTTATACTCATCACCATTAATTAAATAGCAAATATCTGTAGCCAAGAAACAATTTACCGAGCAGCAATTTATTCTGACTAAAGCAGGAAAAGAAAAAAATTAGGAGTGGAAGTTGTATTTTTAAGCACTGAATGATTTAGTTTCAGAGGTCTTGATCAAATTAAATGGAGGATCAAATTAAGTGCCAACTGGTGACTAAATTGCACTGAAGACATTGTACTTACAACAACTAGTTTCCTGCATGCAAATGCTTATGAGGTGAATATGGGTAGTTATTAGTAGCTGTAGCATCTGTGTCCCATATTTTTGACTCTCTTTCTTTCATCTGTCTCTCAGTCATATTAGAGGAAATATTGCTTCAAACTGCATGTTCCACTAGGGCAGTACTTAGGTCTCCTTCCAAGAAATGCCATACAAGTAATGCAGTCACTGTGATTCCTAACCATGAGGGAGTAACTTAAAGAAAAGGGGACAGGGGCTATACAACTGGCAGGATACAAAATGCATACAATTTCATAGGTCTTCCTATGAAATACTGCTAGAATCTCCTGGTCATGTTCTTAATATACATGGTTATATACCAATGCATTTTTTGGTCAAATAGTTCAACAATCTTAATTCAAAAGTGTAAATGAGTTAAGTACTGTGTAGACCTCTGTACCTTCACAAAGAGAGGAAATAAGCAGGAGCAAATGAAGTGTGGTCTCACAATGTCAGATATTAAAGCCAAAGCTGCAAATAGAGAATAAAATATTTTATTGAGCAGGATGTTAATGTTTACACTGTAGCTTTTTTGCCCTAGTTGTACATGAAGCACCTCAGGCCAAATGCCATCCTTGATGCACCTTCATTTCCTTGACGTAGCCATGTGGGGTCAGGCATAGCTAGTAATTTAACAGTTGGTAGGATGAAGTCTAATCAGTAAGTCCTGATGACCATTTTACACCAATCACTTTAGACATCTCTAGTTTATGATTCTAGTGGCAGATTTGTAATTCCAAAGACATCAGGAGCGTGAAAACTCCCTTCTAGTCTCCCATGCCTCTTCATTTGTCTGTGCAAGCAGCAGTCTTTCGATTAATCCTGTGAATCAACTGGGTCAGTGTTTTCAGTCTCCAAAGGTATCTTTTGTGCTTTGATCTGCTGATTACTCTGGAAAGATTATCTTGTTTGTAAAATGGCTGGGATGGAATTCTTTTGCGGTGTTGGTGTGAACCTTGCTTTTAACAGTCTCTTGGAAAGCCAAAAATATCACATTTATCAAGGAGAGAGATATCATGCTGGACTGAGATTGACCCAGAAGTTTGCCTAAAGATGAGAGTCCAATGGCCAGTGGACTGAACCTCGTAAACCCATGGGATTTGAAATTTGGATCTAGCATGGTCAGAGTCCAGACAGGGATTTTATCCAGTGATCATGAAGTTTTCTTCCCCTTGACCCACACTTTCTTGTCTGTCCTGGCATGCATACAGTGCTATTAGAAGAAGTATGCACTAGGTTGTATTTGATCAAGGTGGTTTCAAATAGGAGTCATTGTTTTCTTTTGACATAATGTGTGTGCATTTTTGGACCTTACACAAGGTGTTTAACAAGAGCTCTGGTGAAAATAGCTATTAGGGTAAAGAGAGAGCAAGGCTGATTCACTGCAGATTTGCAGCTGATGGTGTATTGATTTAAAGAAAAGAATGCTGAATTTATTGTAAGAGATGACAGCGTAAAAGCAGGATGGAAGATGAATGTTAGCAAAACTAATGGGATGTGTAATGCCTTAGGAAAGAAAATGGAGTAGAGAGAGGTGATAATCTTTAAGGTATAGTGTAACTTGGTTGTGTTCTCCCTCAGTTTGCTGTGATAGTTAATCATAGTTTGGGATGTTCTTGGACTATTTCTGATGGGTCTTATAGTAATTGGTCATGAAAACTGTAAATATAAAAGAGGTAACATTAAAACAAAATGATGGCAACTCTGCTATTGTTACGTCCTCCTGGATTTTGGATTCAAGTCTTTGTCCCAGCTATTAAGAGAATATGTACTGTAGCCAGTAGACTTATTTAATTGAAAAGTTTTTCTTTATTAACTTATTCTAATGCATTGCTTAGCTCTATAATGCAAGTTATAAAATGCAGTTCTGATGATTACAGTGCATTGCAGAGGTTTACTTTCTCAAGAGATAACAAGTGCCTTTCACCTGTGGACAGATGCTGTTTTGTAATAGCTTTCAGCAGTTTGTGTAGTACAGCTATGGAAAGGTTTAGGTTCTTTTTCTAGGGATAGAGATCAAAGGCTAATGGGTCCCTCACCAAAATTTTCTGACTGCAGCCGTGAAAGGACAACCAAGTTTCATTCTTGTGCTGTTACTCCCTTGCTGACTAAATGAATGTGGTCACTCTCTCCAGACACCTGGGATAGCCAAAGGGTTAAATCCTAGCAAAGCCATTTCTTTTTTCCCAACATTTCTTAGATTTTTGGCATTGCTTCTGAAATGTTGGCAATAGACAGCCTATGGTTTTTCAAATTGCCCACTCTCAGCAGACATCCTGATTTAAGAAGGCCAGCTGTTCATCATTACTCAGGGCACTCATTAAAGACCAAATCTGCTGGACTAATCATTACACTCAAGTTATGGAGTGCAATGTAAATCAGAGTTAAAGGAAATGATTAAAATTTGTTAAAGATCTTAGATTTTAATTTTTTTATGGCTTAAATAATACGTTTCATAATATGTTAAGATTTAAACAAAGCAATGATTTATTATGATTTTACTGAAGACTAACATCAAATTAACTCTCAGTTTATAGTCATAGTTTTAACATAATTATTCAATTACAGTGACTTGAGAGATACTAGCAAAATTACTTTCTATCATATTGCCTATAATATTATTGATTATAGGTTTTTATAGTAGGAAATCAGCAAAATATTAGCATATGGAATAATACCAATATATTAGCACATACCTTATAGAAGAACTATTGTTATGTCTGTAATATTAGTGACTATTTGTCGTACAATTACCACCTTTCTAGGACTGCAGTAATGGGACAAGGCAGTCAGCAACATTTTAGTGCTCCAGGGAGATCAGGGTATTTTGATTAATACTGGACTGATCAGAGAATAGTGGTGTGAAATACCGGTGGAATAGTGTGGTGAGCAGGAGTAGGGAAGTCATCATGCCTCTGTACTCAGCACTGGTGAGGCCTCACCTTGAGTACTCTGTTCAGTTTTGGGCCCGTCACTACAGGAAGGACATTGAGCTGCTGGAGCAAGTCCAGAGGAGAGCCACCAAGTTGGAGAGGGGAGTAGAGAACAAGTCATATGAGGAGAGGCTGAGGGAACTGGGCATTTTTAGTTTGGAGAAGAGGAGACCTCATTGCCCTCTACAACTACCTGAAGGGAGAGTGTAGAAAGGCAGGCGTTGGCCTCTTCTCCCAAGGGAATAATGACAGAACCAGAGGAAATGATCTGAAGTTGCGACAGAGGAGGTTTAGATTAGATATAAGGAAGAATTACTTTACTGAGAGAGTGGTCAGGCACTGGAACAGCCTGCCCAGGGAGGTGCTGGAGTCACCGTCCCTGGAGGTATTTAAGAAACGTGTAGACATGGCACTTCAGGGCATGCTCTAGTGCCCAAGATTGCTAGTTTGTGTCTGTTTGTGGGTGTGTGGGGTTTTTTTTGTTTGTTTATGGTTTTTTGTGGGTGTTTTTTTTTTGGTGGTTGGACTCGATGATCTCAAAGGTCCCTTCCAACCATGAATATTCTGTGAAATAGTTCATTTCAGTTATTGACTGTTTTACAGCAGTGGTACCAGAATGGTACAAAAGTGAAAGGATGCTGTCAGAAGAAATTTTACTTGAATCAGCCGCTTGGGCTTTGTGAAGTGCTTGAAAAACTTTTTTATTAGAAAACTTTATTTGACTAGCCTTTTGCATTAAAACAAAAAAACACGACAAACTATTTTATGTGCTCCCAACACAAGCACTACAAGTATAACACTTGCGCTGATGTGCCTGAATGGCATAATTGTCAAAGATGCAGGATGACTTTTTATTTTGTTCACACTGCATAAACTGTCAATGGGAAAAGGAATAACAATAGGAGCAGTGTAATATTCTGGCTGTTTCGTATCTGTGCTAATTAAATTAAATGTTCGGTTATGTTCGTTGCTACCTGACTATATCCCTCATTCTAGTCTGAATGTAGGCAGACAAAGCTGCAGACAAAGCTGCAAGCTCATAATTTCTTTGTCTGTTAAATTGAAATGCCTTTTATCAAATTTCTATTTTGTGTGTATGTTGGCATACAGTCAAAACAAACTTTAGTATTCTTTCTGATAAATAGCCTGAGGTCCTATGACTGTTGATTATAAAGCAAGTTTTCCAAGCATTTAGTGATTCTTTAAACTATTTTAAAAACACACATTTTGCCATTTTCTTTTCGCTATATAGATGCCAAATTTGAACTCTACTATAATACTTATCACAATGGCAAATAGGACTCGGCTCTGTCCTCTGTGTTTCAGAGTTGATTAGCTGAAGTGGCTTCTTTCACTGCAAGTTTCATGGAAGTGTTTCCTGAGATACCTTGATCTCTTGAACTTTGGCAAAGTGCTCTGGATTAATAACCTGTGAATAGAAGTTGTGTGTGGTTATGCCTGTTACTTGGCTCAGAAGTCTATACTCTTAGAAGATGCATAATCTAATGTTTGAGGGATGGGGGATGATCCAAATAGCTTGGGGTTGCCATCCACTCTCTCTTTTTTGGGGACGCATACTGTGTAAATTTATTGATTATAATCTGGGATGCTTGTCTACTCCCCCAAACTCTCGATTTAACATCTCCAGAAATGCTGCTCTTCAATGATGGCTCCATATTTAAAACAACGTTTTAAGGTGCATTACTTTAGAAGGTTTGAATTTGTGTAATGCATGCCAGGCTGATCTTGCATAATGGCAATTCATTAATTAAGGTAAAATCTGATACTTTATAAAAGTCCATTACATTAACAAGTTTACCCTCCTATCAGCAAAAGCTCATCTGAAAGCAAGATTTAGTTTTTATAAACCCATGTTCATTGTCTTTGATTATATTGCATTTCTTCTAATGCCTAACCGTGCCATAAATTAGTTATCTCATTATTTTGTTGGGATTGATTCCAGGTCTACTGATTGTTGATGTTAACCCAGTCAGCCCGTTTGCCTTTCTGTAAAGTATTGTCCCATCACTACTTTATTTTCTTGTACTTCTTAACTTTTTTAGTGTTCCAGAAGCCATTGAAAACCTACTTCAGTGGTTCAGGTTGCTTGTCAGCCAGCTCTTTTTGTATTATTGCAGGTGGTTTTTTGGCTTTCTTGTTTGGTTTTTCTGAGGACTTTATTTTGGAAGTGTTAAACTGCTGTTTACATTCCAACAGTAACTGAAGATGATGCAGAAGTAATTTATTATCTTTAGAGGATGCAAATACTTTCCACTTTTCCTTTACAAAATTCAGGAGAACAATCTTTAATACCTTTGCCCTTTTTTATATTATCGTACATAACTTGCTAGGAGTCTGTACATACTATTACTCAGATCCATTTGTGTTCTTGCTGTGCTTAAAAACCTTTGAGTGCTAGTCAGAGTGTTGCTTTTATGTATATTGTTTCCTGTACAAAATTTCTGGCCTTTCTAGCTTTTCATTCATATCTGCTGAGATAATGCTGTCATCTTCTTTGTGTGAGTGTGTATATTTATTGACAGATTTTTCTTGTCTCTCTAAAAGAGACTTTTCTAAGTCCACATGATTTTCATTATTAACAGATGGATTGTGACTTTTGGAGACATGTCCTAGTTGTTTTAAATAATTCTTAATTATTTTAAATTAACGATAATTTGCATTTTATTCCTTCTCTAAGATGACTAGACTCTGATGTTTTTCAGCTTGGCAAATGGATATATTTCAGCCATTACACTTAGATTACTAGTTTCACTTTTACAGCCGCATGCATCATCTGTCCAGGAGATGGCTGATGTAGGATGGCTGTGTGTTGGATGTGGGATATCTGTGAGTCAAAAAATTTTATGTAAAATCAGTATAAAGTGTGAAATATTTTTGTACTAATATTCTGAGACCTCTAGTATTTTAGGTTAATGGTTCAGCTTGTTTTTCTCTTTGTGACAAGTAATTAACCCACAGGAGAATTTTGTGCTGTGCTCCAGTGTGTCGTGGTGGTTGGTAGCAGATGCCATCGAGTAGCTTAGATGGTGATCATCATTATGTAGAAGTTTGGGATCTCTTGCTTCACAGGTGCGATGGACTTGGAGAGAAGCATTGCCCCCCATTTTTCTTTACCCAGCTGATTCCTACTGGTTGCCTTTAAATAATGACATTTTAAAAACATTTCAGTTTTAATACACTGGAATTAATTTATTATTTTTCTTCTTTTTAATGCTAACTACTCTGGATCTATGTAGATGGGGAACTCTCATTTCTGTAAATGGGTCCTTCACTAGCAGTGTAGTCATAATAACCTCATTTTCAGCCCATATGATCAGTACAGTGTCCCGCTGTGACCAATTTCTGAAACATCTTATGGCACTTACTTCTCTTCCAAGAAGTTCCCTGAAGTGCATATCTGAATTTCTTGAGTAGTACATAGCAACATGGGCTCAGAGAGGAAATGAAGTTGATCCCAAAGGCAAAAGCTCACTGATGTAGTAGGGAGAGTGGATTTTTCAGCTCTCGGTATACTTTTAGCGTCTGTCCTTGCAGGCTTGTTGTGTCCAAACAATAAGAATAAATCCAGGAGATTATATTTGTTCAAGTAGGTACTGATTCATACGAGGACTTAAGCAAGTGCCTCATCCTTAGGATGCAGGAAGGCTCATCTCTATTCAACAAAGCTTTTATATCACCACTTAGGCATGTGCTCAAGTGTTTCACTGAAATAGAAATGTAATTATTTTCTGTGCATTGACTTAAACACTTTGTTTAGACTGGCACTTATCATGTCTTCAGTAATCTGTTCCTGATTCCTAAACAAACCCCTCTGTCCCTTTCAATAAAAAGGTTTAATACTGAGTTTTACAATACATGCACCTGTGTTTCTGTGCTTGCAATAATAAACTTCAATGACAAGTGAGGAGCTGGAGTGGGGAAATTACAAGCTATGGTTAAAAAACCCCTTGTTTCCCCTCCTTCTATCTGCTTAATCAAGTATATTAGGCCTGATGGATTTTCTATATCAATGCTAGAAAACAGCTCTCTGAACATATTAAAAGTTCTGCATTCAGAAAACATTGTTGGTATGGTTTGTTTGGTTGGGGGTTTTGTTTGTTTGGTTTTAGTTGGTTTCTTTGGTGTTTTTTGTGGGTTTCTTTTGTTGGTTTCTTTTGCTAGTAGGAGTTGATGTGGTTTATGTGGTTATCCTCAGTTGGATTATTTTGGGAGAAAGGAACTGTGATAACACATTAGGTATACCTTGCTTAATTGCTGAAGCTTGTATTCAACAGGGCAGCACTTCTGTTCATTCCCGTTGCAGACAAAAAAATGAAAACAGGTATTTTTCAAAGTCACCTAAGGTGATGTGTGTGTGCAAATCCCATTAATAGCTTTGTAGATGGATTTCAAAAATGCTAGGTATTTTGGGGAAATCATTTGTGAGAAGTAATGCAAATGGAATTTTGCAGTGAAGAAAATAGAAATATATGTGGCTTTTTCTGATTTGCTATTGTGTGAAGGACAGTGTAATTGGAAAATAAAGTGGGGGGGTATCACTTGGACAGTAGCAGGAAAGGGCATGGAAGACAATTTCTTATTTTTTATTTTTATTCTTATTTGTAAAGACAGAACTGAAATTCAAATCTTCCATAGAGCAGAAGAAATAAACCAAAGTAAACCCACCTTTTATTGTGAGACATCTAGATGGTACCTCAGGATTCTGTTATTGGGCTAATAGTTGCTAATCTCTAATGCTCACTGCAATATAACACTTTTTAAATGTCCCATGCAATATGATGTCAATCAAGTCATCAAGAAAATGGCATTGCACAGTGAAAATATGTTTGCTTGGCAAGCAGGCATTTCACCAGGCTTGATGAAAAAAGTCTCAGTTTGGTAAGTCTGTGATGTTGGTGGGCCAAAAGTCACTCCATTGTCAAAAACTGTCTGGGCTATATTAGCAGTATTGTTACCTTGGACTAGGTTCTGCAGTTGAAATACTATATGTAAGATGCAACCTCTTCTTTTTGTATAGAAACAGAGAGAGAGCTTTGTTCCTACAATTGTCATAAAAGAAAACCGTCTATTTCTCATGAAACTTTTCCCCTAAGACAATTTCAATGCTAAAGTTCATATGACATATTAGAGAGTTCTCTTTATTCTTTTTTTTTTCTATGAAATTTTATGTGGGGAGATAGAATATAGAGACTTGTTATAGTTTAAGACTTTATACAAGCGAAATGTTATGTGGATGCTTAGGTGTTTGATATGTTTTGCTGGTTTTTAGCATGTAATCCATACTACCTGGAACTCCTATTTTGTTAGGAAGTGTTTGTGGGCCTAATTCCTTGTGCTTTGCAAGTGCTCCTGCTTCTTCACTTTTTAAAACGGAATTGTTGATTCATTCTCCATCCACACATTCCACTATCTGCCCATTTGATCTTTGCTCGCATCTGTGGGTTTATATGAGCCTTGAACTAAGTGTATGCCTGTATCATCTCAAGCTGCTCTACAAAGACATTCACATCTTGTTGACTTTCTACTAATTTCTGCATCTCTCTGTGTAATGAGTTCTTGTCTGTAGTAACATCACCACATTGTGCAGGCAGCAGAACCATCTAAATTTGAGGGACTTGGAGCTGTGGGACTGGCCTGGGGGAAGAGAGAGGACAACAGTAAATACATGAAATACTATTGCGCATCTGGGCAGGATTGTATCTTGCCTTTACCTTTGCCTGTGTTGATCTTTAAATCTAGCAAGGAAAGATGATCAGAGCTGTGATGTTGTTAGAGATGGCAGTACTGCTGTTGAAGATATCCTAGCCCCATTTGCCATGCGTAGATGACTAACAGAGTCATAGATGACTAGGAAAATCAGAAACATCCCAGAAAATATAATTTTGACTAGCAGCAGCATTAAAATTATACTCCTTCTGAAGTATTAAGCCCATATATTTGGTTTCTTCTTCGAGGTTCTCCCTCATCTCTCTGTAAAAGTTCTGTGCTTGGTTTTTCAATTACTTGCATTTTTATGTGTGCAAGGGACCATCTAGGAAGATTCAGTCTTTTCAGGACAGAAATCTCTTCCACCTTTGACGAGAGATGACAAAGTTATCTGTGATGCCTCACTGGCTACCCTTTGTCAGTGAGAGGAAAAGAGGGGAAACGGCTAGACACAAAAGTGTTTTTTCTTTTCCAAACCTCCCTCTACCCCTGTCCCACTGGGTTTCTGAAAGTGTTTATTCATTCATCAAGAGATCTTGGATTGACTCACTTGCTACCATAGGGGAGTGGAAGTCTTAGGATACTGTGAAGTGGAGGTCAGACTCAGCCACTTGATGGCAAACACCTCAGTTTTCCTCACCTTATTATTTCTGGTCTGTGTGATTGCCAGCCTGCTTGACAATATGTGGTATTGCTTTATAAGGCATTTTAGGTGGGTAAGAAGTGGGTGAAGGAGACAGAGTGCAAATGGCACCTCCAATTCTTTCACTGGGAAGGAGCTAGGTTGCTGAGAAGACTACTTCTGATCCCGGTCACCTAGAGGCTGCATGTGCTCATTAGCTTTTGTGCTCATTAGCTTTTGTGCTCACATCTCAGGATCCCACCAACTATGCAGAATGACAATGAAGAAAAATCCCCTTCTTTCTGCAGACCATGTGTCCTCTGAAAGGATGTGAGTAATGGATTTAGGTTTTGGTGCTGCATTGTTGGTTGCTTTGGGTTTGTTTTTTATTTTTTGGTGAGGGCCTATGGGGTTTTGTGGGGTATTTTGATACTCAGCTGTGAGAAGAGGTAAGAAAACCCAACTTGAACCTGGGTTTCTCTGCCTAGGGCCCAAAACATGTTCTCATTTATACCAGCAGAAGAGCACACACAAGGTGTGGAGGGCTTAGCCCATTAGTCAAGCATTCTACTCCATATCACAGCAGGTGAGGCTTGGACACAGATTTTTGGTGTGTGGTTTTGTGGGTTTTTTTAATGCATTTTTTTTGCCAGTTGAGCCCTCCCTCTTCATCAGCCAGCAAGAAGATGACCTTGATTTTTTTGGGAAAAAATAATCTTTACATATATTTTAATCATAGAATAAGAAATCCACTGATTTTCACTGATTCCTATTGTAGAAAAATTGTAATTTGGCCATCAACATTAAAAATAAATCCTTAAGCATAAAAGGCTAGGAAACAGCATGTGTTGTATAGTGCCTTCCCTTTAACTCCATATAATAAGATTGTAGCTCTCTCTGTCTGTGCAAACCTTCTCTCCTGAGATCTCTCATGTACAGAAAGATTGAAGAGAAGGTATTTGACCATTTCCTTGTGAAATGTCATCATTGCAGCAGGTTCCAACTCAAATCAGATTATTAGACTGGAGAGATAATCAGTATGTGCATCGTTATTTCACAGTCATCTGTCTGAGACTTAAAATACTGTGTAGATTATAAATTAGTTTGGGATGGTGTGAGGAGTGTCTACCCATGCCAAAGCTAGGCATATGTGATCCTGCTAACACAGCACTTTACAAATTACACAGTGCAGGACACAAGGCTGGATGGGCCATAAACTTTAAAGGCCCTCAGTGGGATATGTTTGTTTTAGATTCTTAATTATGGCAAATTTTTTCCCGACAACACAATGAGTTTAGAAATACAGATAGTTATGTGTGCTTGGTGTTCTGGATGGGAGCACACTGTGTATCTATCTAAAATGAGAGCTAGTTGAATGTTGGAATTGGAAAATAACAGATACTGTAGGCATCAGATGATCCAAATGAGAATTGATGTTTCCCAACTAAGCATAGGCTAACCGGCAGGGCTAGGGCAATAAACATCTACAGATATCTGGAGGACATCCACACCAAGCAGAAACAGAAGTGTTATTTGGGGTGGTCCAAGAAATATAATGAAATGAAATTTGGCAAAGGAAAAGGTGAGCTGCATATTGCAAAAATAAGGGGACAAAATTCCCTGAAACAGTAAAATTCTCTTAAAGAAACTGGCATCAGTTTTCACTTTAGTTTGAACTGTCTGGTTGCTGGGCTATCTAGTTCGTCAGAAAGAGTCTTTGGGGTCTGTCTTCTTCATATAAGTTTAGTTATTCTAACTGTAGAGTAATGTTTTCACTAATGCCATTGAATGTTTCCTGAACAATTATATGTTTAGCATACTCTGTTTCCTTTCTCTCAGAATGCAATCCTTTCAACTGGAGATAAATACTTTCCTTGAACACAAGACAGCTTGGGCGGATGGAAGAAATTCTTGTTTGTGGAGGTTTTTAAACCTGGTTTCTGAAAGCTTTCACTGTATCTCTGTTTTTGGCGGGCGTGTATTTAGTAGTGCCTAGTCACAGAAAGATACTTGGTGTGAATGGGAGGATGCTGCCAGCCCTTTACTTTTCCTTAAGCACTCTGCACAGTCCAATGTGGCTTGAAGAGTTTTTTCTTTATAATGTCAAACCCATCTCTGCTCCCCTTCTCTTTGGTTCTCATCCTCTTGCCCAGGTCATCTGCAGGGAATCTGGAAGCTGAGAAGTGGTGCTCAGGGAAAATGCTCGGGGAAAATGCTATTGCCCACTCCCCGCCTCTTGATAGTCCTGTGTTCCCAAATGGTATTTGCATGTAAGTGATGCATAAAGAAAATTGCTGAAGCTTGAGCTGCAGGTTATCTGCTTGTTTTTCATGCCCTGATAAAGTCCTGTGGCTCCTTGTTGTCTCTGCTCTCTCAGGATGGGAAAGTCAAGGTTTGAAGAAGTGAAGTGGCTGCTGCTGCTGGTTGTTGCTGTGCAAGTGAGGAAATTGGTTCTGCCCTCTGTCGTTATCACCCCACGCTCTACTATTTCTGCTACTGGAATTGATGCTGGATTCTCCTCTGCCAGACGTGTATGGTGTTCTGGACTGCATGTTTGAGGGCTCTCCTCAGGTGCCAAATCAAAAGAGGTAACAGTCAAAGAACTAAACAGATGGATCTTGGCAACTTATGGTCAAGGGTTCCTCTATGGAAAAAAAACGTTGCAACAGATCTAGTTTTTGTTTGTGGGTTTGTTTGTTTTCTTTTTTTTGCTGTGCGTAGTGCAAAAATAAGATGTATTCAATAAGCCCTCTCATCTGGAAAAAGTAAGGTCATTCTGGGTGTTTTAAAGGTCAGGCAAGGTAATGTTGGTAAGTTTAAAGTGCTTTGCCTGACTTCAGACTGCAACAAAGCAATGAAACAACTGAAATGGGCTCCCTTTAATCAAGAATTAATTGCTGGAATATATATTCTGTAAGGTAACATATGGAGTTGGGAATGCTCGTAAAAGGAATTTCTTTTTTTCTAGACATGGAAGACACAAAGATGATAGTGGAGAGCTGGTTACCTGACAAAGGTAACAACAGACTTAACAAAATGAATTCATGAAATTTGCCTGCTATTTCTAAGAGTGGGGAATAGTAGGGGATAAGTGGATTGACTTAGTTCCACGTGGCAAATTACATAAGACCATAGAAGTACAGTTATAAGTGAATTGTGAACTAGTATACTGCCAGATATCAAAATCCCAAACAAAAGGGACCATTGCTGAGTAGAGACTTTTTGAATGAGGCTGTGAAAGTGTCAGTACTCAGTCCAGGCCTGCCTGTTCAGCACTTTCATTAATGGTCCAGAAAGTAAACACAAAGCTGCTACTGAACTGGAGAGTCATCAGAAATGCACAGAAGGGGAGAGAGATGAAAGACTTTGGTTTATCAGAAAATTGTCTTGGGAACATTTGCATGTAGTACATAAAAACAGAGAGGGAAAAAAATGAGTTCTGAAATATATTTAACCTAGTGAAGGACTAGAACCAGAACTATTGGCTGAAAATTTAAAGCCAGCAAATTTAATATGGAAAATCAGTGTGAACACAAAAAATGCTAGTGAAAGACTAACCACTGGAAAAAAAAAAAGTGAAAACATACTCTCTAGCTCTGTCTTCATATCAAAACCATCTGGAAGATGTATTTTAAGCAGAGTTTACAGGTCTGAGGGGTACGTGGGCAGACTATATTGTTGTTAGATATGAAGGTGGCCAGAATACATAATTTTAACAGTTTTCTTCTGGTTTTAACATCTTTGAAACTATAAACCTGAAACTATAAATCACTGCCTTCAGTGCTTTAAATTCAGTATAAAACTCTGCTTGCTGTCCCTCTGAAGAAAAGAGAAGTGGTTATACTTTGTGGTAAAATCCCAGCAATTCAAACAGCTGTGCAAGAAGCAAGAGTAACACACAATATGGAGCTTTCTTACCAGGGCTCTGGTGTCTGCATTGACACATAGAGTTACAAAGTTTGGTTTCACATTAACAGTTTTCAGGTTTTGGGGAACAGAATTTCTAACTCCGAAGATTCTGATGTATCTTTGGAGGGGCTGAAGAAGGTTTTTGCAGAATGTTCTCAACTTTCTACAGCAAGAAGTGAAGCAATAATGATGTGGTAATAATATGAGAAACTTTGAAACTTTTTTCTGATCTTTCCCCCTCCTGTTATCATCACAGACAAGCCAGTCTGCTATAAGGCAATGCAGTTTTAATCCCTTTGTAATTATAATAATGCACCAGGAACTTCTGGAGTGGGTCACAGGATGCTTCCTGAGCATGAGGATTAACTGTTCTTCTAACAGTAAGGAGCTAGAATGTCCTTTTCTACAGAAACCTTTGTCTTTTGGAGAGACGGTGTAATCAGTAATAGATAGTATTAAATAACTGGTGAGACCCTGCCCAGAGTACTGCATCCATCTCTGGAACCCTCAGCACAGCAAAGATATGGGTCTGTTGGAGCAAGTCCAGTGGAGAGCCACAATAAATGATCACAAGAATGGAGCACCTTTCCTGCATGGATAGTCTGAGAGAGTTAGGATTGTTCAGCAAAGAGACGAGAAGGCTCCAGGGAGACCTTACAGTACTTAAAGGAGGCTTGGGGACAAACTTTTTAGCAGGGCCTATTGCAATAGGACAAGGGGTAATGGCTTTAAACCAAAAGGATGTAGATTCAGACTAGATATAAGGATGACATTTTTTACAAAGAGGGTGGTGAAACACTGGCCCATGTTACCCAGACAGGTGGTAGATGCCCCATTCCTGGAAACATTCAAGATCAGGTTGGAGAAACCTGATCTAGTTGAAGATGTCTCTGCTGATTGCAGGGTGATTGGACTAGATGACCTTTAAAGGTCCTTTCCAACCCAAACTATTCTATGATTCTCGACAAAAATAAACACCTCCCTTCCTCCATCTGTTTTTAGGGCATAGTTGTATTTGAAAAATAATTCCACTTACAGCATGGTATTGCTGTATTTTTATTAACAGAGCACTGGAATAGGCTGCCCAGAGGGGTTAGGATGTCTCCTTCTCTGGAGATATTAAAAACCCGCCTGGATGTATTCCTGTCCAACCTGCTCTAGGTGAACCTGTTTTGGCAAGGGGGTTGGACTAGATGATCTCCAGACATAGTCACATGATTCTGTGATTACTTGTAAATTGCAATAGTTCGTTTCTGAATATCTGCAAGAGAAGACAAACCAGTAAGGCCTCTATTTAGAAAACTGTCTCGACTCATGTAAATTATTTAGTGTTCTCAAAATACCTTGCAAAAATTGACTTCTTGAGATTCAGAAAACATGAACTTCCAGGGCTGATTGGAGATTTCTGGTTTTGTCAATTAAAGTATTCTCACAGCCTTGGGAAAAAGGGAAAAAAAAAAAAAAGTGCGTGGGAACATATGCACTCGCATGTCTCTCTCCCTGCCATCATAAAGGCTTTGACAGAATTAAGCGAACCATAGTGAAAGTATACCATGGAAGCATCTGGTCTGTGGTTTCAGCTGAATGCCCTTCACTTCATTGTCTGTTTGCTTGTGTGTGATGAATTTCATGGACTGGCTCAGGTTGTTTGCACTGCCTTGCAGGCAAAGGATGTTACCCTCCACACAGCACTCAATGTCCTTCACAACAGACTGACTTCCCTGGAGAAACACAAGTGTCATTCAAGCAGAGATCATACAATGGAAAGCACATTCTCCTAGTTTTCTGAATTGAAAGAAATTTTCCCCTCTCTAGTACAAATGAACATTCCAAATAAAAATATGGCCAGTCAAGAATAGATTATTTTTGTGGGATATGTGCAATTTGTAAGCCAACGAAAGGAAGCTGGCTGGAAGACTTTCTTTAATACTTGCAAGAATGAAAGTGAAACTAAATGTCTGTCTTCTCTCTAGTCAGCACATTATCTTTTGTATTTGAATGTTAAGAAAACAAAAAGCCTCCAAACTTAATGGAAAGGAGGAATGAAAAAAAATAGAAAAAAATGAAGATGATATTCTCCCATGAAGGTGAGAATTCTCCAAAATCTCAAATGTGCATAACACTAAACTTTCAACCTTTGTCTGTATGTGGTCATTTCTCCAGTTATATTGAATGAAAACTTTCTGTGTTATTCTAAATTAGTGTAAATAAATATGCAATTCTATTCTTGTTATTCTAAATGTGTTTGTGCTTGGATCTTCTGTAAAATGAAGATCATGAGCAGAACACACATGAACCTAAAGGAAATCAAAGTACCATTATGGCCCTATGAAAAAATTAATTTGATGGCAGCTCTTTTTCTGAGGCTCCATCT
The DNA here is from genome assembly GCA_004320125.1 of Scolopax mira. Classification (NCBI taxonomy): domain Eukaryota; kingdom Metazoa; phylum Chordata; class Aves; order Charadriiformes; family Scolopacidae; genus Scolopax; species Scolopax mira. The sequence goes on along the minus strand of BJBW01001076.1, from coordinate 51,801 downwards.
GATCTTTTCTCTATCTTTCTATCAACTAGTAGGAGAAAATACATATGTTTTGTAAAGGAAAACCCTTCCTCTTCTATTTTTTGAAAGTTACAAAGATGATGAAAAGTTTTGAGGATAGTGGAGAAGCAGTTGGAAAGCTGTCATTAATCCTTGGCAATATTTGTACCCTAGTGAGCCACTTCTTAAAGTACCACTGTAGAAGAGAAAACCAATGTGGAATGCAGGACCTGTAAATAAAGGAAGGTGAGTTTGTGTATGCAAATTGTTTCAGCCAAAGAGATTAGACAGAAGACATTTATGACTGTGACAGGGACATGTAAACATTTAAACAACTAAAGATAAAGAAGCTATGAGCTTTTTGTTGCTGTTGTTTTGTTTAACTAAGCAAGCATGCCTTATCCATTAAGTTCATGCATGTATAACTTACATTCAAGGAAGGGTTTTATTTGTTACAGGCTACTGTCCTTTATAAGGCAAAACAATTTCCCTCCCTCAAAATAAATAATGCTTTATTAAAAAGCTCTGTTGCATGTGTGTGCATTAAAAGAATACGAGTGGTTTTAACCTCTAAAAAGAAATAGTGAGGTTAGCATGTTTGTATGCTGGAACCTTAGAACTCATTAGACTGAGACTGAGACACTGTCTTCTCCCAAGTAGTTGAGGACCAGAGATATAACCATTCAGGATGCTGGATACAGAGGAAATATCAGAGAGGAGATGGCAACCGAAGGGAGCTGATGATCCAAAATAAGGGTCAAAGAAGCAGATGATTTATAATTCTGTTTATGAAATTCCAGATTCACTTTTTTTTCTTGATGAAGACCAAGGCACAAAAAACCACCCCCCTTAAAAAAACTCCACAACTGAAACCCAATCTGTTGTACTGAGCACCCAGCTAGAGAACTTGCAGGCTGAAGAACCAAGCCATTGAACAACCCATGTTACTGGGGTGCTCTGGAAGCAGGATGTTCAGGCTGGAGTTGTATTGACATTTGAACAGTTGTGGTATCCAGGAAAGCTTAGACTTCACTGATTCAACACCTTCAAGTTGAAATTTGGCATTAGAGAATCTGAATCAGGGGTGAGTGTTTGTTCCCATGAGCCAGACAGATCCAATATGGGATGCAAGTAGGTATCCATCCATATCTGAACACACTGCAGGTGCCATTGCTGAGTAATTCTCCTTGTGCTTTCCTGTACACATAAAATATGAAAGAGTAGAGCATAACACAATGATTATAAGAGCTATTCTGTTGTTGTTTTGCAGTTTCTTCCTTGCCAGATGGTGGAATTAAGAGGAAGGGTAGTCCTTGTTCATAGAATCATAGAATGGTTTGGGTTGGAAGGGACCTTAAAGATAATCTAGTTCCAACCTCCCTGACATAGGCAGGGACATCTCCCAGGTTGCTCAAAGCCCCATCCAGCCTGGCCTTGAATAGTTCCAGGGATGGGGCATCCACAACTTCCCTGGGCAACCTGTTCCTGCCACATCACCGTCACAGTAAGGAATTTCTTCCTGATATGTAATCTAAGTCTCTTCTCTTTCAGATTAAAAACATCAGCCCTCATCCTACTGCTATACTCCATCATAAAGAGTCCCTCCCCATCTCTCCTGTAGGCCCCCTTTAGGTAAGGAAAAGCTACTATAACATCTCCCTGGAGTCATCTCTTCTCCAGGCTGATCAACCCCAACTCTCTCAGTCTGTCTTCATAACATAGGTGCTTCAGCCCTCTGATCATCTTTGTGGCCCTCCGCTCCTTGTCCTTCCTGTGCTGAAGTCTCCAAAGCTGGATGCAGTACTCCAGGTGGGGTCTCACTAGAACAGAGTAGAGGGGCAGAATCATCTCCCTCAACGTGCTGGCCCTGCTTCTTTTGATGCAGCCAAGGATGGCTTTCTGAGCTTCCAGTGCACATTGCCGTACTTGTTGACCTCAGGAGAGAAGGTAAGACCAGTTAATTGGGTGCTTGGTGCTTGATGTTGTTGGAATGTGATGATTTACAGAGAAGTCTATGACAGATAAAGTCTGTCCTTGACCACACATACTATATGTGCAAGGGCATGTGAGTTCATGAGTACAGCATGGCTGTACGTACGCTTAATACCTAGTTTAGATTAGATTTCCCTTTGAGGTTTCAGGAATCCATAAAGATCATTCCCTCACCTTTACAAAATCAATTTCCTTTTCATGGTGCCAATAAGGTATGTCTTCCCCACCCATGTGGATTCTCCCTTTTGCCATCCTGGATGGCATCCTTTTCTTGTTATGTGAAATCTTACTCTAAATTTTGGACTAAATCCCTCCTGAAAGCTCAAGTGGTCAGTAACCTCCCCCCACTGCTCTATTTTTTTAACTGCAGTTACCAGAGAGAAAAATACTAAATTTCCAAACCATATTTCTTTTAGGTGGGAATATGGGGATTCTGCAAAGAAAACTGTTCATTTGAGAGAATTTTCCAAATCTGCAGCCTCAATAACTTGAATGAGCTTTCAAAATAGGTTTACATATGCCAAGAAAGATTCATGATTCTTCTGTTCCCAGAGTCTTACATAAAAATGAGGGGCATACAAAAAATGCAAAAAGTGTTTGATTTTGTTGAATAAGCATGCACATTAAGAGATGGTTTTTTTGGCAGTCTGCTAAATGTGGATAGCAGTAGTGAGCGATAGTTGAAATATCTATCCTTGGTGTCAGTGCAATATAAAAACAATCTGTATATTAAAACTACAGAAAAATAGTGCAATATAAAAATTAGTTTTTGTGATCATAAAAGCTCATTAATGATAAAGACATTGTGAACTGAATCTTTACTTTTAGTGTAATGAAATGTCCATTCTCATGACATTTTTTTTCCTTATTTGAAGTCCCAGTAAACTTCATTTGGAAAGTTGTTTCTGAAATCATAAATCTGCAAGGAGAAGAGAAGTAAGAGTATAAATATTCAGATCAGATTTATAGGATATAAAAAATTATTTTTTTTTTAATTTGGGGTTATTTTTAATCTACAAATAATACGAATGTCAGAAACAAGTTCCAAAAATGGAGACAGATCAATGTTTTAGTTCCATCTCTAAAAAAAGTTTAGAAATAAATTGTTCACAGTTAAATCTGCTTATTGAAATTAGATATTTTTTCAGTTTTATGGATGGAAAGATGCCTTCATGGTAAGGCTTAGACTGAAGTCTTTCTAATGGAAGTAGTATCAAGCACCTCTGTTATAAATCCGGAAACATATTTTCATAGTTAAAATATCTGCTTTCATTATTCTACTTCAGGTCTTAATATGAGATACTTAACTACATCTTCAGCACATAAGTATTTGAATACAAGGAGACCTTTGTCTTGAACTTTGATTTTCAATGCTTATAAACTATTAGGCTATATTTTTCTTCTTGAGTCCTTGTGACAGATAAAGACTTACCGTAAAGCAGAGGAGGGTCATATGAGCCAGATGTTCTGTGGCTGAGGTTTTGGGAGTTTTATTGCTTTTCTCCTCTCTGCCCTGCCCTTGCCCTGCAGTCCTTGGGAGACTCCAATGATATCTTTCCTTGGGGCTCTCTGAATGTCAGCCAAGACACACGGTGTGCCTGGTAAGTGCTCTGTGCTGGAGTCCTAAGGCTTGAACATCTTGTAAGAAGAAACTGTGAGCAGCAAGTGGATTTTAGCATCATAGTCACTAATCTTTATGCACTTAAGCAATTGCCACTCCTTATACATGAGGCTTTGAGAATGAAGTCTTTAACACAGAAATCGTATTCTCAGTTCAGAATGTGTGCCCTTCAGAACAGCACATTTCACATGTTGGGTTACTTGGTTAAAAATGCTCAGAATCACTGCATATCCAACCTATGGCAATAAAACTTGCTGCTTTTTAATGGTCAGTGAGTTTCATAAAGTCCTATTGTTTATTTTTAATATTTTTTTATTGCAAATTATTATTATCTTTCATAATTCTATGTTTTGTGCAGAAATGTTTCCATTCAAGATTTAAAGAAATATACAATCTGTAAAGATGCTAAAGTATAAAACTATGAGTAGCCGAGAAATAGTTATGATAGAAAGGTTTGGGTTGGAAGAAACCTTTAAAAATCTAGTCCAACTGCACCCTTTCATGGCCAGGGACATCTTTCACTAAATCAGATTGCTCAAAACTCAAAAATTTTCAGTGACGATACACCCACAATTTCTCTAGGCAATCCATTCTAGTGTCTCACCACCTTCATAGTATAAAAAAAAAACAACCCAACCCCCCAAAAAACCAACAAATCAAAGCTAAAAATCCTCTTCCTTATGTGCAATCTAAATCTAACCTCTTTAGGTTTAAAACCATTGCCCTTTGTCCTGTCACTACAGGCTTCAGTAAAAAGTCTCTGCCTTTCTTGTAAGCTCCCTTTATATAGGGGGCAAGGTGGAACAATTAATTAGAAAGTGGAACAATTTTTCTAGACTTAGAAGGAAAGAAAAAATAGGAAACTCAATCTGCCAGCTTTACAGAAGAGAGGAAATATTTAGCAGATCCAATTCCTGAAAAATAAGGCCTGTCTATGCTAATGGGATATTCCTGTTATTACTGTTTCCCAGAAAGGTGCTAGTGGAACTTTTTGACTGCAGAAGATGAAATGCCAGAAAATTTTTATTATCAGCAAATGTCTTTAGTTTTTGGTCAGTGGTTTGAATAGTCCATAAATTAATTTATTTAATTATATATATATTAATAATTGTCCTTATGCACATGTGAATATAGAGGTACAATTATCAAGGAAACTGATAAGAATACTGCTTCTTGCAAAGTTACCTGGAAGCTATTTTCTCTTAATCTTGCACTGTTTCTGTCTAGTAATGTCACCAGGGTACTGAACAAATGTCACATTGTGGCATTACTAGTGGTTTATATTTCTAGCGGTGTTCATACTTTCATCCTTACTTCACCTTCATCTTTCTGAGGACTTCAAGGAATAAAAGAAAATCTATAATTGGTGCTGTCTCCATTAGCATATTTACAGAACAGACTGTGTAGTAGTCATCTTAATATGCTGCCCATATTGCGTTCTGTACATCAGCACCTCAACTTTAAAATGACTACTCTGGTCTTTTAAACCTTTGATAAGAGGCAGCATAATTACTGAAGAATACCTCTGTGATCTTTTCCCTCAGCTGTCTCTGCTCTATTCTTCAGGTGACAAGCTTAGGCTTTTTATATTGGAAGATGACCATATTCCTGTTAGAGTAACCCCTCAAGTGAAGACTTTGTTATTTCCAATAGTTGTTTCAGATTATTCTTCCCCAAATATTTCACTTTTTAAAAAAATTTTTTCTATCCAGCATTTGTGTCTTCAGGTATTACATTAGCCCAAACTCTTATTTGCTTTAATATGACAGGGAAGCAGTTAGGGTTTTGGCTGCTGTAGTCTGGTTTGTATTTTCATATAAGTGTACATCACTATCCCATCCCCCAAGAGTCGCCAAAAACCCAGAAGGGTACCATAAGAATCACAGAGAAAAGAAGATTTTGTGGTTTTATTTCTTGTGTTTTGTTTTAAGAGTGCAGGAAATGGCACCACCATATAGATTATTATAACCTCACAACTCTTGGAAAATTTAGGTGTGGAGTGCCTCTGGCACCTTGCCAGAACTCTGATAAGTTGGTCCAACAATGTTTTTTGTCATATTTCATGTACAATCCATACCTAGTGCATGTCACAAGTTCCTAAAATGAACAAAAGAAAATGGCAATCAGCTAAATTAATGTTTTCCTCCATTAGAGTGTGAAGCTTGTAGGTTGCCATATTTGAATATAGATGGGAGACAAGTAGGATAAAGCACCACTTCAGAACTGGGTTGCTTGGAAAACAAGCCAGAGGAAATAAACTGCTAATTTGAGAAGAGATTGACTGATCAAAAGTCCTTTTAGCTGCTGAAATTGTCTTAGTTCTTATCTTAGATGGGGACTTTCAATCCCACTCTAATACCAGCTATAATGAATGGCTTCATCTGAGCACCAGTCATCTGTGGTACTTTGGTGATAACAGCAGTGTCTGTGTGATATATGATCTTTATCAGCTCTGTGCCTTTTCTAACATTAAGCTGTGTTCTCAAAAGTTGTTTTATGCTGTAATATGGTCACTATCACCAGCAGATCTTTACTTGTGAATGCACTGAAATTGGAGCAACCTTATTTTTAGAATTCCATATTTTTTCTGCTTGCAACTCACCTAGCTTATTTTCATTCAGTAAATATTATGGCTTGTTTGAGTCAAATTTCATATCCCAAGTCCTTTGCACAGTGTTCCACTTCAGGCAATAGAATCTCATTCTGTGGTGGTGCGATCCGGTCTTGTTTGAAGTTCTCTGAGCTTTGCAGGTTGTAGTATTGCCTAGATAAAGTGTTCCCTGCTTAGGCTTTTAAGATTCTGGTAGATGGCAGCTCTAGGATTGATTCCCTACATGACCTCTGTCTTGTAAGGAACTCTTTCTCTTATTTGTTTCTTTGTTTTCTATATATAGGCTTGATGCATCACCATACTTTTTTAACTCTCATTTCAGTAACTAGTACACTAGATTAATGTGGTCTATTACAGTCATTTCCAAAAATGTGACATTAGTGACTGAGAAAAGGCATATTTTAATTCAGACACTGTACAGTTGAAACAATTATCCAATGATGTTACAGGATTGGCTCAGTTGTTCCCTGTTTCCTCTTAAATCTGTTATTCTTCACCAACGATATTCTGAGAGCACCAGAGAATCCTGGCATAAAAAATGCACCCTCACTGACTATTTCCTTATTTATATATTTAGTAAACAATATTTTAGAAACCTAAGTTTATACATTAAATGTCATATCTTCATTACAGTATTAAATAAGGAGATACAATTACATTTTCATTACAGAATAAACCAAGGACATATAAAATTAAGATCATCTGGAATTACAGCGAGTGATGAAGCATTATGTAGCACTGGGGAATCAGAATAGCTTTCATAACACATTCATTTGTGAACTTTTTGGTTAGAGTAGTTATTTTGAAAAGTAGCTCTCTGAAGGAAAAGGAGTGATTTCTTCCTAAAACAATTGATAATTGGAAAAAGGTGGGTAATTCACCTGACTGTCCCTTTACTGGATGACTTGTATATATATTGGCTAGAAAATGTTAACCATACATGCAACGTCAGTTCTTCCTCTATAAGTTTTTGTTTGTTTGTTTGTTTGAGAGTAGGCAGTAGTTGTAATAACATTTTCATGGGATGTGATGACTACGTTATGTAGTCAAGATGACTATATAATGATTACAAGATGACTTTTACTACTTGTTTCATGAAGGTCCTTATTGTTGTGTGCTATTGATGCATTTTCTTAAATTTTCTGTTATTTTCTACATTGCATACAGAGAAGGAGCTTTTTAGTTTCCTGTTAATGTTCCCAGCTAGAACCTGAAAAATCCTAACATGGTACTGTTTATCACATCACTTAGTGTCACTTCCAATGTGACAGGAGAGTACAGTCCCTGAAGGACCTTCCCACACTTCATTAACACCCACTAAAATCCATTAAAAATATTAATGAGAATTGATTTCTTCAATAAAAAGAATGAAAAGGTTAAATGTGGACCATCAGATAAATGCCAACAACAACAGCAGTATCAGGGATTAATCTCTGCAAAGTATCAACTTTGAACATTACTGTTAAATATGAAGACTTTGAGCTAGCCATGAATTTCAACCCAGATAAAAGCTAACATTTACAATTTGACTCAAGCAAATATGTAGGTTAGAAGAGAGCAGTGGTAGCACTTACATGTCCAGCCTCAGATTTCCTGGCTTTAAGTTATTTCTGCCTTTTTCTAGCTTTATTGGTAGAGGTGTGGTTGGTTGGTTTGTGTTTGCATTTTCAGTTTGGTTGGGTTTTTTTCCCCAAGTATTAGCATTTTGTAATGTTTTAAAAATCTAATTTTCTAGAGTGAAAGGTGAGGTTTTGCGTGTTGTTCTTGTAGGTCCCCCAGGACAGTTTTGGGCTTCTGACCTCGTATTTTCTCTTCTCCATTGTGTATAAAGGAAGAAATAACATGTTGTTAGAAGTTTAACATGAGCTGGACTTATCGCTTCTGATTGAAAACGGAGGTTGGATAGTACTAGATGAACTTAAAACAGCTGTTTTATTTGCTTCTTTTTGCTGTTGCTGTTCTTTAACCATATGACTTGACATACTGCTCCATCAGTAATACCAGATCTTGACCCTCAAAAATCTTCTAATTAATGTCTTTCCTTTGACCGCCTATGCGAAGTGTCTGGGAAAATCCTATTCTCTCTCCTGTCATCACGGTGTTACTTTCTTATGCAAAAGAGATTGAGGAGAAAGATCTGGGAGGACCAGATGCATTGTTCTTCATTCACCCATGATTTTGCTGACCATTTCACTGAAGGCTGTGGTGCATAATCACTGGTTTAATAGCTGATCCCAATGTCTGCCCTTTGTGTTTGATTACTTGGTCAGAGACAACCACTTCTTTTTCAAACAGTACTACAGACCCACATGAAATAGAAAACCATACTGACCTGGAAGGAGTACACAGAAGGTGTACTGACCCTTGCTTTTCCCCCCAAAGTAGGAAATTCAGTAGTGTATGTGCTCTCATCTGAAACAAAACAAAACAGCCCAGATAAGACCGTGAGCCTTGTTTCTGAGACGCTCCTATCTTTTGTCCTGAGTAGCTCCTTGCTTCAGACTTACTTCCAAACCCTTGTATACTGCTAAATGAAAAACAGCAAACCACCTAGTAAAGTATTGTTACTCCATAGTCAATTAATAATTGTTACTTATTCTTTTCAAATTGGCAGCTGACTGTCCACAAGGGATCTGCATTAATGGCAAAGAAATCCTTCAGTGCTACTTACAGTTTGAAAACTCGATTCTGTTCATTTGTTAAGCTCCCATCCAGAGTTCTTGTAGCATTGCATTCCTCAGGTTTTTAAGACTGCTGTAGAAAACCAAAAAAGCTTAACTTTCCTGTGTGGTGCTTGGTATGTGCCCTATGCCCGATTTATATGCATTGTGTGCCTGGAGGGGTATGAATAATTATTATCTTGTGTACAGGCCTGGCCAAGATTACAAAATACAGGCCTGTGTCACCCCATGCAAATAATTTCTAACATCTGTCTGCCCTGAACCGTCAACAGCCATGGCCAGGGCAGTACATGGGCTAGTCCAGGCAAACTGTGGCCAGTGGCAAGAGCTTTAACAATGAACAGTTTTTCCTGGGCTTTGAACAGCTTGCTGCAAACTGTGGATGACGTTGATCGGTACCAGCCTTAGCAAATTAATTGCTGCATTGCAGCTGTTTCTACTCATTATGTGTCCATGTGTTTTGTATCCAGAAGGTGACAACCTTAAAAAGACCTTGAAAAATTTCCTAGTTCATGCTTCTGCCCTTGAGGCAGATAAGCTCTGTCTGATGCTTCTTTAATGATGTTTGTTTGTCAGGCCTGTTGTTGAAAAGCCCTCCAGTGGTGGTTCTGCCAAAGTCCTCAGCCAACTTCTTCAACATTTTCCTCTCTCTAACTGCTAGAAAGATTGTCCTGAATTTGAAAGAAAGAGAGATTCAGATTGGTCAAAACTATTACCGTTCATTGACAATAGGACTCTCCTTGGAGGGCAGGGGCCTTGCAGCTCACCTGTCCCTTTTACTTTCTCATGTGAACTGCCTTTGCCTTCTCAAAATATGATACCCACACACAGAAGCAGCCCTTTTATCACTGATCAAAAAGGTGGCTTTGTGGGTGTTTTTTTCCCTTCGTTTTTTTGCCCCCCCTCTCCCAGATGGTATTTCTGTTTACAAGTCCAGCTGAATGCATTCTTTTTTTCAGGAGGAAGGTGAATGTTGTCCAGTTCAGCTTGTGGCAAGCTGTAATCCTCAGATTCCTTTCTAGAGAGCTGATGCAGTGAGACAGTCATTCTCCATTCCATAGACTCCTTTGAGTAATACTTGTTTTGGCTGAATGATCTCTGTTTCCAGATCATTGTATCCACATTGGCAAGATCTTCTTGAGCTTTAATGCTGTTTTTTGCAGCTTCTCCATCCTTCGTGCTGTTTGCTAAACTAAGTCCTGGAAGAAATTTAAAGAAGGTTGTGGTACATGTGGTTCAAAGCATGTATCACAAAGAAACAAGGTGCTCTCATTGCAGATCACTTCAAGTACTTGCAGTACAGCGCAATATTGATCTAGAAGTCCAAATATAGCAATCCAAAAGCTTAAATTAATGTATTTTAGTGCAGAAACAGGCATTTCAACACTTTCCTGAAGCTCTTGATGATAAATTGTGGTAAGCAATGATGGTCCTATTCCAGCATGAGAATACCCCCATGTACATTCTATGGAAGTAATGGGCTCCCCATGTGTGATGCATAAACTTGCTTCTTCTGGGAGGATGTTTCATAAACATATGGAAATCATATCCTTCCAAATACTGACTTCTCTACTTTCCTGTTTAAACTCCTTCCTATGCTCAGCTGTGCTTCTGGCTTCTAATTCCATGAGGATAAGCTGTAAATTAAGGATTTACTGGAGAAAGGAAAGATGCAAAGGGAAAAAATCCTTACATCTGCTCTGATACTGGGAGGAAGATTATTTTCTTTCTTTGAAATGAAGAATGAAAGGCACACATCTAGCAGCATATCAGACGTGTAAGGACTGCTAGCTTTTTAGTTTTAACTGAATTATATTTTTTTTAATCATCAGACGAAGAACTTTCATACATTATTCTAACTGCAGTAAAACAATCCTGGCTTTGTAATCCAGGTGAGAGGCACAGAGCTGAGGTTAGGCATTTACTATTGGCTTACTTAAAGTCTGAAATATGGCAGGCAACTGCTGTACTAAATAATATATTAAGTTTGTAATAGAATATCATTCTTAAGTTGAACAATGTTATATATTTCAGAAGGATGAAACACGGGTTATTTAAACCAGTAGAGTGTAGATAGCTTCTCACACCTAGCCATAGCCTTTTAGATGACCAAAGAATGATGTCTTGGCTAGAAGGTCTCTACTGTAAACAAGGGGAGAGGAATGTTTCCAGAGAGTAATTAATGTGTTCCATCTCTTATGGTTCTACCAGGGGTAAATGTCTTGATATCTGAAGGTACCTGGGTTTTCTCTTTGGCTGTAAGTGGCCCCGGGTAACTCACATGGGCAAGTTTCTAATATCTAAGTTACTGAAGTCCTATTCAAAAATCCTCAGAAGAATGAGAGAGTACCTTTACAACATACAGTGAGGTGTAAATTTTTTTTTTTTTTAGATTCCCCAGGATTTAACTTTCTCTTAGCATAGTTTATACAGCTTCTAAAGTATTTTAGGATTTAGGAATCTGACAGATAAATACAGTCATTTATTCGTTTACTTCTTGGAGATTTAGGATGGCAAGGGAATAGCTAGTTGAAAGATTAGCAGAGTTCTGTGCTATGTCCAAACATCTTAATTTATTTTCTTCTGCTCAATATTAAAATTATTATGCAATGTAACTAGCTCCTGCCTCTTTACATAGGCAACAGGTAGGCCAAAGTAGCATTAAATAGATCTCTGAAAATGGTGGTAAGGCAAGAGAGAAAATGCTCTCTTGGAGGAGGCAAGTACTATGACTCATTGTAACTGTCACCAGTGAGAAAAAAATAAGAGGATATTCCCTCTGCAGAATTGACTAAGTTGAAGAAATACATAGGAGTCTAGAAAGAAAGTTTTAAAGCTTCTTCCCTCCTCTCCCTTTTCTTGCTTCACTGAAGCATTCTGATATAAGTGCCTTTTATTTCTTGGTATTTGAGTTCACCTTAGAGAATTAAAGGAAATAAGGCAAACTTTGGTTTTAATAGACCTTTCCTTAATTCTACCACATAATGTAGACTAATAGTACTTTAAAATAGTCACTTGGAATGTTAATGAACTTAATAACCCATTAAAGAAAAAAGAAAGTGCTGAACTACCTCCTAAGAAAGCTAAATTCTACTATAGGTATAAAAAAATATTAATCTTCTGAAGAATTTTATTTTCAAAATTAAGTTCTTGGCAGAGCAGTTGCAATTTTTAAAGAAAAAATTTTTAAAGAAAAAATCAGCATATCTAGATATGCTGATTAAAAAACAAACCAACCAAAACCTTTTGATTTTAAATAGTGTTGTTGGTATCTTACGAAGGAAAACACACTGGTCTTGAGAATTTAAAAATTATATTCCTTTGAACTATTTTCTTCCTTTCAGTGCAGATTCTGTGAAGTCACTTGCTCCTAGAAACAGAGAATGCTCTGCCTGTGATTTCAGATGCGGTTAGAGAACAAGATTGGTAGAGTCTGACTTAGCATATGAGATAGTGTCCAATATCGTCCTTCTGATAGCAGCAACTCTTCCTCCTGTCATGTAAGAACTTGGGGGGTCCTGTCTGTTCTTCAGATTTGTCTCTTTGAGTCTTGAGAGAGGTTTGGATCCTGTAAGGAAGTCACAGGAAGCTTTGCCACTGACTTAGCAAGACTTGTACCTCACCTTGATAGATCTGTGTTGCAGAAGGAAACAATGGCTTGCGTCTGCAGTGCTCAACGGGCTGATAACTCACCGAGGTTCTTCCTGGCTTAGGAGTTTAACAGCTGCCGCAGATCAATTGTTGGACCATTTGTTTTAGTAAATTACCCTTCTGTCTTTCTTGTCATCCAATATCACAGAGAAATGCCACTTTATTATTAACTGATGGAAGACAGTAAAGTCAAACATGGAAATGTATGTGTATGTGGTTTCTTTGGATTTCCACAATTTTAAATGAGTGTGGAAAGAGAACAAAGAGTTTGCAGGCGTGAAGTCTGTAGTGGAAAAAATGGCCAGAATGTGCTCGTCACTCTGGAAATAGCTTTGTTTAGCTGGCTTAATGCTCAGACATTCTGTATTGCTGTATTAACAGCATTAGCCACAGCAAATCTTTACTCCTGATACACGGGGCCAATGGAATAATCAATTTTTTTATATAGTCACAAAAAATTCTGTGTTTACAAAAAAAAAAATCCTTCCTGTGTGGTTTGGGATTTTGGTTTGGTTTGGTTTTTTGTCTTACACTCTTTCTTGGGTAAATAGTATGCTTCTAAAAAAACCCAAAATTTAAAAAATCTGTCTTCCTTCTTTTCCTCAGTCAGAGAAATTCTTAGGTTTTAGATTCGTAGATTTCTGACTCTTCATTTCTGACCCTTTTTTAGCAGTAAAATAGAGAGGAGAGAAGCCAAAAAAGCTCAAAACCTCAAACCCATAAATGCATTTTGCAAATTAAAAAAAACCAACCAAACAAACAAACAAAAACCCCACTGTGAAATTTATGTACCTTTAAAAACCACCAATATTTTATTTAAAATTTATCTCAGACAACACAGATGTTTTACCCAGGTATGCTAGCTGACAGAACAAAGACTAACTCACCGGCTGCAGTACTGGCTAAAGATGTTCCCCATGCTGCTGCCCATTTCTGCCTCCCTGGCACGCTGTGCTGATCCATTGGTTGTGCCATCAGCACTGTTTTGTGGCTTTGTGCTGAACAAAAAAAAAAGTGTGATATTGTCACTGCTTCTGCTGCTGTTCGTTGATGAGATTTCTGACTACAGTTTTAACTGGCCCAAAGTATTCCAACATCAGGAAGCAATAGCCAGAAAAAACTGCCTCTCTGCCTATCTCTATTTCTGCTTTGGTGGTGTTGTGGTAGAAACTCCTTTGACCTACTATGATCTTGTGTTTAGAATTACAGAATGCTCTTTTGATCATTTTTATGGTTTCTTTGCTTTTGACTTTGTGAGCACTTGTTCTCACCCAGTGGCAGAAGTTTTTTCTGGTAAGATGTGGGCTTCTTCCTGTGATAATAACCTGTGTTATTGTCAAAGATTGTGAAGGATGTGGATTGTGAAGGTGCTAGAAGAAGAAAGGAGTGTGAATTCTGATTTGTGAAATGCTTGGGACTCATGATGCTATCTGAGTAGGGACTCCATCCTGAATCTGTGTATAAAATGTTGTGAGCCCAAGGGTCCATTTGCAACTGGAACTTGGCTCTGTTACCTGTGTCAGATTGGATGCTTGCTTTGGAATAAATAATTTCTCGACTAGGGTTGTTTGGGGAGGAGAAGCACAGGGAAACTATCACTGGAGATAGGGGTTTACGGAGATAAAAAGTTTTTTCACTTTTTCTATGTGTGAAGGTAAAGATAATAGGTATCACACTATAGTTTTATCTGGCAATCAAGGAAAAACAAACAAAAACGGTGCTCCTCAGTTTTGTTTTCAAAGGCATCTGTTTCAACTTGATTTGTCTTTGAGTTACACAATGCAAAGAGGGTGAGCTGGGGACGTGCATGAAAGGAAGAATCGGCTGCTCTATGATACAGTTCGCTGTTTCCTAATGTTTCTTAATGAACGAGAGAATGAGACTGGGCCTTAAAATAGAATTTGGAGGAGGGAGGAGAGAATAAAGTTCCCTAAAGCATAATTAACTATAGAGACACTTTTCTATACTCATTTATATTAATCCTCAAAAGTGAGAATAAAAGTAGGAGAAAAAATATAAAGGAACTAGGGTGAAGTAATTTTCCTTACTTTCTTAACACTTACAAATTAAGTCTTACTTAAAAAATAGGAAAAGAAAGAAAAGGTTGACTTCAAGTAAGAGCCTTCAGGGCAACAATATAAAATTATATGGATATTTAACTGCTCTGTATCATGGTGCTATAATTAAGACAAAGTACCTTACAATTATTCTACCAACTGGGTTAATGCATACAGTGACTGTGAATTCCAAATTAATATATATTAATCTAAAGAAGATTAAAAAAAAAAACCACCACAAAAAACCTGAAACAGCATATAAGTATTTTATAAGTAGCTTAGAAGTATAAGTTAAAATCTGTTAACACTGTGCCCCACTGTAAACAGTGTGATGATGTGTTTGCATATCTACTTCTGTGAAGGCAGTTAGTGATATTTGTCATCAATGAGCTTTTACTAAAACATTGAAAAGCTTGTAAAACCATGAGCTGTCTGTATGTTTTTATACAAATTTCTGAAATGAGGACACTGAGTGAGATAAGGTAGAGCTTGCCGTGAAATGACAATTTTGTTATAACTTTCTATCTAACTCTACCAGATATTAGGAATCTGAAGGCTCAGCATTAGGTTTCATGGTGAACCATGCACCTCTGAGCCTGTATCCTCATAGTGTGATCCTGAATTTCAGGGTGGTTACACCACTTGGTGGGAGCACACCACTCAGCCAGGTGTCTCTCCCCTGGCATGTTATCCTGTAGCTCTTGTGCAGGTGGGCTCCCCTCCTCCATCCGCCAGTCCTGCTTGAGGAACTTCAGGGCCAAAACTTCAGCCAGCCTATCACTGTGCATGTCTACTGCTAGCAGGGTGTGATAGCAGTCAAAACAGTTCTGATGAAGCTAACCGGGGCCATTAAATTTGTTACCCTCCCATCAGTTTGTCTGTCCTTTTCTGGACACCCTACAGCAGTGTCAACAGGAGGAATCTGTGTGCTTGGTTTGAAAGATTTAGTGCTAAGTATCTTCACTTAAATCCTCCTGCACTTGGAAGTTGATAGGTGTCACTGCCCCATCTCCAAGCCACTTTTTCACAATCTCATGCCTATGAACTTGGGAGCTGCTGGAACTAGACAGCCTGTGGTGATAGACAGCTGGTAAATCATACTTTCTGAGAATGCCAGAAGAACCTATATGGTAGAATTATACTTTTAAAAAATTAGAGAAGTGTGAAATATTTTGAGAATTTAGGCCAAGTGCTCTGCTAAATCAAATCTTTGGCATGAATTCCATTTTAAACTTATGCTTCTTAAGTTGAAAGTAAAGAATTGTATCTTCCTGCATCTTCTTAAACTTGCAAGCAGTCTCTAACGATCTAATGTTTGCCCAAATTAGCAAAATTAAGGTTCAGGGTGCAACTGGAGTATCCACTCTCCTAGGGCTAACGGGTATAAACTGGAGAAGAGCAGATTTGGATTAGACATTAGGAAAAAGTTCTTTACTATGAGGGTGGTGGACCACTGGAACAGGTTGCCCAGGGAGGTGGTTGAGGCCCCTTCCCTGGAGACATTCGAGGTGAGGCTCAACGAGGCCCTGGGCAACCTGTTCTAGTTGGGGGTGTCCCTGTGATTGCAGGGAGGTCGGACTTGATGACCTTTGAAGGTCCCTTCCGGCCCAGATGATTCTATGATTCTATTCTATACGTCATTCCAGCCTGTTGCATCGTCAGCTAAAAACATTTAAAATAAAGTTCCTGGAAGTATTTCTGTGCTAGAAGTTTGCCACTTCTGGAGATGCAAGTAACTGTCTTTTATTGAAAACAACCCTGCTGATGTTTTAATAATAGATAGAAGGTAGAGGGGAAGAGAAGAATACAGCAGGAAAGATAAGTGCTTTTTTTGAAGTGGATGAGTAGAGAACTTCATGGAAGTTTATGTCACTGCTATGTTCAGTGTTCAATGAATGACAATCACTAAAAGTGTGTTTTCTGAACAAACTGATGCGAATCAGCCTTATCATGACAAGACTACAATAGCAAAGATGGCTAGAATTGTAATGAATATATAATGAAATATTTTCATTGAGGTCAATGCTCTCACCTTCATCCATGAGGGATTTGATGCAGCTGGGGAAGTTAAACTCTGAGGTGAGACATATAGGTGCAATATTTTACTCTGGTTAGTGACACAAAAAATGGAAAATTGAGGTACATTTAGTAAATCTTGATTTAGGGAACCATGCTTAAAGCGACTGCTCAAAAAATGTTATTTTGGATGTGGTCCACATCTCCATTCCCTTGAAATACCAGTTGCCTTGGTGGGGAAGAAGAGTTGCCTCTTCTTTACATGTTCACTAGGTTATTCTCACAGCTGTGAAACTGCTAAACACTGCCCCAGAGGGAGTGCTATCTTGCTATGGAAATGAATTCAGAAATGTGACATTTTGCTGGCAGGGACAGGTGGTGCCTGTAAGAGCCTGACTGACTGCCATCGGTTTGCCTGATGGATTGACTCCATCACTGCTGAGCCAAAATTCATTGATTTTGCTCTTTCTCCTCCTCGGGATGACCTTCTCAAGATGAAGTGCCAGTTCTTTATATTATTTCCCCCCCACCACCACCATTCAACTCATCTCTGATCCCTTTTATTTATTTCCTTTTAAAAAAACAAATCATCTCCCTTAATCACTGTTAATTATAGATTAACATAGAGAAGATACAGGAGATAAGTCAATGGGCTAAAGGGAAAACCAAAGTGTAGAAAAGGCAGATCTTTGAGACAAGAGTCAGAGGTCACTGAAGTTGCAGCTTCCCATGGTTGGAAGCTGATGTATTGTGAGAACAATTGAATTGTTGTCCCCCTAAAAAAACCTTGTCATGTAGAGGACAGAAGAAAGGGGACAGACACAGGAGAGGTAAAAACCTTTAGAGTGAATTGAAGATCAGTTCACCTCAAAGGTTGATGTGTGAGGCTAGTTGGCTGTTACTTCCACTAAAAACAAAAGTAAAACCAAAGACTGCTCAGTGTAGAAAACGGGCAGGACCAAAAAGAGAGCTCGGACCATAGAAGGCTTTTGTCTTCCCCAACTATTGGGGGTGGTGCAAGAAGTCTTTACTACCAGCTGTGGCAGGGCAGTTGGAATTCAGAGACAGTTTCAATAAAACAATCAGTTACCTTGAACAGTTTTAAACCAGGTAAACAGATAACCTGACTTTTACCTAGAGCAAAGCAAGGAGTGCATCTGAAGTAAGGGAACATCTGGTATCCAGGTGCTGATGGGGTAGGATCAGACACAGCAGGAATCTCAACTCTTTCTCATAGTTTTTGATAGTATTACATTCACTTCTATGACAGAGTTCACATCTTATCGGTGCTTGTAAAAAAGGAAAGTAAAAAAACCCAAAATGTGGATTAGTCTCTGTCTCTTTAAAAAGCACTCAAATTCAGGCAAGTTATAGCTTAAGTTTCACCATCTGTTAAATGAAATCTTGCCATCTTGCCAAATGAAGGCTTTAGGTCCTGTTTCTGATGGGGATCTGAAAGCTGACAATGTGTAACTATTATAGCTGTTGTAACTACTCCACAAATATTTCTTAACCTAATTTTAAACACCCTATAAAATGTGTTGAGTGTAAGATTCCCCAGCCAAGCAATGTCACTATTTTGACGTCAGGATCTTTTGAGTAACTTTCAAAGCAAGATGGGCAAGGAGGAAGGCCTGGTGTGGAGGCTGTAGGAGAACCCTTCTACATGGACAGGCTTGGCAGGGTGGCAGGCGAAGCACAGCATGAGAAAGACAGAAATGGGGGAAGTAAACCTCTAAATGGTGGGTTCCAAGTCCTTAACTTTCATTAAAAAGAGTTTGTGGATCCTCTGTCAGGGTGTATAGGGAAATATTCACAAGTCTGAAAGACAGTGTGTGATTGGGGAACTCAGGGGTACAAGGCAGAAGAGTACAAACACATCTCTTACCAGTGAGGAGGAGTAATGGAGGATACAGGAGCAGGTGAATGCCTAGATGTGAGCCTAGAGGAGACAGGCAAGGCAGTATGGAGCATCCCTTCAGTGCAGTGTCAGAAAAAAGGCTTGGAAGAGGGCTGTGGGGGCATGTAATGGGGTGGTGGATGTAAGGAGTCCTGAGGAGGCTAAAATGCTGCAGGACATGCTACCCTCAAGGCCCCTCTGCCTGCACTGCTTATTATTCTGGTCACTGCCAGGTGCAGAGGTGCCAAAATCCCCTGAGCAAGATTGCTCTTGTGGGATTGCTCGTTTGGTGTTGCAAGGAGGATTGGTTGCAAGGTTGTTGGTGAGGAGGTATAAGTTGACCCATCTGCAGTTATGAGTGGTTTTCCACACTGAACACCCACTGACTGGTCATTCCTGTCAATACATATGTACATCCAATTACTGCTTCTGGGTTTGAGTCCAGAGTTAAAGGCCGTAGCTTGTGTACCTAGAGCTACCAATTCATTCTGATACAGGGACGGTGTAGGTTCTGGGAGACAGGCTGCTGTAAGTTACAGCCTTTTTTTAGCATGTGCTAGTAAGGTTTCTCATGGTGGTAATAGTAGTTTCAGGATCCAAACCCTGGTAATACTGTACCTTTTCATTCCTGTTTCTTTTTTTTTTTTTCTCTTTTTAAAATGGACACTTTAATTACACTCCCTGGTGATAGACACTTAGTACAATGTAGATAAAGATTTTTGATGACTAGAGTGTAGTTAGCCACCTCTTTCCTATCCATAGCATATTTCAAGGGGAATCTAAGGTACTACTCAGTAAGCTACATTGGCTGTCTCAGCTTTACCTTCACTGCAAAACTGTAAGCACCATACTGAAAATGTTACATTCAATTCAACACAGTCTGAAATGATTGACAGTATCTGCTTCAGAGAGGTCCAGGGCTAAGGTAGCATGAACACTGCATTACCTTGTGCTCAAAGAAACTGCACCATATCATGGGGAAAGCCATTTGAAGGAGCCCATACTGTGTAGTGACTTTGATTGCATTGCAGCTGCCTTCATAATGTACTTCCTGTAGGTAAGGGACACAAGATTTTCAGACTTGGGGTTTCATCAGATTTCTTCAGGAGCCTGCCCTCCTCTCAGCTCAAATATAAAAAGTTCCTCTGACAGCAAAGTTGGAAAAACTGGAGAAAGTATACTAGGTTTTGTGCATTAGAGACAGTGAAAGGCCAGTCAGTTATTTATAATTTATGGTACTTTCAGAAGGAAAAGAGAGAGAAACCGAACTTTTAATTAGAAACTTTCCAAGGAGAGAAATAGTTGGCTGTTTGCTGAAAGGAAAAAACTTCTAACATTTTAATGTTGGCAATTGCTAGCAAACTTTGTTTCTCTTCTGTGAGAAAAAGCAAAACAAAATCCCAACTAACAAGCAGATATAGCATTTCAGTATAATGAAATCTGATGGCTGATGTGCTTGGGTCATCCATAAGTGATACTGTTTTCTCCACCCCACACAGAAATATGGTTAACAAGTAATTTTTTTGTTTGTGCGTGTGGTGGTGGGAAAATTGAAAGGAGGTTACCTACTTGGTGTCTTGCTTCTGATGGGGAGGGAAAGGGAGGCTGAATGTCCTACCTCAAGATAGCAGGGAAGGACATGGGAGCTGCTAAAACCTTTCTTGTGGGAGAGAAGAGAAGCCTGGGTGCCCTGCGCCTCATCAGCCTGGGAGAGTGGATGGGCATGGGGAAGTGAATGAGAAAGGGCTAGCTATGTACTTGCCCATAGGAGGAGACATTTCAAGAAAAGTGGTTGCATATAGATGAGATTCTTTAGTCTTCATGAAAAAAAAAACAATAATCCCAGACCTAGCGGGGTGTCTGCCTCCACAGAAGAGGAAGTAGAGGAGGATGGAGTGCTGCTGGTGGAAGCAAGCTGCAGAGAGAGATTTGAAAGGATTGTCTAGCAGGTCCAGTGAATTTTTGTGAGTGATTCTGGGCTTTAATCCGAGCACCTACCTTGTGTTTGAATGTACGGTTCAGCTGAGAATGAATGACCACAGAAAGCTGTAAAGCAGCATAAGCAAGCTGGCTGAGTATTTGCTGAATTTCCTAAGAAAATGGAGTAGAAAGTATTGGAGCTGTATGAGAACTGACCTGCAAATACATTAAATTTAGTAGGTAGAGATGTCTGGGGAAACAGTACTTTACTGGTATAAAAAAAAGCACTCTAATTACTCAAGCTGTTTAGGCAGACTTCCTAGAGGAACCAAAAGATTTAGGTCTCTCAAACTTCATAACTGACACTGTTGTAAAAGAACCTACATCTGCAAGTTAAAGGGTTGACGCATCCTAAGGTCAGTCCTTGGGATGCTCTGGGTGAAATGGAGGGAGGAATTCTCCAGGTCTGATCTGATGCCTGCTGAACTTGCTGAGAATTTTGGTGCTGGCAGTTGTGCTCTTTGATCCAGTTTTGAAGGCCAGCTCTGCTGCCGTAGGACTTGTTCACATGAGCATGTGAGCATAATTTGGCCCTGCTGCCTGGAGTGCTGAGCACTGATTCAGAGAGCTTTCAAGTGACCTTCCCACCTGCTCTACTGTGGGAGGGCAGCTAAAATGTGTCTGTTAGGGCACAGAGGGAAAGCAGACCCATTAGCAATGCCAGCACAAGGAAAGTACATGGTTATGCACATGCAGGGTTTCCCTTGGGTAGAGAAAAATACTGTGGAAGCCTCTGGTTGCTGAAAGCGATGCTTTTCAGCACCCTGTGGAGACGTAATACCTTCTCTGTGTCTCTGCTAGAAAAATGTCTCCAGCCATCACTACTTGGGTGATGCATCTCCTTCTTTCTCTCTATCAGAGAGCATTTTGGCTTTTTAGAGCAGAGGTTGCACTTCACGTCAGATTGATGGAAAGCTGAGCTGTTTATCAGAGGACCTAATTCTCAAGATTTCATTCTTCCTGTGTGTGCCAGTAAACTTGAGAGTGCAGAAATCAGGCTTTTGTTGGAGACAGAATTTATAGCTTTAGCTCTGTATGTTGGGGTTTGTTTGTTTCCCCAATGATCTTTACTGTGTTTAATGCATTGCCTTTACAAACACTTGTATGGTCTCTAAATGCACAGGAGTGTCTGTGAATGTTTGGTATAAGATTCAGGGTAGTCTTTTTAGCCCTTTTAGGGTGCTCTGCTAGTAAGGATCCATTTGACTTTGTCAGGAATATGTTATGTGTCATTTGGAAAAATTGTCCTCTTTGAAAAGTCACCAGGTAGCTGGCAAGGTCACCAGAGGCAATACATATCCCAGCTTTTCTGCCATTTTTCCCCTGAAAAATAAACACTCTCTGAGTGACAGATAAATGCTTTTTGCAACTTCAGAGACCTCATCTGAATAGTGAAATTCACTTTGCTTTTAGTTTCCTTGCTAAAGCAAGGAAAGAAGAAGAGTTTTATGTTGAGAATCTGTCCTCCAAAGTTTAAAATGAGTCTGAACTGCTCAGAGTGAGGGTTAAATGCACATGGACATCAATGCTTTGCATACATATACATATTCAATAAGACTTAATAATAGCATTTTGAGGGGAAAAAAATCTTTAAAAATATAGAAGCGGCTTATGACATTGGGATGATCATTGGAAGCTTGTGTAATATTTATGGGCTTTTTTCTTTGTTTTTCTAACAGCAGTTTTCTGATTAAAACAAAACAAAACTAACTATGAAAATAGCTTCAACTCTCAATTTGCACATGTAAATTGAAGCTTTGCCCACCCACTTCCTCAGTTCCCCAAATATATGCACTTTCTCTCTACTTACCCTGAGCTGTATTTGTCTGGAAGTACCAGTTGTGAAGAAGCTATGGGAATCCATTTCTAATTCTGCCAGACAGCAGGTGGAGAATTAGCATAGTGACTTTCATTATGGGAAGCAGGAGACACTGAGGCTCTGGATTCAGAATCAGACTTTTCAGTGAATCTGTATCACAAATGAAGGGCTCCTGAGATGTATGACTATTTATTATTTTTTACTGTTTAGCTGTCCCATTTTTTTCTCTCAGTAATTTTGGACTGTAATTCCATCTAACACAACAAAACTAGAAATCTGAAGTCAGGCAGATGCTTTTAAGTGGGGCACTCAGAGATGTGGGAAGGGCTGCACGCGTTGACAGTTGGGCAGCATGTTCCCTGGACGGCGGCAGCCACAGGTGTGGTTGCTGAACACAGGTGGCCATGACTGAGATTAAGTGGAGAGTCCTTGGCACCTCTGCCAGCAAGATGATGTAGTCTGACAGAGTGAGGGCTGGCCTTGGGAGTCTGGAGACCTGCAGCTCTAAACTTGTCTCTGTTCCTGACTTCTCCCTGTGATCGCAGGCAATTCCCATGGTCTTTGTTCTTTCTCCGACTACAAAGTGAAGAAAGCATTATTGGCTTTTCTCACAGGGTTGGAAGATAAATTCATTAATATTTGTGAAACATCAGATACCATGGTGATGAGTGCCACAGAAAAGCCCATGGGGAAATTAATAATTAGGTATTCAGAGCAGGGTATGGATCTTATGCAGTAAATAAGGTGAGACTACATGTTGAATGATGAGGATAAAAAGAAATACTGAATAGCTAATTCAGTCCCAGAGCACCATCCAGCTTGTGTACTGATGGAAAGGTCACATGGAAGCTCCCTATGCAATTGTGTTATTAAAGACTGTGTGTGTATACCAGGGGTCTAAACTAAGGTCATCTGTACAGCATTAAATGTGATGTTTTCCTAAGATTTTATAGTTTACTTTGTACCTAAACTTCATTTTAATGTATATTTTCAGTTTCTATAATAGTACTTCATTCATAATATATATTTGGATGAAAACATGGTATGAGGTAGAAAAGATGTTGACTTAAACAGTACTGAAAATTGATGTGAATACATACTGAAAATTAACTCATCACATGCCCTTCCAATAACAAGGACAAGGCTAATCTGACAAAGCACTGGTGTATTTAAAAAGATGAGAGGTATATTACCTGCTGGTAACTGCAACTTTGAATCTAGCACCAAAAGAGTTTAATTATGCTAATCTGGGTGTCAAAAGTTAACACTTACTAGGCAAAGGACTAGTCCTACTACACTAGAGGAAAATTATTTATGCCTGCAAAACATAAAGAAAGAAAAAAACAGGTTATATTTTGTTTGCTGGATATGGTAATTGATTGTAGTGCTGCCAGCCAATTCTTATAGATAGGAACCATATGTAGAATCAGAGAACCATTATGGTTGGGAGAGACCTAGCAATCAAACCAAGCCATTAACCTAGCACTGGCAAGTCCACCATTAAACCATGTCCCTAAGCATCACATCTAAGTGTCTTTTAAGTACCTCCAGGAATGTTACCTCAACCACTTTCATGGGCAGGCCATTCCAATGCTGGACAATCTATTCAGTGAAGAAATTATTCCTAATATCCAATCTAAATCTCTCCTGGTACAACTTGAGGCCATTTCCTCTTGTACTTTCACTTGTTACCTGGCATAAGAGACCAACCCCCCACCTCTCTATAACCTCCTTTCAGGTAGTTGTAGAGAGCAATAAGGTCTTCCCCTCAGCCTCCTTTTCTCCAGACTAAATAATTCCAGTTCCCTCAGCTGCTGCTCATAAATCTTGTAATCTAGACCTCTTACCTCGTACATCAGCTACAAAAGGATAAACTCTCTTTGCCACAAATAACACTCATTTCAGTTTAACAACTTTGCAGCTTACTTTTTGGAATGGGTGATATAACTAGAAAAATAGCAGCTGGATAGATTATTGAATTAATTTCATTGATATTTGTTAAACAGTATGTTTGCTGGAGAGTACTTGGCCAGCTATGGCAGAAAATAGTATTTGTTGAATAAATTTGACTAATACTGGTGGAATTTATCTAATATTTGATGAATGTAGCTTGGCAGGTCCCTCATTCTCAGTTGCTTTATAAAGCCTTTCAGTTCTCTTGGCATTACTCCATTTTCTTTATTCTTTTTCCAGTAAGTACATTTATGGGTTTCCTGATCCCAATGTTGCTCCTTCACCTTTACCATAATTCTCTCTTTGACCTCTTTCTTCTTGCCCACCCATACTTGACCTTCTGTACTCTTCTCTCTCTCCCCATCATGCTGCATTTGCTCTCTCATCTCTTGTATATTTTATATTCTTCCTTCCTGCATTTTTCTCAAATTCTTCCCTCTGTAAATCCAGTGGCTCTTAACTCTCCTGTGCATACCTTGGAAACATGCCAAATATTCCATAGTTGTGAATCACGAGGAAAAAGTGATGTTGGCACTAGCCAAAAGCTATGATTAGATGAGAAATCACTCCTTTTACTACAGGCTTCTGGGAAAGAAGATGGGCACTGAGGTCTTTATGATGGCGATGAGCTTCTTGGTGCTACATATTACACTCCTGCAGTGACTGGGTGAAATCATCCCTAA
Organism: Scolopax mira; assembly: GCA_004320125.1. Taxonomy (NCBI): domain Eukaryota; kingdom Metazoa; phylum Chordata; class Aves; order Charadriiformes; family Scolopacidae; genus Scolopax; species Scolopax mira. The sequence goes on along the minus strand of BJBW01001076.1, from coordinate 26,840 downwards.
ATTTCAAATATGGGTTTATACACACGGGGTATTTCTTGTTTCCATCCCCATCTGATTCAAAGCCATCTGACGCTGAGAGTAGCTGCAAATAGTTGTGAGCTCATGCCCTAATGTGACAGGGCCAGCTCCAGTTTTATCTCCTCCCCGTTTTTTACATGTCTGTGTTCCCAGTTCTCCTTGCTTGTGCTCAGCGGGGAGCTTCCTCAGGCTGCAGTGCCACCCCTGTTTGAACCCCATTGGTTTCTTTGCTCTTTGGTCTTCTGGAAACCACTGACAGCAAGTGGTGAAACCACCGACAGCAAGTGGTAAACCCCCCCCCCAATTGGTAAAACCCCAAGTGGTTTCCTCTTGGTGGCTTGAGAAATCTCTGAACAGCTGCAGAAGTCCTGGTGTTTCCCTGCCAAAAATATTGGGAAACAAGAATGCTTTCTTCTCATGCCAGGATGGTTTTCTTGCCAATGACTAAGGTAGAAAGGGTTTTTTTTTGTTAGTTTTTTTTTAATTAGCAAACTTAAACTCCACAGAAATCTGGAGCAATTGCCCAGGAAAGATGTGTAATTGTCTAATTTGCTACACAGGTCTTCAAGCTGTGTTGCTAATAGTGTGCCCTTTCCTTTAAGCCTGTGTTTAAAAGGTAGTTTTCAACTCTTGTGTCTCACACTATCTTTTGCAGGTAATTAAAGATTGCTTTTATTTTCCACAGAGGTGAGGAAAGAGGGCAAAGCCAGAGCCATTGATCTGAGTAAATTCTCTCCGTGATCCCAGCGCAGAGCTGAGGCCAGGCTGCTGTAATTCCCTCTGCGGTGAGTTCAGCTTTTTGCTTACAGCTTTGTTTTCTTCCCAGGGATGAGATCATTTCCATGGGTCAGGTGCATCTCTAGGATTTGTCCTTAATGCTGGCAACTCGTCAACTCTGCCAGTGTTGGGTGGGTGTAAGAAGAAAGTGCTTTACTGCTGCCTTCTTCTTGGAAAACAACAGTAGTAGAGGTTTGGGACAGTCCAAAACCTGTCAGTGCCTCACCTTAAAAGCTTTGTCAGAGAACAAGGATGTGTGTGTGTATTTGTTTTGGTTTGGTTGGGTTTAGGTTTTTTTTGTATGTGAATTAACAAAAGTTTCTGGATGGAGAAATTGCATTTATTTTTCATTTCCTTAGATGAGCCTGAGCTCATCAGTACAGTGCTGGGCAGACAACAGGAACCCAACAGTCGTATCAGTGACTGCCCTTTGCAGTGGACAGGGATTTTTTCAGTTAATTTTCTTTCATTGTTTAGTTGCTGTAGTGACTCTACCAAGCTGGCGCATCCTTGTAAATTAAGAAAAAATGAATAAGAAGGAAGAAAATACTTTTTGTTGTCTCAAAATATTCATCAGCTTGCTGCACACTGACTGACTCAAGTTGTAGCTGTAACCAAAAGAAAAGCTTATTATTTGGGTTTGTTTTTTTAAAAATATGGTTGCTTGTGAGGTTTAGGCACTGATGCTATATTTTTTTACATTGTAGCAATATGACAAAGGCTTCTTTCTCTTTCTCTTTCTCTTTCTCTTTCTCTTTCTCTTTCTCTTTCTCTTTCTCTTTCTCTTTCTCTTTCTCTTTCTCTTTCTCTTTCTCTTTCTCTTTTCCTATTCTTCCCCCCCCCCCTTCCCCTTTGCTAGACTGATAATTTTGCATAGAGCAAAAGGTAAACTAGAGAAATATTTAGTTTGGTTACTTTAATGTTTTTTTTATTGTTTGGACTGATCAAGTATTGAATTTGCACAATTAGCGATGAACTGATGCAGAAAAGTGACATATAATTTTGTTAATGCAAGTTAACACAAAGTAAAATGGAAAATATATTTTTGCATTGATTTAAAATGATATCTAGCTGAAGCAAGCAACTAATATCTGATATTTAATAATGCTGTTAGAAAAGGTACAGCGACTGAGATCAGCAGAAATATATTTAAGATAAATACTTTTTTTGCCAATCTCTGTGGCCTCTGAAAAACAGGAGGAGGGCATGGTTTTATTTGTGGGTGAAACTAAAAACTTTCTAGGAAGCTGAATCTGAAGACTACACACAGTAGACTCTGTGAAACCTGCAGTTATCTCTATATAGTTATTATAAATGTGTAATCTGTGTGTGTGATAAAGGTTCATAACATTTTGAAGAAGTGCCAATTATGCACCTGTAAGGAATTTTTTGTTTATAGTACCAGTTCCTCATGTGGTACTTAGGTTTTTAATACTCATACGATTGAAGTCAGTGCTCCGTGTTGAAACATTCCAAATAACACCTTGTGTGAGCTGCTAGGCATAGTCTCTATACCCAAAGGCACACAAGACATGAGTTCCCAGAGCAATGTGTTTCTTAAAAAAATATTAGCATTGTCCTTCAGTTCTGAACCAATTTACTGATTAATCTTTGTTTATAATTAAGTCTTCCGGACTTTTTCTTGGTCAGGTTTTATTTCTGAAACTTTCATTACAATATAGCATACCACACACAGACACGTGGAATCAGAAATCTGCTACTGCTATATCTGCTATAAGGATGTGTTTGGCTGCTGCAGGGGAATCTATAAACTTACCAAGAGACATCAAGCTTCCCTATGCAACACATTGGGAAACCTACATGTCTCAGAAATAGAGACTGACAAAACCTACTAATCTCCAGACTGGTTTGAGCAGTAGTCTCAGGATCAGTAGTTATCACAAAGCTGTCTCAAACCTGCCCATAGAGATTGGGTATAGGCTACCCACTGGAGACAATGTTGTTTTATAAAACTCAGGGAGGTGGGAGAAAAATTCAAGTTCCCATCTCTTGCTTTCAAGGAACTTCTTTTACCCTTTTCGGAATTCACTGCCTAGAATCAGTCCTGATAGTAACCATCTATGCCTTTTAAAAGACAAGTGAAAACATAACAGTGCAAAAGGTACTCCTTTCAAGAAATAAGACCTGCAATAGACTCCATACACACAAAGCCTGAAAAGAATGTGAGGTCCTTTGCTTAGTACTTCAAGACAAGATCACGCATCAGTATGGGTGGGGAAGGAGGAAGTTCAGTCATGCTGTGCCTTGGGGTTTTGAACTCATGTCCTGCTCTCTTAAAAGAGTCATAATCTCTGAACTGTAAATTGTCCCAGGTCATCGTAATTTGCTGACAATCTCTTTAAATTCTGTAGTCCAGAGAAGAGCTCTTCTCTCTCAAAGTGCTCCTTATCTCAGTCACCACCCTGTTCCAAGGACCTTGTTGCAAGGTCACAAAGGTGAGATGTTTCCCAATTCTAGGAGTCCCAAAGGCAGTTTCTGGGCCCCATGTGACTCACAAAGCCTATGTAATGGGCTCTCAAAAGGACTTTTTATCAGGGATTATAAAATTAGCTGTGGGTACTGGCTTTTAGATAATTTCAGTTTTGCTCATTGTCCAGCCTGTTAAATGGAAGTGGACGAACAACTCTGGGATTCACCACCTTGGTGGGGGATTGCTTTTTTCATTAGAAGAAGAAAATTGCAGATGCATCTCCAAAACTGATTTGGAATTCTTCAGATAGTGGTTGAAGTAGAAAGACAGGAGGTGCCTGAGTGCCGTGCTTCTTTCTCCTTCCTCTATCCTTTTCCTTTTGAAGGAAGGTGGTAGTTGGAGCTGTGAGTTAGCAAAAATTGATCTGATGCAGTTGCAAAGACCATGTGCTCTTGACTAAGTCCCTTCATCTCCTGTTGATTGACTCCAGCACAGTGCAAGCATGAACCACATATTGGGTCACTCGGCCTTGTCCAAAGTGAGATTCTCCTCTGTATGAACAAATACAAGCCTTAGGTGTCTGGGGAACTTTGATGTGGAAAGGGGATGTACCTCTAGAGTTGCTGACAGCTAGGCAGGTGGTCTGAGGATCTCAGTTCTGAACTTGTAAATCCTACTTTAATTCAACTTCTAAACATAGAATCTTTTTGTGGGTTTGTGCTTAAGTGATTTCTAGTGGGAAGGACAGTTAAACACTGAAATATATTTTATGTAACAAAGTTGTATAATTTCAATTATCAGATGTTTCTTAGCTTGCGTTAGACATCAGTCAGGACTAATTTCTATAGAGTAGATTCTATCTTGCAGCAAGGGGTGAACTGGATGGTATCTTGGTGTCTCTTCCAGCCCTACTTACCATAATCTATGCTTAGAGTGAAGCATTAGCTGTCGTTCTGAGCTGGCCTGCAAGGTTATGGTGGTTGGTTTGTTTCTGTGGTTTTTAATAAGAATTGGAGGTTGAAAATCAACAGCTGCTGAGCATTGCTGTTTATTCTCTCAAATCTTGAAGTCAGAAAGTAAATCTAAAAAAGTGTCATAAAATTGATCAGAAGATTCTGTTTCACTGTTTACTGCAGGAGTGATTTATATGCTCTGAAGTTACGCTAAGGCATATTCCATGCTCTGGAGCAAGGCCACTGAGACCATTTAAATTATCTGGATTAGTGCTTGTCCAACTGAGAATGGAATTTGGCTCATTGACTTCTTTGGGACTGCATAAATATGAACTGGGACAAGTTTTGATCATATAAGTGTAGTTGATTCCAGTATTTAAATGCATATGTAGCTGATTACAAAAATACTGTGTCAGAGCACTAGATACAAGTTATTACTGTAGAATGAACAAAACCTACCCCAACTGCACCCATTAAATATATATAAAGAGAAATACCTCAGTAGGTTTGCTTGCTCTTCTTGCTGCAATATATAGTCTTAACTAGATGTTACTCAGTTAATTTCAGTTGTGTCTCCCTCAATATGCTTACTTACAATTCTATGACGAAAAATCTGTATTTAATAAACAGCTTTTGGTCCACAGGTTCTTTAGAGTGAAAGTACAAAAGATTTGATTACCTGGCCTAGAGTACAGCTAAAAGGCCAACTGCTGATATCTGTTCAGTGGATACTACTTTGATTGGATCACTGGGTATTGTCCTTAAATTGTAACACTGCTGTCTTGTGTTTGTCAGGTATCATAAAAATTAAAATATTTAGCCTCATACATACTTGGTTTGACAGAGAAAGGCATATTTTTGACTTAGTATGTTGCACTGATTTAGCAATGTTCCATCATGGAGTTTGGGTCATTTGAGGTCTGCTGCTGGTCTCTAATATGGGAAAAACTTGTCTGTGACCATTTTAGTTGCTAGAAACTCATTAAAGTCTTTAGAGTTTCTTTGTTGGCTTGAAAATACTGCATTTAGAGAATTGATTAAAAATGAGTTCAGGCACACAAATACATAGGTTTTAAAACTGGGGGGAGGGTTTTAGTTGTCACTAATTGTATCCCAGAGAGCTAACCTAAATGTTTGAGTTGATGCAAGATATGCTTCTGCTATATTGTGTAGTGCAAGATCAAGCCTATGAAGAACACTCTAAAATCTTCAGGATCTATTTCTTAGAGATGAATTCTTGAGATATGCTGAAAATTACTGCCTTTCATTTTAATTGACTATAAAAAGTAATGGAATTATTTAAAAGTAGAAGTATTTTTCTCCTGCAGTGGAATTCAAATAGCTAAATATTCTTCCTATCTCTCTTCACCCAGAATCACCTTATATGTTTTTCCCCTATGTGTTCCTGAGGTATCCAGCTTTCTTGTGTTGTTGCTTTTTTTAAACAGCCCAATATGAAATTACTATCTGCTTGAGAGCCTATTTGCTGAATTCCCTCCAAAGTCTGCTTTAACAAATAATGATGCTATGATGGCAAATCCATCATGGAGAGAGCGGAAATGGGAATTTTGCACGCTACAGTAGTAGTTGAGCACTGTTAGCAGAGATGATAGAAAGCTTTATTTAGACTTTGAATCTGTTTTTCTGCAGTAGCAATGAAATTCCTTGGGGTAGTGCACTCCCTCTTTTCCACAGCGCTGCGTTACTTTGTGAATGGGCAAGGTTATGCTCTAACTAGATGGGTTTCGCTTATGGCATGCCATGCTTGAACAGACACAACTGATGAAACTGCAAAAATTTGAATGCCAACCTTAGAGATTGCCTCCTAAATGGTACTTCTATGGTGTACAAGTTAATTTTCTAGCTAGTCCTTCTCTCCCACACCCCACTGCTGTCTTAGTTGTTAATCTGTTCTAATGCTGATTGCAAATGTGTGCTCCTCTCAGGACACTCACTGTTCTATCTTGTACTTGCTGGATAACAGTTATAATTAAAGGTGAGTATGACACTTTTCTTCTCAAGCAAATTGTATCCACTTCCCAAGATTGTATTCTCTCTCTTCCCTGGTTACAAAGATTATGCTGGAAATGCCATGGTGTTCTTGGTCAGAAAAGCTAACAGGAGTCTGAGAAGTTGGAATAGGGGAATAGATTTATTAGTTAGGTCATCCAGAGAGTCTCATGGCCAATGCATGATAGTCCTCTGTTCATTTTCTCATATGTTTTTTCATCTAATTTTATCAGCGCCCTAAAGATGGGACTTCTGCCAATTACTGTTGGGAGACTATAACAGGTTAATACATCTCACATTGAAGAATTTTTTCATGATGTTCAGTGTAAATTATTTCACAGATGAAATATACCTTGCTGTCAGGGAGCAGCCTAAATTTTCACTTTCTTAATTTCATCCCATTACTTCTCGTTATATCCCTTGTACCAATCTAAATAATTCATCAACCTTCTTAATGTTTATACCCTTCAAATATTTATAGGCAGTTATCACGTCTCTCTTTAGTCAAAGCTTAGCTGAGCTGTTCATATTTAGACCTTTTAATCTTTCTTCATAAGAAAATCCTTCTACATGAGATTGAGGGCCTGATCCTCAAAGGTATGGAGGTGCCTGTCATTGATTTCAGTGGAATTGTGGCCTAGATATTACTACCATTAGGCAGCAGGTTTTTTTCTCATCTGAATTACTACTAATTTGTCAGTATTAGGTACTGAGGAGCACAGACCTGAATGCAATATTCCAGGAGCTTCTTGTCCAGCCTTCTGTGCTCTTTTGTGCTGTATGCCACCTAAGTATGTGCATCCCTGAGATTGTGTTCCACTTGCTGCTAGCATACAGCATCAAAAATTTGGTTTTTAGGTAGTGTTCAGAATTACCCTTACTTTGCCTTCTCGATCTCAGTATTCTAGATTTCTTACTAGTGACTATTTGACATAAGTTTCTTGTTTCCTAAGGTATCCCATCTGTTTTCAGGCTTTGCATCCCCTTATAGCACTGCTCACTCTTCACTAGAATTTACAGGATCTCCCAGTCTCCTATTCTGCGTGCATGTATGTGATTACATGTGTTTCTTATATATGTGTATATATATATATATATATAAAAGATACTTAGTGCCCATTGCCTGAACATAAATGGAAATTAAGACTGATTTGAGATGAAAACTGAACATTATTCTCTATATCACTACACTATATGGTCTTCCACCTTCATGCAGTAACATTTATCACTACTCTTTATTTACAGATTTTTTTTAAATAATTTATTGTCCATGTAATTCTACTCATAGCCAAGCCAATCTGAATTAAGTTTGTAAGGCAGAATATCTATATCAAATGCTCTACTAAAATCCAGGTACAGGAAATCTAGTGTAGTACATATTTCATTGTTCTCAGTGGCCTCTTAGGTCCCTTAAGGTATGAGTTTTTGTTAGAATCTTCTATTTTTAGCCTGTGCAGTACCAGTTACAACTGGTGGTTATAGTTTCTGGGCTACCACCACGGGAAAAAGTCTCTTGTTCCAGTCAGATATTGAAATAGTCATCCCAGGATTTAGGCTAGACTGAAATTTTGTGAAATAAAGTATAGATTTCTATCATCCAAAAAGTTTGGACACACAGGCCCAGGTTTGGATTGAGTCAGGGCTGCAGAGGTCAACATACCAGTGGTAATTACTAGGTTTTTGTGGATTTGTTAACAAAGATTTTTCTTTTTTCTTACAGAATCAGAACAAAATATTTTGTAGCTATGAAAAAAACCAAACCCAAAAAACAATTTTGCTTATATAAAATTACTTTGAGGTTTTGTTCTTTTGGCCTTTTTATCTTCATTATGGAAATGGTTAAATATTTTGAAATTAAAATCAAGTACTATATAAATGTGTAAATGCAACTTTTTTTTTTTTTCAGTGGATAACTAAAACTAATAACCAAATTTGAATTAACTTTAGAGAGAATTCTTGGCTACATCAGAGCTTTTTCTGAGTAAATAGCTTTTGCAGACCTCTACTTCCATTTTGTATCTGGCAAACATGAAAACTGATCCTGGAACTTGATACTGCTATTTTAGATGCCATAATTCTGATGTGAAGTGATGCTACATCCCAGTCTGTATAATATCCACAAGCTTGCTAAACCAAAGTGTCTCTCCTTTGCTTCTTTTTCTTTCAGTATTTGGGTGGTGGATTGGGATTTGTGCCTGAAAAGGCTTGACGTTTGTCAAGTCTGTAGGAAAACAGTACAGACTTCAAAATATTACATGATAATAGCACCAAATTTGAATCGCTTTCCTAAGGCTGACTTAGCTCATCTATGTTATTTTGGTGTATGACCGTGTTTTATTGCAGGAAGCGCATTTCTCTGTTACATTTTAGGATTCACTACAATGCATTCACCAACTTTCGTATCTCATTATTTCACATTTGCTTATTCAAAATCTCATTATATGGATTGTGTCATCTACAGAAAGAGTACTTTACTGAAGACCCATTTAGATCTTCTACAGAGCTGCTGTGTACTATTTTGAGCCTTTTATGACATTACCTTCCAGAGGTATAGAATTTCACCCTTGCAGACTGGCTTCTTTTTTTGTTTTTATTTTCATTTTTCTAATTATGTTTTTGGTATCATATGACTTCATCCTTTCTTCTGTTATTTTATCTACTGCTCAAAAAGCTCTATGCCTAAGTGATGCAATGATGCATATATATGTTCTACTAAAGGCACCCATACTCTGCTTTTTTGTTTGCAACCAGTGCCATGCAAGGGACTATTTTAAGTTACAATATCAAAAAAAAAAAAAAAATTCCTGATAGAATAAACCCCAGTCTTCTCTGGCAGTATTGGCCCATACAGCTCTCCTGGGAGATCCTTTTAAGTGTAGGCAAGCCAATTCTGCATGACCTTTAGCTGAAGCACAGTAAACAACAAAGAAAGCAAAACTCAGATGCTTCTATGAAAGAGTGAGCACTTAACTGAGCTGCATGCTGACGTGAACCAAGCAGGATCATTCCCACCTGGGGAATGATGAATTTTTTCAAAAAACAGTAAGCAAAATGAACAGAATAGAAATAGCTCCTCCTAAAATGGTGTATTAGTGCTTAATATCTCCTTTATTGTCTTGTAATTTTATGTCTCTGTTCCTCTGACAGCCTGTAATGAGTTAAAAAATACCAACTGAGAAACTGTGCTCAAGACTTAAAGGAAAGAGAAAGGTATCACACTCCTATACCTCAAAGATCACTCAGATAAATTTATTGCAAACCCATTTTATTTCAATGCTGTATTTTAAACTCTGTGAAAAGTACTATTGCTTTCCCATATGTCATTAATCAAATGGTCATTTCTTTTCTACGTAGGAACACAATGTTTGGGTTTTGATTTCGTTGGGTTATTTTCTTTTACTGATTCAAGTTCAAAACTTCCAAATTTAATAAAATAGGAATGGCAGGAAGTTGATATACTTTCTTTCTCTCTTATTAGAATAATAGTGTTAATGTCTTTAGTTCTAGAGAATGAATGATGACACCAATTATTGATCTTGTGACAGGTTAAGAAGAATATTATAATAATTCATATTAGTCAGCTTGACCTTTTATTGAGTTGACCTTTAGCATCTCTGAGAAAGAAAATTAAGGTACCTACATAATTTTGTGCTGTGATGCTGAAATTCTGACATGGTTTGGATTACAGTTAAGCTATTATTAAAAAATATTAATCAGATAAATCATTAATCTGTATCAGTAACACAGGCAAATAGACATAGTAGAGACAGGCTTTGCTCAATATCATTGCTGTTGGGGGAGGGGGGTTATTGTTTTGAGGGCTTTGTATTATTTATTCTTTGGTTTTGTGTTTTGTTGCCTTATTTTTAACAAAAAGGACCTCCAGAAAAGAGAACTTGAAAACAGGAATAAGCAAGCCTTCTAGTCCAACAAACAACGTAGGCTGGCTAATGTTGGCTGAATTTCAGTCCCCCCTTCCATTATGCCCAAACAAAATTTTTCCTGCACTCTCCTGTGGAAAAGGCTAGTCTTGTTTGAGTTTTGCTGCAGCAAATCCTACTATAGTGCCAATTTAATAAAAACATGTTCTATATGAAGAAACTCAGAGCCTGCAAATGGTGGAGGATTAACTAGTCCAATCTGGAATATTTTCTTACAAAAAGGTGCCTGAGTCCCTCTTATCCAACAGTACTTGACCTCCCTGTAGGTCTTGCAGGAATACTAAAGTCTCTCTACTGTTTATCTCCATCTTTCTGCTTATGAAAGGAGGAGATAGACAGGAAAAGAAGGCAAGGTGAGGCAAGGAGGGAAAACAAAGAAGGTTATCCAGGTAAGTGCATGTGCTCTTGTGAGAAGGGCCATGGTTCCTTCATAGCAGCTGACAGTGCCTTTTAGCAAGGGAATGCCTACGAAACTGAAGTATGAAATTGCTCTAAAAGAACCTTGCCTAAAGTTTTACATGAAATACATAGACTCTCTTCTACAAAATTCAGAGCAGTCAGAAAAATAGTGCTAATCTTGTTGACCTCTAAACCTGATCTGTGTTAACAATGACAGGCTATTCCTGCTATCAGCCTTTCATCTGAAACAGCAGAGATTTTTGTGGCTGCTGTGAAGGTTACAACCCTACTGATGACCAGTCTAATGCCTTGGGATAAATTCTCTTTCTTAGTTGCCCACTTAAAAACCATGGCAACCGCACACATACACAACACCAAGCAAATAAACAAATATACCCAAGTGAAAAGATAGTGACATTGCAAAAATAACTCCAAATGTGCAAAAGCTAGGAAACGTCAGAATTCATTTGTTAGTGCAACTTTGGTGTGCTCCACTACACACATACTTAATATTACAGCCTATTTATGTGATCAGATACTACCCTTTTCCTAGGATTTCTTATTTGTGTGCAGAATAGGCCTATATAAAATAGAAGTGAGGAAAGTGTAGCAAAGGAGATTATTCCCTATAAATGCCTTGCTTTGTTGTCTGTATTCTTGTAAATATGCACAGTAAATCAGAAAGGCAGTTGCAAGGAGAGAAATTACAGTTTCTTGGGTTGTATCCTTGAACATCGGCGTTGGACAACTCCTTGAATCGGAGTTGGATCTTCTTCCTCTTCTTGCCATAGAAATCCTATATGATGTTAGGTGAGGGATTTCAAATCATTCTTGTCACAGCTGGCAAGGAATTTCCTGCCATTGTTTCCTGCATGCCACTTATGGTATCTAAGATGGGAGCTCTTTCAGCTGTAACTGAATTTCTTGAAGCTGCGCTGTGATCAAAAGTGACGGTGTGCAGTACTGGGCACACCAGGAAAAAAGAAGTCAGTGTCCAATTGTGAAGTTTTTATCCTAATACATTTGTGCCTCTGCTGCCCATCTGCAGAATGAAAGGAATGCTTCTGCCTTGCTGGCAGGCTGTAAATGTTAACTCTGGTTCAGGACTGTCCGGGGGAGTTCCACAGAAAAGTTGAGGGAAAATTAATCATTCTGTTTCAGGAACGGAAGTTGAGTCATAAGTCACAAGACCACATACTAAGATACACCACAGTAATGAAGAACTGCTCAGCCATTCCCCACATTGACCAAAACATGGATCCTGCAGAAATATTAAAGACCACTGTCATTGAAAACCGTAGAAGAGAAGTTAAGAAACAGGAAGCTGAATGAAGTTACATATAACCACATTTGCCACATAACTGTATGTCATAACATTTTGGTGGCTTTCCTTGTGACTCTTTTCCTTACAATTTTTCACAGATGTCAGAGGAAGTCATGCTGCATTGTCTAAAGACCTGACTTCCCCAGAGGCTTCTTGTAAGCTGTAACTGAGACCAGAAAAACTTTTTCCATTTCTAGACATACAAATAGGATCCAGTGACAGCATTAGAAAAATGAAACATTATGGATTATCAGAGCAGAATCCTGAGTACTCCAGAGGAATCACTGAGGTTCTGCCACTATGCTATTTCAGCTAACACTAGAAAAGATTTTAATTGAAAAGTTAATTTTGGTCTTCAGAGATGTTTTGCAGGCTTATTGTGAATAATGGATGGAAACCTATGGTTATTTTTTTACTTTTTTACGTTTTTTGCTCACACGTATAACCACAAATCCATCACTAAAATTACATCATGAGCAAAAAGAGCTTTTGGAGCTGCACGCGTAGCAGGGTTTAAGACCTCATATGACCTGATCAGACTAGTACTTTTCTGCATGGCTTTCCATATCTCTTAGCACCCTACAATTTGTCTGAGAGAAAAATTAGCATCATCCACCACAGTCAGGAGCATTCAGGACTTAATTAGTTCTCTTCCATGGTGAGAAATTTCACACAGGCAAATTTCAGCCAGAAACAATTGAATTAGTTTCCTATGCAATGCAGTTGCTTCCATACCTGATCATTCTGCTCTAGGATCTTCCAACTGTGACAGCTTATCAGCAGGAGTATCCACCAGCCCAAGCTAATTAAACACTGTATGGAATGTTTCAGCTATACTGAGCCTATAGCATCCTTAGTCTTACAGAGCAACTTTTTACTCTGCAGGCGGTGCTACTGAGTTTGGTCAGCATCTTCAGCCTCTGTAAGGTATTCCTGCCTTGGGTCAACAGAGGTACCTTAGGATGGCTCTATCCTGATGAAGGCCAGAATGATCACCAATTCTTCCCATTATTTATACCCCATGTTTTGGTTTATCTTGGCCATTATTTAAACAGCAATTTAAGAAAAGGCAAATAGTTAATCTCTGCCAAAAATCATGCTTTTTAACTGTTCTAAGCTTGGCAAAAGTGTTTTATTCACGGCATATTTCCAGAGGAAGGTACAAAAGGCCACAGGTATAACAACAAAGCAAGACAGTAACACATTTTTACATGGTTTTATATTCATTGGAGATTCAGTGCCCTGGAAAAGTAAGCTTTTGGGAGATCAGTAATTAAACAAAGCACGTTGATTAAGAATTGTGTTTGTCCATTATAGAAATTTAAATGGTTTAAATTTCTATAAAGTATCATTGGAAGAAGAGAAGTGCTCATAAGTGAGAGTTTACCTTGATCCAAGTGTAAGACATGTGTATAACAAGCATCTTTGATTTGACTGTTATTTGTAAGACAGGCAGGAGCAGGAGGAATATGATCTTTGGTATCCTGGCCAGATACTGCTGAACCAATGGATTTATGAAAAAGAATTTTCCTGAGCTGTTCTTGGCTTTTTGTGTCAGGAGCAAACCAATCTAAAAAGGATGCTGTTAAGTAATATCAAATAAGTCTCCTATAGAAATATATAGAATATATATAGAATATTCCCCACCTTTCATGTGGGGAATAAGCAGTGCATATGTGCATGGTGGAGATGCTGGAGGATAGATCTAATGGTGATATTTCTGTCAAGGCAACTTCCTTTTAACAAAGAGTTTGTACAAAGGTCTTCATCAGTATAGATCTGCAGACTGGCATAATCTTGGCCTTGGCTTTTCAGTGGGATGTTAAGGAGAGTGGAAGTGGAAAGTGATGAGTGGGGAAAGAATGTCAGCATTTAGGAGTATCTCAACTTTTGGAATCTTTTGTATGGGAATTAGGAACCAAAAATAAGGGTTTCCTATCTATTCTGTTGCTTAGTGGCTTGTCTTCCTAAATAATGAAAGCCACAGCTAACCGAACACTCCCGTCTCATCACACATGCTCAGTGCTGCTGCTTTGATCCACGCCATTTTGGGTTTGATCTCTTCTCCTTCTTCCTCTCCCTTTCCCTCTGCCCATTAATAGCAAAGAGCTGCTTTGCTGAACTTAAGGACAAACTGAACTTTTAGGCTGCTATCTATTGTTGGTTATCCAATTTCATTCAAGGGGAATTCTGATTTAAAATACTCCTTTTGTTTCTTTTGGTGCCTTAGACCAGATAAAGCAACCCTCTGTGGTGGTGCAATCTCTTTGGAACTTTCCTGTGAATGTATTGGGAAATACACATTAAATATATTACATCTACATGTATAATATAAATTTAATCTCCAAGCCACTAACTCCCAGGTCTACCTCCCGCATCCCTTAGGGTGGGAAGCCTTGTAAGCTAATTAGTAATAGCACATAAGCCTCAGCCCTGAGGGGCATTGTTCATTTTATTACTTGTGCTATGCTGAATAAGGGAGGATGCTGCTGGATGATAAAATGCATGGAAGCAGAAGAAACACACGGCACCAGAAGAAAGTTTCAGTAATGGTCAGACGTCCTCAGCAAGTTTTCATATGACATGTGGGATTTTGGTGCATGCCTGAGAGACAGGAGGGGTCCAGAGGGACCTGGAATGGCTCAAGAAGTGGGCCCGTGTGAACCTCATGAGGTTCAACAAAGTCAAATGCAGGGTCCTGCACCTGGGTCAGGGCAATGCCTGGTATCAGTATAGGCTCGGGGATGAAGGGATTGAGAGCAGTCCTGCTGAGAAGGACTTGGGGATTCCATGTACAAGAAGTTGGACATGAGTCAACAATGTGCACTTGCAGCCCAGAAAGCCAACTGTATCCTGGGCTGTGTGAAAAAAAAAAAGTGTGGTCTTCAGGTCAAGTGAGGTGATTCTGCCCTGGGTTACTGTGTCCAATTCTGAAGCCCTCAGCACAGGGAAGACATGGATCTGTTGGAGTTGGTCCAGAGGAGAGCCATAAAAATGATCAGAGAGCTGGAGCACCTCTTATATGAGGAGAACTCTCAGAGAGTTGGGGGTGTTCAAGCTGAAGAAGAGACCCTCCAGGGAGACCTTATTGGGGTCTTGAAAGCATCTTATATGAAAGATGGGGACAAACGTTTTAGCAGGATCTGTTGTGATAGGACAAGGCTTTCAACTAAAAGATGGTAGATTTATACTAGATACAAGGAATAATTTTTTATGATGAGGGTGGTGAAAACAGAAACAGGTTGACCAAGAGGTGGTAGATGCGCCATCCCTGGAAACATTACAAATCTGGTTAGAAAGGGTTCTGAGCAACCCAATCTAGTTGAAGATGTCTCTACTCATTGTAGGGGGGTTGGACTAGATGACCTTTAAAGGTCCCTTCCAACCCAAACTATTCTATGATTCTATTCTATAAACCTACTATAAGGACATCCTGCAGTCCTGTGTTACATGTATCTGATCAACACATAGAAACAACTACAAGACAAACTTTAAGATAGATAAATAGATAGATAGATAGATAGACAGACAGACACACAGACAGATAGATAAAGTACTCTGCCTCTATGGGGCTCAGTGGAGTTCTCAAGGGCTCAATGGCTACTGACTGGACCTGAGCCTAAGTGCCTCAGCCTATTGAAAAATTATATCTGCCATGTCTCAGTAATCTAGGTGATAAAATATCAATTGAGCCTTTTTCTGAAAATGCTCTCCTGAAAACACTTCATATAATAGTACAGATATTCATCATTTGTATTCCTTTCTCGAAACATATAAACAAGGATTTAAAAAGTAACTTTTGTTTTCTCATATATATATTGGCCTTTCAAATCTACCATGCTTACTTTTCCACTGGGATGTTAGTTTGACTTTTTCTTTCCTTAGATCTTGCCGGTATGTATTGCTTTTAGTTACCTTTTGTTTTGTAAGGTTTGTTTTCCCAGATGCACCCTGGGCAGTAAGATCTCAGAGATTAACCATTGTTTCAGATATGAGTGAAAGAGGTTTGAAGACAACAGCACTTATTACTGTGTTTCTCTTCTGTACCACCACAAAATTCTTTGCTGCGATTTCTCCACTGTCTTTAGAAAGCTTATTCACAATTTGTGCCTGGCTTTGCAAACTGAGACTTAAGAATGACTACTACTTTTTAACACTAGCTGTTGTCGACAGTTGCGTTTTTCTTATACCCACCAAAAGATCTCACTTTTTGATGGGATACAAAATCACTTTGGAAAAGGTGAGAGCAGCAGTCTAGATACGAATTTCCTTGTTTCGGTATGAAATATAAGTGGTGCAGGATAAGTCAGAACTGGTGACTGCCGTGTAACCTCACATTTCAGATGAAAGAAACAACTCTAACAGTGGAGAGGAAAGCTCAGTTTTTAGTCATTCCTGTCCAAAAAGGCTCCAAAACATTGTTCACTGCAAGGAATTCCCTGAAATCATGTCCTTGTTTGATCATCAATATGTTAATGATAACACTTTTAAATTGTGAGCACTGCAGGCTAGAAAAGAACAAGAGACTCAAATAGAATAAAAAAGTTCATTGCATTGCCAGCTTCCTCAGATATTTGGCTTATATTCTTTATATCTTTTTGTTTGGTGAATCTCCGTATCTAGCATTATTGTTTCCCTTTTCTCTCCTCCCTGAGTTCTGTATCCCTTTGCCTGTTCCATATACCTGTTGCATACCTTTGCATCCTGCTGGGGCTTTAGCATCATTGGAATCTGGCTGCTGAAAGATTTTCTTAGAATACAGTGGAGCAATAAAATATCATTTGTGAATAGGGAAGGGGAAAGTGGGATCCACAGCATGGAGATATTCTAAAATGCAGAGATTAGAAATAAATTATTCAAAAGTAGTAGTATTTTTATGGCACTGTGACCTCTTTTACTGCTGGCGCTTCTTAGAGAAGCCTAGAAATAACAAAAGGTGTGGGATACAAAATAACAAAGGCCAGAAAAATGTTCACTAGTGAGATGAAAAACTGGGCTTGGAGATTATCCTGCTCTTTTAAATTTCTTTCTTCTTACAGAAATAACCAATAGAACAGGCACGGTGGCCCTGAGTTAGAGCACATTAGGGAACCACAGTAACTTTCCAAGCTCACCTGTGTCAATACAAATTAGCCACTAATTACTGCAAAACACTGACATTCTGTATCAAAAGGTGCGTGGGAGTTCAGTTTACTCCTGCCCCTTGTGTATGTAGTAATAATGTCTCAATTACTTACATGTGTACGTGTGTCTGAGAGATGCATGGACACCCATTAGTATGCCTACGCATTTCACTTGTGTTTATATACTAACAAAATACATTTATTCCAGTACTTGTCAGTGATTCATTTATTAGCTGGCCCTTATACCTGCTCCTGTGTCAGTATTTAAGTTGTATTCTATCAGGGGCTTATGGGATATTCTGTCTTGGTTACAGATGTAAAGCCAAGAGCTTGGACATATGAAATGCACTTGGGACTTGAAATGCACTTTTTCTGGTGCTACTAAAAATGCTACTCTTGATATTTTACATTATTTGCAGTTGGAAGGCTCCAAAGTCCAGTATGGTGGGCAATTTCAAGTGGGAGGGTTTCATTCTCTCACAGGGCAAGATCCTTGGGTTGCCCTTGAACAAGTCAGTATAGAACAGAGTACATCCACATCCTATCCCCTCAGAGTAACAACTAGTTACAAGTAGAAAGTGGGGTGTGTGTTTGATGGGAAAAAAAGAGAGATGACGGGAGTGCTCTGGTTCACTATCCCAAACTTTCAACCCTGCTCCCAGCAGAAGCCTGTGATTAAGCAAGGCCACATTTGTCCATCCCCAACCCCCTGAAGTTGATCTGCATGTACTAGGGCTTGGAGTGTTTTAGAATCATAGAATCATTTGAGTTGGAAGGGACCTTAAATATCATTGAGTTCCAACCCTAACACCTCCCATTAGAACAGGTTGCTCAAAGCCCCATCCAGCCTGGTCTTGAACACCTCCAGGGATGGGTCATCCATGACTTCCCTGGGCAACCTGTTCCAGTGTCTCACCACCCTCACTATAAAGAATTTCTTTCCAGTATCTAATCTAAATCTTCCCTCTTAAAATTTAAAACCATTGTCCCTTGTCCTGTCACTACACTTCCTGACAAAGAGTCCCTCTCTGTCTCTTCTGTAGGCTCCCTTCAGATATTGATAGGCTGCTATAAGGTCGCTCCAGACCCTTCTCTTCTCCAGGCCGAACAACGCCAGCTCTCTCAGCCTGTCTTCACAGGGCAGGTGTTCCATCCCTCTGATCATCCTTGTGGCCCTCTTTTGGACCCACTCCATCCAACAGATCCATGTTCTTCCTGTGTTGAGAACTTCAAAGCTGGACACAGTACTCCAGGTGGGGGTCTCACGAGTGCAGAATAGAGAGAGAGAATCACCTCCTGTAACTTGCTGACCACACTTCTCTTGATGCAGCCCAGGACATGGTTGGCTCTCTGGGCTGCCAGCGCATACTGCCGGCTCATGTTGAGCTTCTCATTCAGTAGCACTCCCAAGTCCTTCTCCTCAGGGCTGCTTTCTAGACATTCTTCACGTCCCAGGTGCAGGACCCTGCACTTGGCTCGGTTAAACTTCATGCGATTTGCATGAGCCCACATCTCCAGCCTGTCCAGGTCCCTCTGGATGGCATCCCTTCCCTCCGGCATGTTAACTGTGCCACCGAGCTTGGTGTCATCAGCAAATTTGATGAGGGTGCAGTCTATCCCACTGTTCATGTCACTAACAAAGATGTTAAGTAGTACTGGTCCCAGTACGGACCCTTGAGGAACATCACTTGTTACTGGCCGTCACTTGGACATTGAGCTGTTGACCACAATCCTTTGGGTGCAGCCAGCCAGCTTCTTATCCACCGAGTGGTCCATCCATCGAATCCATGACTTTCCAATTTTGAGACCAGTATGTCGTGTGGGACAGTGTCAAATGCTTTGGATAAGTCCAGCTTTTCCCAGGCCCTGTGTTACACCATGGTGCTGCACACCCTAAGTTTAAAAGCTTCAGATGAGGAGCTTTTGAAAGAGGATTTCTTAATGCAATGTTGTATAAGAGGCTAAGCAGCCCAGCTGAAGGTGATGAGAGTCAGTAGATGTTGGGTGTGACCCGATATTTTATCCTTGGTCAGGAGATAATGAAGCTGGCTTGACTTTAACTTGAGAGATCACTGCAGGGACAATTTCATTACTAAGGGGCACTGCTTACATTTTTCACTGAGAACTGAAGATGTATTTTGACTATCTTATTCCATATTCACAGAATCACAGAATTGTCAGGGTTGGATCTTGGAAGGAAAAAGGCTGGTATTGTTATTGAGAAACATAAATAATCTAATCTTTTTCAGCAACCAAATAAGTAGGCTTGGTAGGATGTGGAAGAAAGTCAATGTCTGTGAGGTACGTAAGACAAACCTCTGCTAAAATCACTGAGTGTCAATGGGTCTAAAATTTGCTTGGGTTTGGTTGCAAAATCTGACACAAAGTCTGGATTGCTGAACAGCAACCACTTTGGAAATGAAAAACACCAGCTTATTAAATAGAAACTAACGGACACATGTACAGATGTTTTCATTTTCCTTAACTGCCATAGGGCCTATGAAGCAGTTTTAGTCCCATTCTGTAGCACATATGGGAGTAAAATGGTTCTATATATAAAGTACCAACTGTAATGTGTTCCTTGAGTACAGTGACCCACCAAACAACAACTTCAAATTAAGCTTGAGCTAAGACCCTAGTAAATGGATTGAAATGTGTCTTCCACACCCCTGACTGCCCCACCCAGGTTACATCCCTAACAAATTATTCTTTTCTACCACATTATCATTTATGCTTCAGAGTCTCTAAAATGCAGTTTCAGGTGATGCCTGTATTTGCTTTGTTGCTGCTTAAAATTAGGAAATGAAAAAAAAAAAAATCTCCACATGTCGGTCCCTTAACATTTTTGCATAGTTTTTAATTAAAAATATATTCAAATTATTATTATTGCAGATGAATGATTTTACAGTGACAGACAGCAGGGGGTTCTGCACTTGGCTGTACTCCATTAAGACTGTATGACCTGTTATTAGAAATGAGCTACTGCCAAAGCTGATCTTTTCTGAAGTCTGAGTGTGTTCAGAGAGAAAGACTGTATTTTAATTAAGAATAGACTGGCCAGTAGCAAAGTTCAGATCTTCTACAAAGTGTAGCAGCATACAACTCAGCAAAATGCATAAAATTGACTTACGTTCTATCATCTGACCACAGCAATTTCTGTGACCTTAAGCAGGTTTAGAATTTAGTGGGTACTAGAGACATACTTAGACTTTAAAAATATAAAGAATTTTGATGACTTTTGACATTAGATTTACAGCTTTGGTTGTACTCATTTTTATTTAGCATAATTATAAATAAGGTGATGTCAAAACTTTTTTCCTAGGACTTAAAAATATTGAACCTTTTTACTACAATTTAATAAAGTATCTGGAATTCCTCATCTTTTCTTTTAAAATGTATCACATTGTATTTTTCAGCAATGAATATCATGGAGTCTAAGCAGTAAATACAGCATGAATTTTCTATTGTAAGACTGTGAATTAGAACTTTTGTGATTTTGAGTGCCTATGCATAGTGCAATGCAAGGCAGCCAAATCATTCTTATATCAAGGATTACAATGAGAGTATAAGCTGGTAATGCTGATGAACTTCTTACAGTCTCCTGAGTACATACTTATTCCTGTTTCTCTTCAGATGAATGCCATTGTAATAAACACTTTTGTTTACAACCTCTCTTCCAATCCAGGAAGTATTTGAATGTATTCAGCATACGTAGAGAGGGACATATTCATCTGTCACTGAAGTGCAGTCACCTTTGAGGTGAAACTTGGCAGCAATACTTATGTTAAAGTAATGCTGATAGTCTGAGTCTGATCCTTTTTTCTTTTTTTTTTTTTTTTAAAACAGGATGAAGCCTCACCATAAATCAAGAACTGCCTTTTCTCTTTCTCTCTCTTCATATGACTTCTTATACTGGAACCAAAGTAGTTCTTGGTCTTTTGTCAGTTCTTATTTTTGAAAGGAGACTTTGAGTTAATGGTGAACATGTTATTCTGAACTTCAGCAAAGGATCTCAGTCTGCCATTAAATTTTTGCTATGGTGGGGATAGACAGGGGGAGTAAAGATGCCAGACAGTCTAGAGTTTAATATATTCCTCACAGCTGGAGGTGACGTGAGAGTCCTCTTGTCATTTGGCAAGGAATTTAAAAATATTTGTCTGGAGCCAAATGCCACCACCATACAGATTTCTCACTATGCTGAAAGATTCAGACCACTGAGGCTCTTATTTTATTAAGGTGTCTTAGAGAGAAAGGCTCCTTTGTAAACAGCTCTTGTCTTTGGAAAAGACCTTTCTCTTTTTTTTTTTTTTTTTTTTTTTATGCATTGATGACAGAGCAGGCATTAAATCTGGGCAGAGATAATGCCAGGTGATAAATTTTTTTACTCCTGACCTCATAAATCAATTGGCAAAACTGTACACTGCTTCGTGTAACAGTGTGCCATTTTTAATTTGTTACTACTGCAGTGCAAACTAATTTTAGCTACTTAGCTTGCTGTTTGCTGCAGTTTGCAAAGCAACGCCAGATTAAAAGCAATACAATAAGTGACTTTATTTATTGGCCTTATACCAACAACTGACAAGAAAATCACAACTGATGCCAATATTAGTGTTGCTACATCTACCTACTAACCCAGTTAGTACGAAAAGCCCAGTTGCATTTTCAGTATAACTTGTATCAATTCATAGAATGCTATTAACATCTAGTTTGATTTTTGAGAGATCCTTGCTGATATTTAGGGAAGAGGCAGACAAATCTCATGTTTTAGTAGACCTCAGTTTGCCCAAGGGAAAGAAATCAGATTTTCAACTGGTAAAGTCATAGATCTTGTTGAGAAGTTTGAGGAAGAAATTCTCAGTGATCTGTTTGTAGAATTCTTCCCTTATTTTTCCATTAGTAATTGGAAGGACCAATGACAATGTCCAAGAGAGAGGAAGAATATGTCTTTTCTGTATACAAGGAGCTCAAAAGATACCCCTTTGCTCAGCTTTCTATTTAACCTCTGTCTTCTGAAAACATTGTATAAAGCTTGTGCATTTTCACAGTAGCTCTATCACCCCAGGTCCTGGAGTCCAGTGTGAGAGGATGGCCAAAGAACCAGAGATTAACAGAAGAGTCAGGCATCCATTGCAATAAGGACTCGACTTCAAATCAGATGAAAAGCCAAAAGCAAAGAAATCCATAAAGAGAAGACATTAATATTTTACACTTGTCGTATTTATTCCTTCCATTCTTAAGAAAAGATTTGTTGTAATTTTTGTTCTTCCTTAAATTAACTGCTTGTAAAGATATTATGGGGAAATGCATCTTACTGCAAGAAAATCAGAGGAGGAGGGATAAATAACGAAATCTGGGCAACAGACAAATAATAAATCTGAGAAGCAATGCAGAGTCAACAATATGGATCTACAAAAGAGTGCAGTTCTGTAATCTGCAGATCTTTAAGAAGGGGATGTTCTTGTGAAGAAGCTGGCGGGACTATACAAATAAATGGATAAGTATTTCCCTTCAGATGAGCAGTGATGGCCTTGAACTAAGCTGAAAAGAGTCAATCTTGATGAGGGCAATTTGAGGTAAATCCCTAAATGATCCATCACGGTGAGACAAGTATATTCAATAAGCTTCCTGTCTTAAAACAAAAAAAAATTGCCACATGCATAAACTTGTGTAAGCAGTTATATAGGTATTGTTATCTTTGAAATTTATATTAGGTCTCACATGTACTTACAGGTTGTGAATATCTTCCTGCAGATTAAAACTAAAGAGAATTAACCATGAAGCACAACCTATTGTGTTAACAAAAAGCTGGAGTGATGTCCTACCTCAGGCTTTGGGGATATGTTTGTGCTTACAAAAGGCTGGGGGTTGCGGTATCAGCTGTGTGCATACAGTTTATTGGTTGTATTAGAGTGGAAAAAATAGTGCCTTCATTAAGGCTATGAGTATTTAGCATTTATAGGTGATATTTATGACCTCTAGATGTAGAGTGGTTGGGTTAAACAATCTGTGGCTCCCTGCTGGGGCTACAGGTGTAAAGCAAAGGCTTTTAGCAAAGAGGCCAGAGCCTGCCTTTTAGTAATTACAGCAAGTCTATGCATCCCTCTAGGATACTTGAGTCCTGCTAATGTCTGCAATTTATTGTATATCTCACTATATAATATGTCTATATATTTATATACAATATTATTCTATCGTATATTTATGGCTATATTGTGTATAGTTATTTTAATATATAATTGGTATCTCTATATATTCATACGTAGATTATCTATATATGGTTTATATGTCAACTACCTATCTTTTGTAAACTACCTATCTGTTTCTGTATACCATATGTGTACACGTAGATACATGCATATGTAGTATCTTGTTGCAGTCCTGAGCAACCTGCTTTAGGAGACCCTGCCTGAGCAGGGAGATTAGACCAGATGGTCTCCAGACCAGATGGTCTCTTCTGACTTCAGTCTGTGATTCTGTGACTAAGGGAAACCTTTGTTTTTCACTCAGCAGTAGATTGATGCCCTAAAGGAAGGAGCTGCATGTCACTTAAAATCATAGTATTTTTGGATATGCTTTTTAGAAAGAGGTAATTTTCTTATTGCTTTGGCCCACCTCACTATTCATTTTTCCTGCAGTGTTGGACATACCATCTCCCTCTGCCATCTGACATATCTTTTCACATCAGTAGTCCTCTTGTCTTCTGACTTCCTAGATGTGGACTGAAGAAGGAAACCGAACAGTTTGCTGTAGCATCAAGGTCAGTGGATCTCTTTTCCCTCCACTGTTTTTTGTAGGCTTCATAAGGAGTGTTCTGCTGTGCTGTGGCTTGCTTATGAGAACAGACGAACTGCAGCCAATACATTGGTCAGCATCATTTCAGGGAAAGTAGAATTGAGACAATGTGCCAATGACATAATTGCTCCAACATCTTCTTACCCATTTATCCTTCTTCCTAAGGAACAATGAAGAATGGACATCCAACAGCTTATGTATTCCCCTGGAGATTCATCAAAAATAGTTTCTTTGTAATCTTACTGCTTTAATACAAAAGAAAATACCTGGGTTTTGTTACATTTCTTTCCTTTTACAGCAGGCTAAAATTTTGTTGTTAACTTAAATGTAAACAGTGTCTTGCTTTTAGAATAGAGGTTTGAGTTTGAAGAGCCACTAGATGAGCTCCACTAGATGAGCTCACAAAGCTCTTGAGTTATAGACTTTAATGGTACTGGCTCTCTAGGAAAGAAAAAATAAACAAATGGAGATATAACAGTATGGGAAATATAACAGGAATATAACAGTAATGATTTTAAGTATGTGTTAGGATTTTTTAAAATATTTTTTATAGGGGAAATATCACAATGGTGAAAAACTGACTGAGCTAGTGGCCACAAAGCCATTACAAGCTCCAAACTGTACTAGTGAGGCTTAAGTACAGTTACTACAGTGTGGCACAAGTGAAGTTACAGAGACATTCCTATAACTGGACCAACTTAGAGGCATATTCCATAAACCTCCTTGTTCTTCACCTCGATGGGTGACTAATCAGTCATATTGGTGAAAGAAATGATCTGTCCTTAGCCTCTCTGGCAAGAGAAACAGGATCTCCCTGTAGTGCAAGTACTAATATTTTATTCCAATATGAATTTGTTTTTGCAAGCAATAGATACTGCCCACTGGGATCATTTAGACATGTGTTCTGTTTTGTCAATTTAATTGTGTATTCTCTGTTATTTTTAGTCTTCAACTTGAACTGAAATTCCAAAAGGTGTTGACACAAGGGAGCAAACAGTGATGAGCAATTAAGGGTCATTAACATAGAGTGACTTTGTGGTATCATTTGTATCCTCAGACTTCTTGCTAAAGTCCAGGAAACACTCTTCTTTTCCATCTTGGATTTCAGATAGGTGGCAAACTGATTTGTTTCCTTGGGAATTCTACTCTTGGCAACTTTTTCCATATGGCAAAGAGAGTTGTATGGGACAGGGGAGAGGAAATCCAGGATTGACAAGATCTGCTCTAGGTCATTTGCTCTGCAGCTGGGACAAGAAAGCAGAACTGAGGAAAACAATGAACATGCTAAACGAAACAATGGGCAAGTGGGCCTCCTGAGAGTGCCAACACGTTCCATGCAGGGAGGAAACTGCTTATCCACTGCATCTTTTACTTTGCCTTACAAGGGCTTTAGCTCTGGAGCAAATTTAGTGGATGCTGCTTCCTTAAAATGATGTTAAATGATGTCCTGAGGCCGTGGATAGAGCATTTTCTACACCAAAGAGTCCAAAAGTATATGCATCTTGCTGTATTAGTCCCAATACAGTTGTTTGTACAGTTCACAAATGAGAGATCACAGCCTATACCAGGACAAAATCACTGGCTGATTTTTATGCAGGAATTTCTTTAATGGCAGCAATTTACCATCAATCGCAAGTAGGAACAAATTTGCAGATAATGTCCCGAGATACGCTCTTGCAGATGACACAGTTTCATGTACAAGAGCCACTGCAATGTGTAAGAACATCCTCAAAATGTTCCATAAAGTACCTTAGAATTTCAGCATGCTTTGTAAGGTCTATTACATACTTTCACAAGGCTCTTATAAAAGCATTTATCTAATCTTTTTACCCCCTTGCACAAACAATTCTAACTTTTAGCAGAATTGAGTCCCCCATAGAGGGGGCTTCCCGGAAACGGAGAAGCCGAGAGGAGGCGGAGAGGCCCGAAAGGACTCGGGAATCGCGCGAGAGGCGAGAGGATGACGCGTCTGGGGGCGGGCCGGGCGACCCGCGGCACCTTTAAAAGCGGCCATAGCGCGAGCTCAGCCAGACCACGCGGACAGCGACAGCGGCGGGTGCTGTGTCACGCGGGCAGCGGCAGCGGTGAGTGCTTTAAACTGGAGCTAGAGGGGGCTTCCCGGAGAGGGAGAAGGCCCGAAAGGACTCGGGGATCGCGCGAGGGGCTGACGTGCCTGGGGACGGGACGGGACGGGGCGGGCCGGGCCGGGCGAGCCGCGGCACGTTGAAAAGCGGCCGTAGCCGCAACAGGTGCAGAGCACGTGCGCAGAGCTGAGGGAAGCAGCCAAGAGAGGCTGCCGATGGGGTCCCCTCTTGGTGCTGGATAAAAGTCCTTCCCAGTTGCATTTGTATAATAGGTTTGGAGTTCTGGATTTTGGGGATGAGGTAAGGTGAGAATGGAGAGGATGATCTACCCAGTGAGCCACCGAGGAGTAGTCACCCACCCCCGTGCCTCAGAACCTCAACAACCACGAAAAAAAGCAGGGTGATTTAGTAGGCACCTCTCTTCTGAGTGGAACAGAGGGCCCAATATGCAGACCAGACCCGTCCCACAGGGAGGTCACCTGATAAGCTAATAGAAGCTTAAAGGCAATGAAGAGGGACTTCAGGGCACTGGGCAAGGGATCAGGAATGCAAGCGCTGTTCTCCTCTATCCCACCAGTTCACAGGGATGAGTGAAGGGATAATTAAGAAGATTCAACAGATCAGCCCATGGCTAAAAGACTGGTGTAAAAGGCAGGTCTTTGGATTCTTTAATCATGGGCTGATCTACAAGTCACCAGGGATGCTGGCAGCAGGTGGGGGAAACCTAACCCAAAGGGGAAAAAGGATACTAGGACAAGAATTAGCAAGACTCATTGAGAGCTTTAAACTAGATTTGAAGGGAGATGGGGTTGGAACCATGGATACTAAAGTGCCCATGAGTAGCGAGCCAGTGCTAGTTGGTAAAAGTGCAAGTAAGACCTTGCAGACTATTGCAGCAGTTGATGTGGGAGAGAAAGACACAAGTAGCAGTGAAAACATGAGGACTAAGGATAAGATGGTAACTGCAGTAATGTCTGCACATGGACAG